>JAOANR010000008.1:18429767-18730326 GCA_030278955.1 Hygrophila difformis | reverse complement strand
GTTCACTTGTGATGGCGGCGCAATGTGTTGGTGCCCCCTAGGGACGACAAGACTGCCAGCCTGAAGCAAGTTGTGCAGCCTCGTTGGCCTTTTGATTTTGGCTTCTGGGCACATGTGTGATGGTAGCGTCCGAAAACTTGCTCAAAAGTTTTAGTGCTATCTTCATAGCACTTAATCAATTTGGGACTCTTGCATTCATATTCTCCGGTTAACTGCTTCAGGATGACTTGGGAGTCTCCAAAAATTGTAATTGATTTCGCACCTTTGAGCAATGCAGGTTCGAGGCCAAATATCAAAGCTTCGTAATTCTGCTTGATTGTTGGTGGTGCCAGGCTCTAACTCCCGAGCAAGCTTCCAATGTTCCCCAAGAGGACTAGTGATTGTAATGGGGGGTGGGGGGGGGGGGGGGGGGGGGGGGGCGGGGGGGGGGGGGGGGGGGGGGGGGTGGGGGGTGTCGGCCCCCGAGCCGCTGCTTGCACAAGATCCATCAAAGGTTAACTCCCAAGGTTCGAATCCTATAAAGGAAGCTTCTCTGGGATTTCTTCTGACAGAACCAACGAAGGGTGTTGAGCTAAGAATCAGCTAAAGCTTGTCCCTTGACTGCCTTTTTGAGGAACGTGTACAAGGGTAAAAGGACTGATCTTCATAGCCCACTTAGCTTGTCTACCCTTCAATGCTGGTTTGTGCAAAAGGGTTTTCACCAAGTCAAAGGGAGCCACTACATGGACTGGTGTTCTTGGCAGCATGTAGTGTTCTAACTTGTTGCAGGAGTATACTAGGGCGTAGCACAACTTTTCTAATGCAGTAGTATATCTTACCTCTGGCCCTTGTAGAGTCTTGCTAAGGTAATAGATAGCCCTCTCCTTGCCGCCTTCATCGTCCTGTGCAAGCAAGCACCCGATAGATTCTTCGGCGTCCCCGATACATATAGTTTCAAAGGTATTCCAGGTTTTTGGCGGCACTAATACTGGAGGATTGACCAATGCTCTTTTTATTTCTTCGAATGCTGCTTGATGCTCAGTCGTCCAGAGAAACTTCTCGTTCTTTCTTCCTTTAAGCAGGTAGTGAACGCTTTCATCTTGCCGGCAGCATTGGCAATGAATCTCCTTAGGAAATTGATTTTGCCCTTCAATGACTGCAATTCTTTGAGATTGGTTGGTGCACGAGCCTCCATGATGGCCTTAGCTTTGTTCTGGTCTACCTCAATGCCCTCTCATGCACTAAGAAACCTAGGAAATTCCTGCTGCCACTCCAAAGGCACACTTAGCTGGATTAATTTTTAATCCATGCTGCTTCATTCGGATGAAGGCACTTTCCAGGTGAGCCAGGTGTTGGCCAAATTCACATGATTTTACACTATGTCATCAATGTACATTCAAGTGTGTGACCGATTAAATCATGAAAATCATGTTCATGGCCCCCCCTTGGTATGTTGCCCCCGCGTTTTTTTTTATCCAAAGGGCATGACTACCCATTCAAAGATGCAACTGGCCCTGGGGCAGCTACCGAAAGCTGTTTTATGTACATCATTTTCAGAAATGAAGATTTGATTGTATCCAGAATAACCATCCATTAACGATAAAAACTTGTGGCCGGCGGGCCGCATCAACAAGCATATCGGCCATAGGCATACATATTAATCCTTGGGTTAAGGGGTGTTGCCAAGTTTAAATTTTCTAAAGTCTATTTTTTTTTTTTTTTTTTTTTTTACAGACTCTTAATTGACCGTTCTTTTTTATAACAGTACAATATTTGCAAGCCATTACACGTAACGACAAGTTCTAATGTAACCTGCTTTAAGAAGTTTCTCGATTTCGGCCTTTATTTTTGGGATGGTGTCCGGGGTCTTACCGTCTTGGCTAGGATCTGTTTATGAGGTCTGAATTCTGGGGTGAGTTGGCAACTTATGTTCCACTAGATCTCTTGATAGTCCCTGGCATATCTGTGTACTGCCACGCAAAACAATCCTTATACTTATGAATCAACTCCACTAGCTGGCGTCGCTTTTCATCCGATTAATGACGCACTGGATCTTGGTCAACTTTGGTTCTGCCTCTGTCCCGAGGTTGATGTCTACAAGGGGTTCATTGGCTTCCGGACTAGAATAACACAACGTGTTCCAAAGTTTAAGAACAACTTTACGTGTAGCCGGGCTATGAGATGGCAGAACTCAGATGAGGCCGAATGCCCAAAAACACACCCCACACAACCCCCACCCCCTTCCAGTTGGGTTTTTGGACTTGATCTCGGCACCCATCATTATTTCAGTGTTGGCGAGCCGCTGCATACAAGTCTTTATAAATGTCGTAGTTCTGCTCGTCATGCAGAGAGCATGATGCTTCATGTCGGCTATCTGCAGAACGTAATTTGAAGCCGCTTGTTGTGAAAATCAATGGTAATTGGCCAGATCCATGTTCATTCTAATAGATACCAAATTAAGGCTGACGCAGGTTGGATGTCTTCTAAGTAGAAGATCGCCTCATCATTGTTGGCGTCCGGTCCTGCAAAAGGGTGAGGGATCTGCCTCCACCAGTTCTATCTGGTCACCATCCCAAATTAAAATAAACTGTTGGATGGAGGGTGGATGGCACACACACTGCGCCATGTGAATCCAGTCGCGCCCAAGCAATCTGAGTAACACGTCTTGGATTTCGAACGACAAAGAAGGCCACCTTGATGGTCTTGGATCGCAATAGTGACGTTTGTCCGCCGTTATGAATCCGGCATTTAGGTTGTGTTGCTTCTCCTACAAAGCTGCACATTCTGACCCTGGTAGTAGGATCAGATCCATTTCTTTCCACGATCCTTAAAAACTCTTTAACGCCCTATCAGATTTCCGTGGTCATTAAGTCAGGGGTCATTTTCGGGGGCATGTCACATTGGCTGAGTCGCTCCATTATCAACAAATACTCCTGTTTACAGGACGCCCATCGATGTGAATAGCCTTACATACAAGGGCTTCAATTGCCTTGTCATTGGGCAACCTCGGGTTTGGCAAACTGTGCCATAGCCAACTTTGAAGCATCATTTGTCTTGGCAGGGCCAAGTTCTTGCGTGGGAGGTGCATCCCTGGTTGGATGGGACAATTAGGGCGTGGCCCTATCATTTCATCCATTCTTTCGATAAGCCTCGCGAATGATGGCTCTTCCTCATTCCCATTATCTCGGATTCGGTGTCGCTTATTCCTCTTCTTGCAAATCTCAAATATTCATCTGGCCGCCAATCCAAAGACCCGTTTATAGGCACGGATTGGGATCATTTGGCTACCTTCTTTCCTATCGTCAGCTTCTTTTTAAGTTCTTTGTCCAAATTTTTTTTTTTTTTCCAATAAACTCATCTTCAAGATCCATGCCGTCTAATTCAACATGAGGCTCCTCATCAATATTGAGGTTCACATTACCCCAATATCATCTTCATACTCTTCGTCAAATATTCATGTAATCCATCGTGCCATATTCATCGTCATGATGCCTAGGGCGCCAATCCCAAACTTTCGGCTTGTCGATGGAATTGGCCCATCCACAGCACGCCTCCACCTCTTGATAGATGTATAGCACCAAAATTCAACTTGTGCTACCTACGCCTCAATTGGTCGCTTGAAAAGTTGCTTCACTAGTTGATTTCGTTTCAACTTGTGTCTGTGACTCTCGTTCTAGGGGTTTCTACAGTTTCTGCAAGATAGGCCAGTGAATCCTATCAAAACTGTGTGGGATTCACTGTCCTAATTCACTCGGCTTCAGGAGGCTCGCCAAATACGCCAAGGTATTTCAATCAGTACACCGTGCCATAGCCATGTCTGAAGGAGTCATGTACCCCATTTTGATCACAGTTTCTCAATGATACTTCTGTCCGCGTCAGACTTGACCTTGTTTCCTTCTTCATCAGATTGATTCGGTTGGTCGGCGGACCACAGCCTTTTCCTTTGTCATTTGTAGAAGCTGATTGATGAAGTGTTAGTCTGAGGCAAGTCCAGACTTTGGTTACTTTAGGCCTTGGTGATGACTGACGCTGAGGGCTTTCGTTCTACCCACATGCAGCCTTTCTCGTACTGGCCTCTTAGTGGTAGAAGGTGATGGTGGTTTGTAACCTTTCCCTCACTGGCCTCCTGGTGGAGGAAAACGGCGGCTGGCAACCTCTCCCGTATTGGTTCCCTAGTGGAAGGTGATGGTGCCTGAGTGGTCTTCTTGAGGGCCTCATAAAACCTTTCTTCTCGAGGTGGTATGTGTGAATCAGGTTCCCTTGCCACCATCCTTCTGTGTCCTTCTCGTGAAGGGGGTCTCTGCTGCTGGGATGTCTCTCTCTTTGAAATAAGTTGGTTGCACTGGCTTCCGAGGCCTGGAAGATTCCAACTTCTGGATTTGTGCCCTCCCCACTGCCGCATTTCCTCGGACATATCTTCTTTGAGCCCGCCTAAACTGACTCCTAGTCATGGGTGGTGGCTCTTTTTGAATGGCTTTGTTCTGAGCCCTATTCTTCATCCACCTTTCAGTCTCAACTGGATGTTCTGGTCGCCTCATCAAGGTTGGAACCACCTGCACACCATGCCTATAATCACGAGCAATAGGTTGGTGTTTCCCATTTTCATGGATCTCTACCGCCTGCTTAGAGATCTCGACCCTCAAAGGAGGGTTCTTCTTCTTGTGGTGTTCTCTTTCTTCAGCTTCCAGGACCTTCTTGAAGTCCTCCTTTGACATGCTCTTAAATCTGGGTTGTTTACCGCACAACTCTTTTCTTTCATGATCGGACTCATCAGATAATAAGTCCACATCCTCATCTTCGATTTCAATGTGTTCCTTTCCTCTATCGTTCTGGCTACTGGAGCCCACCATCTTCTGGATTTGGGATGAGTCCAGAAACACCAATTGGCAATTGAGGGAATGGATCTAAATCCACCTTCATACCTGCAATTTTCAAACGACCTTCTTTTATTTTGTTCTGTATGGCCATTCTAAAACTCTGCATTTGGTAATGCTATGAGTCTACGAATTATGCCACTTACAAAATGCTCGGCCTCGAATTTCCTCGGTCGCTGGTAATATTTTGCCCTTCAGGCAACTTGATCACACCGTCTTTGAGTAGGGGCATCGAACATTTGTCCGCTTTTGCCCATGTCAAAAAGGTCTTCTTCATGCTTATCTTAGCCTCTCTTTGTTTTGGGGGCGGCTTGAGAGCTGCACATGTATGTGGTTTGGCTGAGTCTGAACTAGCTCAGCAACAGCCACCGTCTACTGGTTCGTCCTCATCATCAATGAGTTTTATTTCTTCAAAATGGACTCGACATGCATAGGACCGCCTCATCTTCACTGCTCCCTCAGAATGTTTTCCGACACGGGCCGATCTCTCAGGCCAGCTGGGCAGGTCAGTTGCGTCTTGCACAATTAAATGTCTCTCATTTTCGGTAACATATTAGCCACTGCTATATTGGCTATTTCTTTATCGAGTATTGCTATAGTACATCGGCCTTTAATGCGTTGTAATCTATTAATAAAAAGAACTTGCCGTCTCTTCGGCAAATTGTTTGGTGTTTAGTGAGATCTGCAAGACTAACCTGCGACAGAGGTGTATAAAATCTGTCGTGAAATGCCCGCTCGAGATCGGCCCAATTTTGAATTGAATTTGGCCGCATGGATGCAAACCAGACAAATGCGGGTCCAGTCAAAGGACACTGAACAATCTTAACTTCAGCCAGTCGTTGGCCGCTGCTTCCCCCACACTGAGCAGTAAACCTGCCCACGTGGTTCTACGGTTGATTTGCCGTCGTCTCCCGAGAACGTGGTGAACTCGGGCATTTTGAAGCCTTTAGGGTAAGGCTGCATGGTGTCTACCCAATCCGGGTATGGTTTCCTATAAGTGGGGTGGGGCCCGTTCCATCGGCCTTAATTGAATGCCGAAATGTTGTTGCATCATATCTGCTACAACTCGGGCGACACTACAGGCGCCTGTGCAGGAGGCATGGCAGCTTGTTGATATATGGCGGCCGGATGAGCCATGGCGGCCTGGACCATGGTGGCGGTCGAGACCAAGTTGGCGGCCGGATGAGGCATGCTGGCGGCTCTAATGTATGTCGGCCGATTCATGTTGGCGTCCGAGGCCCAAGTTGGCGGCCGGATGACTCATGTTGGTGGCCGGACGACTTATGTTGGCGGCCGGGTATGGGTTGGCGGCCTGAGGTTGCAGGGCGGCCTGATATGAACTGGAGCCTGATACTGGGCGGCCAAGTGTGGACTGGCCTGTTGCTGGGTGGCCAAGTGTGTACTGGCCTGATGTTGGGCGGCCTGATGCAATGGGGAGGCCGCCTGATAGGAGGCCTGATGCAATGGGAAGGCGCCTGGGCGGCCTGAGGCACTGGGGAGGCCGCCTGATAGGAGGCCTGATGCAATGGGGAGGCCGCTTGATAGAGGCCTGATGCAATAGGGAGGCCGCCTGGGCGGCCTGAGGCACTGGGGAGGCGGCCTGAGGCATGTGGGCCACCACAGGTATGTTGGAGACTTGAGGTTGCATGTGTCCTCCTCCAGTATTATGCATGGCGGCTGGGATGGGAGCCGCCACTCCAAATGGCGGAACAGATGCCATTAAGTATCCTGATGGAGCATACATCATAGGAGGTGGTGCTCCAAACTCAGGTAGTGATGGCTGGCCAGTCCCCCAAGTCTTTTGTAGACCGCCATACGGTCCTGTAACGCTTGGTGACATATTCATGCCAGGGATATATCCCTCTTGTGGAGTACGCAGGGATCCACATATCCTGTCAGTTTGATCGGCCATGGCAGGCCGCAATACATCCATAAGGTGCCTTGTCAGTAAAGGCATGAATTCAGCCATCGATTCATTCATCGATAGCCGTATTTGTTCCGAAAAAGTTGGGACTTGCATTATCCCCTGCGGTGGTTGAGAGGTAGTCGCCGTATCATCGACGTTCTCAGACGGTGTTCTTACTGGAGTTTCTTCATGTAGTGACATTTCTCCAAATCTTTGTGTTAAATCCCTTACTACTCGTCCGGATCTGAGTTGTATACACTTTCAAGCGGATATGGTTTCCACTTCGGGTCCCACTGGGCGTGCCAAATTGTTAAACGAGAATTTTGATTGAACAATATTTGAAGAGAATTACAAGGATTACTAAGGGAATTATAAGAATCTAAGCAAAGCTGTAAAGGAATGGAAAATTTTGCAGGAATGTAAAAACGGGAATTAAAATTGCAGAATGAAATAAAATGCAGAAATTGAAGGAAAATCCTCTTAGGATGGGTCTGGTTGTTTCGTTCTCTGGAATGCCTCTCTCCTTTTATAGGAGGAGGACTGACTCCTCAGACGCAGGCGGCGAGGCGACTTGACGCATGAGGCACACGGGCGGCTTGATTGACAGGCCTCTTGACTTTCTGTGACGGAGGCGGCGCACGCGGCGGCTGACAGTTCCCTGGCGGCATGCGGCATGCTTGACAGCTTGACCTGCGCACGCAGCGGCTTAATTGACAGCTCCCTGGTTATTATCCGGATAAATCTTGAATTGGCTCGAGCCAAAAAATAGATTGGGCCTTTTGGAAGTGCGTTCTCTTTTCCGGATATATTTTCACGGACTGGGCCTCCGGATATATTTTCACGGACTGGGCCATGTAAACTTGGATGGGCTATAAATTTTGTTGGGTTAACAACAATATATAATGCCCCTCTTTCATCTTTGGGGTTTCTTGGTGGTAATTTGTGTCGTGAGTGGCGACCATTTTTCGTACTACTCCTATAAACTACTCCCTCCTTTTTTTTTTCTTTTTTTTTTTTTGGATAAATCTTACGTTTTGACTTTTCTTATTGTTCATTGTAGCACTTTGACTTCTATTTTTGTAATAGTTATATAAGACAAAATATAGCCAAGTGAGATCTTGTTTGATTCGTCTCATCTTTTGTTTTTAAATATCAAATTTTTATAATTTTTACTTGTACAGAATTTGAGTTATTAATCGTTGAAAATGTGCATTGGCATAAGTGTAAGGTAAAAAAAAAAAAAAAAAAAGGAGGAAGTATAAAGTATTTTGGGCAGCGCGCTATACGCAATTAATCCAAGTAGATAGATGATTTTGGTTTGATATTTTCACTTTTAGTTTGCAATTGCAGCACAACTCATGAGCATTTGCTGTTTGCTAGAGTCAAATACCAACCATTCTTTGATGATGTCTCCTATTTGTAGCGCACAGATTTTTTGCTACTTTAGTCCGCATATAATTACACTACAATTATTGACAATCTTGTTACATCCATTTCTCTATGGGCTGCGCAGCTACATTACTTATTTTCATGTTGATCACGCTACTGTGTAGTTAAAAATGTCGAGAAATCATTTTTTTATATGTTAACCAGACACTGCCCAAGCCTGTGGATTATTGTGGCATATACTGGAAAATTTGGACAACAATTTTGCTCTTAATTGCTTCGTATGGGAATGGGACCCACACTTATATTATGTAGTACCATATACCTACCGTAAATCACAGTATGAAATATTTCATACCGTTTTCATACCGAAACTTTCGGTATGCCGATGTTCGGTATACCGATGACTTGGGTATAAAATATTTTCTTACCGTTACTGTACCGACATTTAGGTAAATTCGGTATATACTGCTATACTGAACCTTCGGTATATACCGAACATTCGGTACATACCGAACATTCGATACATACCGACATACCGTACGTATAAGGTTAGATATGTAACATTATGTATAATTTCCGATAAGTTCGGTATGTACCGGTGTACCGAACATTCGGTACATACCGATACTGCGGTATTTACCGAAGTTCTGTATAGTAAAGGTATACCACGGTATCAAAATTTTTATAACATTATCGTACCGAAATCTTACGGACGTAACGCACCTTACGGTATACCGAAAGTTTCGGTATTCTCAGTATTTTTTCGGTATGGTATATGCGGTAAGCAGTATTTTCGGTATTTTCCCTCAGTCCTAGGATAAAAAGCTTATTTAGATTACTAAGTCGATCTGTTTAAATTATTCACATAATTTTTTTTAATAATTTATTAATATTATTTATTTAATATTTAAATATTTATTTTAATAAAATTTAATTTGATGAACTTAAATAGACTATATAAACATTTAATTCAAAATTAAGATAGACCTAGGTCTTTCCTGGCCTGGTTGGGTCAAATTCAGCATCCTGCTATATCCCTAAATTCTAATCTTGGTTTGGCATCGGCACTTAGGGGTGGACAAAACTTTGAATCAAACCATTAAATTGTTGATCCAAATTGAAATTGAAATGAATTTTTAATTAAAATTGGAGTGTTCAGTTCGAATAAAAATATCTCAATATAGATATTTGTTCGATTCGGCATTTCGGTTATGGTTTTGAAGATTTTCTCTAAGATTAATTTTTTTTGGCGAAGCAAATATGGCAGAGAAAAAAAAATTCTTCTAAGATTAATTGAACCGAACTAATATATTATTATAAAATTTAAATTTTAAATACTCCATCCGTCCCACCAAACATATCATGTTTGACTTTTTGGCACTGTTCATTGTTCAGCTTTGACTCAATTTTATTGCAAGTATAGATTCAGAAAATATAGTCGAATTAGGTCTTGTTAGAATCGTATGATCATGTAGTTTTAGAATATATATTTTACACAATTTTTCATTGTACATATTTTGACATATTAACAATTGAAAAAGTGCATTGGATTGTGTGCAAAAGTCAAATAAGACAAATTAAATGGGACGGATGGAGTATATATTTATATTATTTTACTAAGGTAGGAATGACAAAATTCAAAACACTCAATTTCACCAAAGAAAAAAAAAAAAAATCGAAACACTCAAACCCTAATTCACTCCCAATACCCTTCAGCCGTTCTCACCTCTTCGGGCTCCAGCGACCAGCGCTGCTCTCGCATCCCCTTCGGCTTTCATCTCTTGATAGCAGCACAGCGCCGCTGCCGCTCAGCCCAACCGGCCTTCCCTTCCCTTCGTCGCTCAGCCGTTCATCCCCGCCGAGGTGCCACTCATCCCCTTCCTTCGGGAGGCAGCCCTTTCCGGCCTTCCCTTCCTCCCGTCGCTACTCTGCATCTCGCTTCGTAAATTTTTTGTTTTTGCCTTCTTACCTTTTGTTCTGCTTTTGCATTAAAGGGTGATGGATAGCACCGGGCGTTGTGAATTGAAAAACTGATTTGCATCCTCATCTCTCAATTTGTGATGATAAAAATTTATGTGCGTTTTTGAATTTGGTAATAAAAATGGAGTGTAAGGAGTTATGAAGGAACTGAACGTGTTTATGGAATGAGATCTCCGCTTCTAGTTGTGAAATTTTATTTGGAATTTCTTTGAATTTCAGCTAATACAAACGTAATATGTGAATCTAAATTGTTTTAAGTAAATGTTTGAAAGTTAGGTTGCATAATATTGTGATATTTTTTAAAATGGTTCGGTCACTGTTTTTCATTTCACAGGTTGTTTGGTTGTGTTTGATATCATTTCAAGAATTTATTCATGAGATAAATCAAAATACATTTGACTGCCGAATTTTCACTATTTTATTTATTTTGTGTTCAGGACATGAAAGTTAGTAAGTTAGTTGACCAATTGATTCTGTTTAAATCTGTACATGCATCAATTGCTTTAAATCTGTACAGCCATGAATCTGTTTTCCTGGAGCACTCATTTAAGTAGGGATTATTGTCAATTCTTATAATCTCTTGTTTGATTTTGGATATTTTATTCTCTCAAATTATTTTTGAAATTCTTTAATTTAGTCCAATTCGGTTCGGTTTATATTATTTGCAAATAGAAGATTATTTTTCGGTTAACTGGAATTTTAGTTATCCGGGAAGCAAACTTGTCATATTATAGCTCAGATCGGTTAGAGTAATCGGAGAATAATAGGATTTTTCTCGGTTAACTGAAATTTTTTTTTTCTGGTTCGGTTGCGGTTAGTAACTTCGAATATTTGCTCGGTTCGGTTTGGTTAGCAAATACCTAAAAAAACCCCGAGCATTCGAACCGTGCCCACACCAATCGGCACTCATTGAAGTGTGAAATGATCTTTTTATATTCAACCATCTGATTTTTTACCTTAATATCATTACATCAAATATCTGTACCTCGCCTCTCCTTGTTCATTCACAGAGCTTTCAATTGGAACTTGTACGATGGAATTGATATTTCCGCCTGATTCTCCGCCGCTCTCCGTTATTGCCGCCGCTAAAATTGCCGGTTTTTCGCTCCTCACAAACTCATCCCAGCCCTCTGCCTCTCCGCCCGCTCTTGTCCTCGCTACCGGGTAATTGTTTTTAAGATTTTTTTGGACCAGAAGTTTACGTTCAATATTTCGCCCCCTTTGCATCACTTCGTTTTCTATTATGAAACTGGTTTTTATTAATTGTTTAATCTAGCGTCCGGTGATTCAGAGAAATTTTCTTTTTTACTTATTGATTTATACTTATATTCCTATAGGGTGCTGTGGAATGCAAATTGGTTTTGATTCCGCCAAGTGATTGAAGTTGAGTTGGAATAAAAGGCTTGAATTTGAGTGTTAACTTAATTACTTGCAGTTTATTCTCTGCACAAAAAAAAGGAATTCACGCTGGCGAGCTAGGTTTATAGTTAAAAACAAATTTTCATTAGCAAAATGCTGGTTTGTTATGTTGCTTTGAGGTTGAGGTTTTGGATGGTGCTATTTACTATATGGTTGGCATTTTGAACCATTATTTATGTTGCATTGAGGATATTGTAAAATGTGGATGTTACCTTATGTCTTCTGACACCTATTTTGTATGCTATAAACCATTCCTTTCAGCTTCTGTTGTAATCTTTTTATTGAGTACTCCTACTTGATTCAATTTCAGGCAAAAGCTGCGAGGAACTTATGTAATTTTGAGATATATTGGCAGGATTTCAAATCTGCCTGGGTTCTACGGACAGAATCCATTTCAATCAAGCCAGGTTGCTTTTCTATCTTGTTTTATACTTTTATCTTTGTTATATTCGGATAGACTTATCTGAGGCTTGTGTTTATATATTCAAAACTTGTATTTCTCACCTTCGCTGCTTATCTGACTATGTTCTTTATCTTTTATTCCTTAGATTGATGAATGGCTTGATTATGCACCCGTCTTTGGGATTGGATCTGAATTTGAGGTAGCATGCGGCAATGTCGATGGATATTTACTGCAAAATACCTTTCTGGTTGGGAATACCCTGTCCATTGCTGATGTTGCAATCTGGACTGGTCTCGCAGGTAAAAGTTCCTAAAATCTTACATTTTTTAGATTCTAGTTTTTGGATCATTAATTCTTGGTAGAGGAAATTAAATTGATTGCTTTGTTTCATTTCTAATCTGGCAAAAAATTTCACTTCAAAGCTCACATTTGTATAGATGCCTGTATCACCTGTTTAATTGTCTTACTGGATAATTCTGTTACAAAGCTGTAGTGTAAATTGTGATCGATATTATTGCACTTATTATGTACTTGGTGTTTTCCCTTAGGAGCTGGTTTGAGATGGGAAAGTTTAAGGAAGTCCAAAAAGTACCAGAACTTGGTCCGATGGTTCAACTCAATATCTGCTGAATATGATGCCGTGTTGAGTGAATTTTCTGCTACATATTTTGGAAAAAGGGGGTCTGCAAAGTCGAAAGAACCTCAAGCTTCGAATTCTCGGTCAGTGGAAAATGGTGTTCCCGCATCTGAAACAGCGGGAAGCCGGGGAAATGAGGTGGATCTACCCAATGCTGAGTTTGGAAAAGTGAAGTTGAGATTTGCACCCGAACCTAGTGGTTATCTTCATATAGGGCATTCAAAAGCTGCATTGCTAAATCAATACTTTGCTGACCGGTACAAAGGCGAGGTGATTGTACGATTTGATGACACAAATCCAGACAAGGAAAGTAGTGAGTTCGTCGAAAACCTTTTGAAGGACATAGAAACTCTAGGTATTAAATACAGTACTGTAACATACACATCAGATTACTTTCCCCAGACCATGGAAATGGCAGAGAAGTTGATTAAGGAGGGCAAGGCATATGTTGATGATACTCCACGTGAGAAAATGCAGCAGGAAAGGATGGATGGTATAGAGTCACAACGCAGGAATAACAGTGTGGAAGAGAATCTAAAGTTGTGGAAGGAAATGATTGCTGGTTCTGAGAGGGGTTTGATGTGCTGTCTCCGTGGGAAATTAGATATGCAGGATCCAAACAAGTCTCTTAGGGATCCGGTATACTATCGTTGCAATTTGACTCCTCACCACAGGATCGGAGCTAAATATAAGTTGTACCCCACATATGACTTTTGTTGCCCATTTGTTGATGCTGTGGAAGGTATTACACATGCACTTAGGTCGAGTGAGTACCATGATCGCAATGACCAATATTACAGGATTCAGAGTGATATGGGATTCAGGAGGGTCCATATCTATGAGTTTAGTCGACTAAATATGGTTTACACTCTTCTGAGCAAGCGCAAACTTCTGTGGTTTGTTCAGAATGGAAAGGTTGATGGCTGGGATGATCCTCGCTTCCCAACTGTCCAAGGAATAGTGCGCCGTGGTCTGAAGATTGAAGCTTTAATACAATTCATTTTGGAACAAGTAAGTTGTTTTTTAGTAAATGAGAGTTCATTCTTTCACTAATTTTAACCATTTTAATGCAAATTATGGTTAGCAAGGTTCCCGGCCCTATTTTTGTTTTGGTAATTTTAATTCCAATTTTTTCAATTGCGAAATGTGTTAGGGTGCATCAAAGAACCTCAATCTTATGGAGTGGGATAAACTCTGGGCCATTAATAAGAAAATTATTGATCCAGTATGCCCCAGGCACACAGCTGTCATTGAGGAACGGCGTGTGCTGCTAGTTCTCAGCGATGGTCCAACCGAGTCCTTTGTGCGCATTTTACCAAAACATAAGAAATATGAAGGTGCAGGGAAGAAAGCAGTAACTTACTCAAACAGATTATGGATAGATTTTGCTGATGCCAATGTAATTTCGGCCAACGAGGAAGTGACTTTAAAGGACTGGGGCAATGCAATTGTGAAGGAAATCAATAAGGATGAAAATGGCATTGTTACTCAGTTGGTTGGGGTTTTGAATCTCGCTGGAGATGTTAAGAAAACCAAGTTGAAGTTGACTTGGCTGGCAGATACCAGCGAACTTGTTAATCTGACACTCATGGACTTTGATTATCTTATTACAAAGAAGAAGGTACTGTTTTTGTTTAATCTCCCCTTGAAATTTGTTCCTTATTTTGTTTACTTTTATCCTTTGCTAGTTGTGCATCAAGACAAGGTTTTCTTATCAGAATTGTTTCGTATAATTACAGCTCGAGGAGGATGAAGATTTCATTGATGTGGTGAATCCCAACACACGAACGGAAACATCAGCACTTGGGGAATCTGATCTGCGAAACCTGAAGCGAGGTGACATTATCCAGTTGGAGAGAAAAGGGTACTACAGATGCGATGTTCCGTTTGTCCGACCCTCAAAGCCTATAATCCTTTTTGCAATTCCAGATGGAAAGCAACAAACGAAGTAAGAATGCTCATACAAATGTTTTCGTGGCAAAGACAACGCGTTCATTGATGGAATTTTGTACCGCTGGATCACACCTTTTGATTTACTTGGCTAAGTGTTAACTCCAAGTTTATAAATTGTGCCCCAATTATGGGTTGTCTTCTGAAGATGGGTTGATTACTGCCTTTGGTAAAGTTGAATCTGTCAAACTATACTCTTCTGAATATGACATTATTTACTTGTTATTTTAGTTTTTTGATCGAGTCTTATAGATATTAAAAATAAATAAAAGAAGAATATTATGTAATCCACTGAGCAACAAATTTCAGTGTCAAAATAATGTGTAGTGGACTAGTGGCTAGTGCTTTTGGCCGCGTCCTGCCCCCAAGTTGCGGGGGAAAAAGATAGTGAAAACTAGTCATCTAATCATTATTTACAAATCTAATTGTGTTATAGAAATAACTATCTTTATTTATGTATGTGTACAATAAAATGGTATAAGGCTTATTAGCTTGTGTTTATAGTGGAAGTATTGTAATGGAAATTGGGATTAAATGGTGAAAGAAAGGAAGTTTAAAGGTGGGATAATAAAATGGATAAAGTGTAATAATTATGGCTATGAAATGAAACAAGTATTAAGCTTGCATAAAATTTTTCTAACTTAACTTCTCAATACATTACATAGGCTATTTATAAACTTTTTTATCCTCTCACTATTTACTAACCTCATAATGAAGGCATATACATTTCAAAACTTTCACATGTCTAACTTTATGATCAAGGCATGAACATGGATGTTGAACACTAGACATTCACATGTTTTGTTTACATGCATAATACTCCCCCTTGAATGTCGTCAATACGAAGAATATGCCTCGTTAAAACCTTACTTGGAAAAAACCCAGTGGGAAAAAATCCAAGTGAAGGAAAAAGAGTACAATATTCTTGTATCAGATGCTCCCCCTGATTTGGACATCATTTTAAATCTCGAAGCCGCCGCATTCCAATTTTCTTCACGAGTTTCTCGAATGTTGCAGTCGGCAATGCCTTGGTAAATAGATCCGCTAAATTATTTTCTGATCGAATTTGTTGCACATCGACTTCACCATTCTTTTGAAGATCATGAGTGTAGAAGAATTTTGGTGAAATATGCTTCGTTCTATCTCCTTTGATATAACCCCCTTTCAACTGGGCTACACAAGCCGAATTATCTTCAAATAAAATTGTTGGGAGCATTTGTGGTTCAATGATTAAACCACAACTCTTCAATATATGTTGAGTCATTGACCTCAACCAAACACATTCTCGACTTGCTTCATGGATTGCTAATATTTCGGCATGATTAGAAGAAGTAGCAGTTAGAGTCTGCTTCATTGACCTCCAAGAGATAGCAGTTCCACCACACGTGAAGATATAGCCTGTTTGAGATTTGGCTTTGTGTGGGTCTGATAAATAACATGCATCGGCATAGCCAATTAACTCATGTCGAGAGTCTTTTGGGTAAAATAACCCAAGATCAATTGTTCCTTGGAGATAGCGAAAAACATGCTTTATGTCTTTCCAATGTCGTTGAGTAGGGCAAGAGCTGAATCTTGCGAGTAGATTGACTGCAAACGCGATATCAGGTCGCGTGCTGTTTGCAAGATACATTAACGCACCAATTGCGCTTAAATATGAGATTTCTGGGCCAAGTTGCTCTTCATTATCTTCTTTTGGCCTAAATGGATCCTTTGCTGGATCAAGTGCCCGAACGACCATTGGATTATTTAGCGGATGAGCATAATCCATTCGAAATTGCTTTAATACCTTTTGGGTATAAGCTGATTGATGAACAAATATGCCCATTTCCAAATGCTCAATTTGTAGGCCAAGGCAAAATTTCGTTTTCCCGAAATCTTTGATTTCAAACTCCTTTTTCAGATATTCGACTGCCTTTTTCAACTCTTCAGGAGTTCCAATTAGATTTAAATCGTCAACATAGACTGCGACGATCACAAATTCTGACCCATTTTTCTTTATAAATACACAAGGGCTGATCGGGTCATTTGTATAGCATTCCTTTATCAAACTTTCACTGAGGCGGTTGTACCACATTTGGCCAGATTGCTTGAGCCCATACAACGATTTTTGCAGTTTGATGGAATAATTTTCTCTGGGTTTTGAGTTGCAAGACTTAGGTAATTTAAACCCTTCAGGTATTTTCATATAAATATCATTTTCCAATGAGCCATATAAATATGCAGTAACAACATCCATCAGCCTCATTTCGAGATTTTCTCGTACTGCTAGACTCATTAGATACCTGAATGTTATTCCATCCATAACTGGGGAATATGTTTCCTCAAAATCAATTCCCGGTCGTTGTGAAAAACCTTGGGCTACAAGCCTTGCCTTATATTTGGCAATTTCATTATTTTCATTTCTTTTTCTCACAAACACCCATCTGTAGCCAACAGGCTTCACATTTTTTGGTGTTTGGACAATAGGGCCGAATACTTTTCGTTTATTCAGTGAATCTAGTTCAGACTGAATCGCATCTTTCCATTTTGGCCAATCATTTCTTTTCCGACATTCTTCAACTGATCTTGGTTCAGGATCCTCGTTATTTTCCATTACATCGAGTGCAACGTTGTATGCAAAGGCATTATCAACGTTTGTTTCTTTTCGGTTCCAACATTTCCCAGTATTGATATAATTGAAAGAAGTTTCAATAACTTCATTTTCTTCTGGGTGAATATTTTCAGGTTCAACCTTTTCGGGGGTTGAATCAATTTCTCCTTCGGGAGTATCATCTGTGATTGATTTATCACCCATATGGATAATTTTCTTCTTTCGTGGATTTTTATCCTTGGAACCCAAAGGCCTACCACGCTTCAGGCGTGCGGTAGGTTCATTTGCACTTGGAATTTGCCCTTCTGGGACATTTATATTGGCTGGTGCATTTGCTGCATCATTTATATATGATTTTGTGACTTTAGCAGCATCATTAAAAGCATCGGGTAATTGATTTGCAATTCCCTGCAAATGCACAATTCTTTGAACTTCAAGTTCGCATTGCCTTGTACGAGGATCAAGGAAATCAAATGGACTTTGCCAAGATATTTCCTTTTTCAGTTGATCATTTCCTCCCCCTAATGTCGGGAATTGAGTTTCATCAAAATGACAGTCTGCAAATCTTGCAGTAAATAAATCACCCGTTTTTGGCTCAAGATATTTAATAATCGAGGGTGATTCATACCCGACATATATGCCCAACCTTCTTTGAGGTCCCATTTTTGTGCGTTGTGGTGGCGCAATCGGTACATAAACCGCACACCCAAAAATTCGCAAGTGGGATATATTGGGCTCCTTTCCAAACACAATTTGTGTAGGGGAGTAGCTATGATAGCTTGTCGGCCTTATTTTCACAAGTGCGGCTGCATGCAATATAGCATGTCCCCAAGCAGAAACAGAGAGTTTTGATTTCATTAACAAGGGTCTTGCAATTAATTGCAATCGCTTAATAAATGATTCTGCCAGACCATTTTGCGTGTGCACATGAGGCACAGGATGTTCAACAGTAATTCCAATCGACATGCAGAAATCATCAAATGCATGTGATGTATATTCTCCAGCATTATCAAGGCGTATTTTCTTTATCGGATGATCTGGAAACTGTGCTCGCAATTTTATAATTTGTGCAAGTAATCTTGCGAATGCCAAATTGCGAGTTGATAATAAACAAACGTGTGACCAGCGTGATGACGCATCAATTAATACCATAAGGTACTTGAAAGGTCCACACGGTGGATCAATAGGTCCACATATATCGCCTTGAATTCTTTCTAGGAATGTAGGGGATTCAATTCCCACTTTTACTGGAGATGGTCTGGTTATCAATTTCCCTTGTGAACAGGCTGCACAATTGAACTCATTTGGGTTCAATATCATTTGCCTTTTCAATGTATGGCCATTTGAATTTTCAATAATTCGCCTCAGCATTACACTGCCAGGATGCCCAAGTCTATCGTGCCAGGTAATAAATTCACTAGTAGCTTTCAAGCCTACTAGGTTATGTATTTCTGCGGCACATATTTTTGTATAGTATAAGCCAAAGGAGTAACATGGCAATTTTTCATTCACAAATTTTTTGCCATTTTCAATTCGAGTTATCAAAAGATACTCGTGATCTGCCTCTTTTGAAGTTTCAATGTGATATCCATTTTTTCGAATATCATTGAAGCTCAGTAAATTTCTTCGAGCTTTGCGTGAGAACAAGGCATTTTCAATTGCCATTTTTGTCCCTTCAGGGAGAAATATAACAGCTCTACCGGAGCCTTCAATGCATTTTGCATTACCGCTTATAGTTTTCACTGCGGTCTTTTCCAATTTTAAATTGGAGAAATAGCTTTTGCTTTTCAAAATGCTATGCGTTGTTGTACTGTCAATGAGGCAGATATCATCTCCGACTTTTGAATTTCCAGCATCCATTTCTTTACAAGAATATAAGAATGTTATTAAACATCAGCAATATAAATATTATTAATGCAAAAGCATATTTATATTATACATGGATAATAAAAGGGAAGTACAAGATATCATTATTTATATTAAACAGGAATTATAAAAGATAAGTACAAAATATATATATATATATATAGCTATATAATATATTATTTGGTAACAGTATCTGGCTCAACAAAATCATCAGCTTCCAGGTGCGTGGATATTATCATTTAATATATCATCATAAGTATCATCGTGGGCATTATGGTGTGCTTCAACACCTGGTCTTTCTTTTCGTTTCGAGGCCTGATACAGTTCAGCTAAGTGTTTAGCTGTGTGGCATGTTTGAGCCATATGGCCTTTAATTCCACAACGATCACAAATTTCATCATTTTGTTTATGCTTTCTTGCATAATTTCTTTGTTGTGGTTTGTAAGGCCTTCTGGTATCATATCTGCGATTTTGCTCAAATCGAGGCTTATTTCGATAATTATTTTGACGAGATGATTCACCTCTGCCTCGATTGTGATACCGATTTTGGCCACGATCATCATTTTGATTTTTAAAGTGCCTACGATCACGCACATATTTCGATGATTGAGCCGCGTTCACCTCAGGGAACGGTTTTGCACCTGCGGGCCTAGATTCATGATTTCTCAACAACAATAGGCTGTTTTGTTCAGCCAATAATAAGCAGGTGATAAGATCAGAATATCTCTAAAAACCTTTTTGACGGTATGTCTCACTCAATACTGAGTTTTTAGCATGAAACGTAGAATACGTTTTTTCAAGCATTTCTGCTTCAGATATCTTTTGCCCACATAATTGCAATTGAGCCGTAATTTTGAACACAGCGGAATTATATTCCCGGACTGTTTTGAAGTCCTGAAGTCTCAGGTTTGTCCAGTCATCAAGGGCTTTTGGAAGCACCGTCTTTTTAAGATTATCATATCTTTCTTTCAGCTTTTCCCACAATGCCAGTGGGGATTCCACAGTCACGTACTCCATTTTAAGTGCCTCTTCGATATGATGGCACAAGAAAATCATGGCTTTTGCCTGATTTTGATGGCTGGGATTTTTGCCTTCAGCAATAGTATCTTCCAGACCCATTGAAGTAAGATGCATTTTTACATCTCGGGCCCAGGACATATAATTGCTTCCTTCAACGGTTAAGGGAGCAAATTCCTGCTTTGCAAGATTAGCCATAATCTTATTGAAAGTTTAGAAATAAGAGATTATACCTCAAATGATAATCTGGACAGAGTCTCCTCGTGCTGATAACGTGTTATAGAAATAACTATCTTTATTTATGTATGTGTACAATAAAATGGTATAAGGCTTATTAGCTTGTGTTTATAGTGGAAGTATTGTAATGGAAATTGGGATTAAATGGTGAAAGAAAGGAAGTTTAAAGGTGGGATAATAAAATGGATAAAGTGTAATAATTATGGCTATGAAATGAAACAAGTATTAAGCTTGCATAAAATTTTTCTAACTTAACTTCTCAATACATTACATAGGCTATTTATAAACTTTTTTATCCTCTCACTATTTACTAACCTCATAATGAAGGCATATACATTTCAAAACTTTCACATGTCTAACCTTATGATCAAGGCATGAACATGGATGTTGAACACTAGACATTCACATGTTTTGTTTACATGCATAATAAATTGGAATTTGTTGTGAATATACTTATAATATGAGGTAGAATATATATATATATAATTTAATGTGTATGAATAATATATGGACTATCGGTAGACACTAAGAAAATAAAAGGAGAACAATAGTTGGAAAATAATGTTAGATTTCTATATATATCATATAAATAGTTGAGAGAGAGACGAGAGGAGATAGATAGAGAGAAAATTCAGATTGATAATCATATCATACCGATTACAATGATACATGTACATATATAGCCATTCCTCATACCTACCAGTCCACTTTGCTACATACCCGTCAAACATTCATTAAATATATTACACTCCCTCTTGAATGTTTTCTATATAAAGAATATGTCTCGTTCAAATCTTACTAGATAAAAACCCTCTGGGAAAAAAAATCTAGTGAAGGAAAAAGAGTACATGGTTCTTGTATATTTATTTCTCCCTTTTATCAAAGTATCAGTTAAGATTCTTTAGTTGGCGCATCCCAATACTTTTCACCAACTTCTCGAATGTTGCTGTCGGCAGTGCCTTGGTAAACAAATCTGCAACATTATCGGCTGAACGGATTTGTTGCACATCTATTTCATCATTTTCTGTAGATCATGAGTGAAGAAAAATTTTGGTGAAATATATTTCGTTCTATCTCTTTTAATATACCATTTCTTCAATTGTGCTATACAAGTTGTATTATCTTCGTAGTATTGGTGGGGTTTTTTTTTCTTTAGTAGCTATGCCACAATTTTTCAATAAATGGTGCATCAAAGATCGCAACCAGATATTCGTGGATTGCTTGGTGCTATGGGGGATTGTCGGATATGCCACATTTGTAGAGAAGGAAATCAAGTCGCTGATGGTCTTGCTCGCAAAGCAGTGCATTCAGAGGAGTTCTACACCACTTGGGCGTTCCCATCGGATGGGATTCGAGATTTACTGGAAAATGATGCTCGAGGTGTCGCTTATGTTCGTTTGAGTTGATTATTTGTACTTATTTTTTTTTATTTCCCTTTGCTCGCCTTTTCAGACTGTTTCACCCAAAAAAAAAAGATCGCAACCATACACATTCTCGACTGGCTTCATGGATTGCTAAAATTTCAGCATGATTTAAGGAAGTAGCAGTCAATGTCTGCTTCATTGATCTCCATGAAATTGCAGTACCGCCACATGTAAAAACGTAGCCAGTTTGAGATTTGACTTTATGTGGATCTGACAAATATCCAGCATCAGCGAAGCCGATTATTTCATGTCGAGATTCATTTGGGTAAAATAACCCAAGATCAATAGTTCCTTGGAGATAGCGAAATATATGTTTAATTCCATTCCAATGTCGTTTTGTAGGAGATGAACTGAACATCGCTAATAAATTTAATGCAAATGATATATCTGGTCTAGTACAGTTTGCGAGATACATTAAAGCACCTATGGCACTTAAATATGGGACCTCTGGTCCAAGAATTTGTTCACATTCCCCTTGTGGTCTAAACGGATCCTTTTTTATATCAAGTGACCTTACGACCATTGGAGTACTCAATGGATGTGCTTTATCCATATAGAATCACTTTAATACTCTCTGAGTATAAGCTGTTTGATGGACAAATGTTCCATTATTTAAATATTCAATTTGCAGACCAAGACATGATTTGGTTTTACCAAAATCTTTGATTTCAAACTCCTTTTTCAGGTAGTCAACAGCCTTTTGGAGCTCATCTGAAGTTCCAATCAAGTTGAGATCATCAACATAAACTGCAATTATTATAAACTCCTGTCCATTTTTCTTAATGAAAATACATGGACAAATTGAGTCATTTGTATAACCCTCTTGTACCAAAGACTCACTGAGTCGATTATACCACATTCGCTCGGACTGTTTCATTCCATATATGGATTTTTGTAACTTAATGGAATACATATGTCTAAGATTTGATTCATATGTCTCTGACATTTTTAATCCCTCTAGGACCTTCATATAGATATCTGTATCTAAATTCTCATATAGATACACAGTAATAACATCCATTAATCTCATTTCAAGATTTTGATGGACTGATAAATTGATAAGATATCTAAATGTTATTTTATCCATTACAGGGGAATTTGTTTCATCATAATCAAATACGGGTCTCTGTGAGAATCCTTGGGCGATTAATCTCGCTTTGTATCTGACAATTTCATTTTTGTCACTTCTTTTTCTTACAGAACCCCATCTGTATCCGACTGGCTTTATATTTTCTGGTGTTTTGACAATCGGTCCAAACACATTTCGTCTAGCCAGGGAATCCATTTCAGATTGGATTGCATCTTTCCATTTTGGCCAATCTTTTCTTTTCCAACATTCATCAACTGAATTTGGTTCATGATCCTCGTCATCATTTATGATGTCAAGTGCTATATGGTATGAGAATGCATTATCTATAATAATTGCATCTCGGTTCCAAACATTTCTGCTTGTGACAAAATTGATTGATATTTCATTATTTTCAATTTTCTGCTCCTCTGGAGCTGCAAGTTCCTGCTCCTCTGGAGCTTTTTGCTCTTCAAGAGCTTCTTTTTCCTCTGGAATATTTTCTGTAATTTTGTCACTTTCATGATTTGTGTTCCTCTTTTCTTTCGAGGATTTTTATTTTTGGAACCTGGTGGTCTATCACGCTTCAAGCGTGAAGTAGATTCATCTTTGGCATTTGTAATTGGTCCCTCTGGGACATTAATTTTGATTGGAACATCTGCTGCCGGTAAAAGAGATTTTGTTACTCTTTTAGAGTCGCATAATGCATCCGGCAATTGATTTGCAATATTCTGCAAATGTACAATTCTTTGTACTTCTAGTTTACAATCATTTGTACGAGGATCAAACAAATCTAACGGTGTTTTCCAGTTGATTTTTTTTCCCTTTCTTTGGTTGATTTTTATCTCCCCCTAATGTCGGGAAATTACATTCGTCAAATTGACAATCTTTAAATTTCGGAGTAAAGAAATCACCAATTAATAGTTCAAGATATTGAATAATCGATGGTGATTCATATCCGACATATATTCCCAATCTACATTGGGGACCCATCTTTGTGGGCTGAGGTGATCAGCGCAACCAAATATTCTGAGATGGGATATATTGGGTTTATGCCCAAATGGTAATTGTATAGGGGAGTATTCATGATAATGTGTCGGTCTTAACCGCACCAATTTTGCTGCATGTAATATTGCATGCCCCCAAGCTGTCAATGACAATCCACATCTCATTAATAATGGTCTGGCAATTAATTGTAAACGCTTTATAAGCAATTCAGCAAGTCCATTCTGTGTATGGACATGAGCACAAGATGCTCAACTGTTATGCCAATTGACATGCAGTATTTATCAAACCTCTGGGATGAATATTCACCAGCATTATCCAATCGGATATTTTTAATAATCAGGGAACTGTGCTCGTAATTTAATAATTTGAGCAAGTAATTTTGCAAACGCATGGTTGCGAGATGATAATAATGATACATTGGACCATCGTGTTGATGCATCAATTAGCACCATAAAATATTTAAATGGTCCACATGGTGGATCTATAAGTCCACATATATCACATTGAATTCTTTCAAGAAAACTAGGGCTTTCAGTTCCCACTTTTGTTGGTGAATGTTTGGAAATCAATTTTCCTTGGGAGCAAGCAACGCATATATAATCATTATGTTGCAACAATTTTTGTCCCTTTAATGAATGGCCATGACTATTTGTAATAATTCGCCTCATCATTGTAGAGCCAGGATGGCCTAAGCAATCATGCCATATCATATATTCATCTTTAAGCCTATGGCTTCCAATAGACCTCAAGCCTATTTTGGGATGATATTTATTAATGGGTCTTTGCCTTCAATAAACCTCTGGTTTATTTGGAGAATATTAGACTTGTGGTCTAAGTGATAATTTCAGTTATATTTATCTTTGAAAAATACAATCCAGAAGACAGAGCTGGTAATTTTTCCAATACATATTTTTTTTACCATGAGTGGTATTTATAATTAATAAATATTCGACATTCTCTGAAGTTGATGTCTCGAGATGATACCCATTTTCTCGGATATCCTTAAAACTCAATAAATTTCTTCGAGACTTGGGAGATTGGAGTGCATTTTTCACAATTAATTTTGTTCCCTCTAGGAAAATAAGGTTGGCTGTGCCAATTCTTTGTATAATATTTGCACTACCACATGTTGTGTTTATGTTTGTCTCTCCCATTCATAAATTGGAAAAATACCTTATGTCTTTTAGTATCGTGTGCATTGAAGCACTATCAATAAGACATATATTATCACTTTTATAATTTCCCATTTTACTGTAATTAAAACAAGATATAATTAATACTAAAACAATATTAAATATAAGTGAGACAACACAATGCATAGATAATAATATAGCAGAAAATTTAAAAAAAGTTCAAAGCGTAATAAAAACAATATAATAAAATGTAATGCAGTATTTAAATAATATTGTATCATTGAAGAGATCTGTATATCTTTCGATGATATATTTAGCATGTCAATGATGGCCTTTTGTAATATTTATATTTTTGTACTTTAGCAAGGTTTATTTCAACCTTTATTTGCTTTATTGTATCAATAATTCTCGGTAACTAGTACTAAATCATTAGTCGTACGACAAATTATGGGACTATGTCCTCCTACCATTTTGATAGCATTTCTCTTCAATTGCTTTGCCTTTTAGAGGCACAATTGCTGGAAATTATTTTGCCATTTAAGAATCTGACTCTGTCAGTACACATGACCAAACTAAAGACCCACGAAATCTGTTGGTATAACCGAACTAAGATTTATGGTCTCTGTTGGTATTCATGTCATTTTCATTAATATTTTGTCACATATATCAATTGTGACATTATTCTGAACATGACTGATTTATATCATTTACAGACTTATAGTCTTGCAGTCATTATGATGCCTCACATTCGGGATTTTAGCCAAAAATCTCTATTTTATCAAAAAGCTGCCATTTGCCCCCACATTAAGGGAACGGAAAGAATATAAAAAAGGTCCTTTTTCTTTTCCAAAAATTCAAATCAGTCCTTTTTCTATTTTATTACCAAAACAGTCCGCTACAAATGCTAATTATGTCCAAATCAGTCCTTTGTTCAGTAATTATGCTCTAATTGCCGATGTGGCAAGAGTTTTAATTTAAACTGACACGTGGACATAATATTAGTCCATTTTCTTTTATCTTTTGCCAATTCAGTCCTAAATTTTTATTTTGTTCCATTTAGTGCTCTACCCAAATCAGTCATTTTTATATTAATTGGCCTCCATCCTTTCAAATTATTTTATTTCAGGCCAAAAATCTTAAATTTTTTATTATTACTAATCCATTTATCAAATAAGTGTCCAACATACTTCCGTAAATAAACTTAAACACCAAACCTCATGCAATGGATTTTATTGTTCATGCTTCCTACATCCATAACCTTCCAAAAAGTAAAATTAAATCATTTACACAAAAATTAAAATTAAATCATTTACTACGTTTTAAGGTAGGACACAAAGTATGATTGTGTTAATTGTTGATGAAGGAAACCAGAACCAATGAACCATCGGTTACAGTCGGATGGTTAGAGAGAGTCCGTAAAATCCCGAATCTTGGAAAACCCAGTAACAAGGCAGTCAAACCTAATGTATGAGATTTGGTGTTTAATTTTATTTACGGAAGTATGTAAGCATTTATTTGATAAATGGATTAGTAGTAATAAAAAATTTAAGGTTTTTGTGCCTGAAATGAAATAATTTGAAAGGTTGGAGACCAATTAATATAAAAATGACTGATTTGGGTAGAGGACTAAATAGAACAAAACAAAAGTTTATGACTGAATTGACAAAAGATAAAAGAAAAAGACCTAATATTATGCACACATGTCAGGTTTAAATTTAAACCCTTGTCACGTTAATAATTAGAGCATAATTAGTAAACAAGGGACTGATTTGGACATAATTAGCATTTGTAGCGGACTATTTTGGTAATAAAATAGAAAAATGACTGATTTGAATTTTTGGAAAAGAAAAATGACCTTTTTGGCATTTTTTCATTAAGGGAACTGTCACTATCTCTTATCAAAAATAAGAATTGGCAAGATGCTTATTTCCCATATATAAATAATATGATCTTTTGAGCGTTTTTGTTTAAGGTCTTGGCCTGTGGCCGTATTTTTTTTTCTCTGCGGTCTAGGCCTGTGGCCGTATTTTCTTTTATAATGGTCTTTTCTAGACCCATTTTTCAAAATAAATTTTAATATCCATATTTCAGGATAAATAATTAATCCAGGATCTTTTCAACGGCATAGATTCTTTTTTTGACAAATTAGTCATAATTGATATTGAAAATAGTTGGAATATATTACCTCAAGTGATTTTCTTCTGGATTTAAAATTTTTTGGCAAAACCCCAGTATGGATTGAATTTTTAATAGAGCTCCAACAGAACGTTGGTAGAATTGGCAAACTCTAATAGAGCTCGTGCTGATAACGTGTTGTGAATATACTTATAATATGAGGTAGAATATATATATATATATATATAATTTAATGTGTATGAATAATATATGGGACTGTCGGTAGACACTAAGAAAATAAAAGGAGGACAGTAATTGGAAAATAATGTTAGATTTCTATATATCGTATAAATAGTTGAGAGAGAGACGAGATGGGATAGACATGGAGGAAATTCAGATTGATAATCATACCATACCGATTATAATGATATAGGTACATATATATAGCCATTCCTCATACTTACCAGTCCACTTTGCTACGTACCCGTCAAACATTCATTAAATATATAACAGAATTATATATATTCAGTATTGTTATAGAAATAACTATCTTTATTTATGTATGTGTATAATAAAATGGTATATGGCTTATTAGCTTGTGTTTATAGTGGAAGTATTGTAATGGAAATTGGGATTAAATGGTGAAAGAAAGGAAGTTTAAAGGTGGGATAATAAAATGGATAAAGTGTAACAATTATGGCATGAGATGAAACAAGTATTAAGCTTGCATAAAATTTTTCTAACTTACTCTTCTCAATACATTACATAGGCTATTTATAAACTTTTTTATCCTCTCACTATTTACTAACCTCATAATCAAGGCATATACATTTCAAGACTTTCACATGTCTAACCTTATGATCAAGGCATGAACATGGATGTTGAACACTAGACATTCGCATGTCTTGTTTACATGCATAACACTCCCCCTTGAATGTCGTCAATACGAAGAATATGCCTCGTTAAAACCTTACTTGGAAAAAACCCTATGGGAAAAAAATCCAAGTTAGGAAAAAGAGTACATGATTCTTGCATATTTACTTCTCCCCCTGATCAAAACATCAATTGAGATTCTTTAGTCGACGCATCCCGATACTTTTCACCAACTTTTCGAATGTTGTTGTTGGTAGTGCCTTGGTAAATAAATCTGCAAGATTATCAGCTGAACGGATTTGCTGCACATCTATTTCACCATTTTTCTGTAAATCATGAGTGAAGAAAAATTTTGGTGAAATGTGTTTCGTTCTATCTCCTTTAATATACCCTCCCTTCAATTGTGCTATACAAGCTGCATTATCTTCATATAAAACTGTTGAGGATATTTTTTCTTCAGTAGCCATGCCACAATTTTTCAATATATGGTGCATCAAAGATCGCAACCATACACATTCTCGACTGGCTTCATGGATTGCTAAAATTTCAGCATGATTTGACGAAGTAGCTGTCAAAGTCTGCTTCATTGATCTCCATGAAATTGCAGTACAACCACATGTAAAAACATAGCCAGTTTGAGATTTGGCTTTATGTGGATCTGATAAATATCCGGCATCAGCAAAGCCGATTATTTCATGTCGAGAATCATTTGGGTAAAATAATCCAAGATCAATAGTTCCTTGGAGATAGCGAAATATGTGTTTAATTCCATTCCAATGTCGTCTAGTAGGAGATGAACTAAATCTCGCTAATAAATTTACTGCAAATGATATATCTGGTCTGGTGCAGTTTGCGAGATATATTAAAGCACCTATGGCACTTAAATATGGGACCTCTGGTCCAAGAATTTGTTCACCTTCCTCTTGTGGTCTAAACGGATCCTTTTTTATATCAAGTGACCTTACGACCATTGGAGTACTCAATGGATGTGCTTTATCCATATAAAATCGCTTTAATACTCTCTGAGTATAAGCTGTTTGATGGACAAAAGTTCCATTATTTAAATATTCAATTTGCAGACCAAGACATGATTTGGTTTTACCAAAATCTTTGATTTCAAACTCCTTTTTTAGGTATTCAACAGCCTTTTGGAGCTCCTCTGGAGTTCCAATCAAGTTGAGATCATCTGTAACACCCCGGTTTTGGTAACCCAGGCCGGGATGCCACCGCCACACCTCCCTAGCAAGACACGGTTTCTCCGAGCTCACTAAAGAGATGCAAGGCTATGGTTTTTCAGAATTTAAAATATTCAAACAGCCCATTCATAAATAAATTAAAAATACTACATCAGAGTTGCAGCGAGAATATAAAGTACGCAGCGGAAGTAAAGTGTATGCAACGGAATTTAAAATATAGGGCCGACATGGCCAAACCACGGGTTAAACAGACCCGTTCATGCAAGTCACGTAAAATAAATAATTAAGTATCCAAAATGATCCCCCAATGAGTGATCATGCTCCGTACTCTGTAACAGAAAAAAAATGAACAACGGTTTTTATCAGTATTATAAAATACTGAGTAAGTCAATCCTTACATAGCAATAAAGGGGTTAGATTTTTAATAATTAAGATAAAACTTTTTGCCATGCATAAAAACATTTTTATTTAAAAAAAAATGCGAATATAATTGCATACTTTAAAGACACATTTAATTTCATAATTTAAAACTTAAGCATGGGCAATTATTTAAGACATGATTTAAAAACATGAATAATGCCGTAAGTAAGTAAATAAAAATTTGAGCTTTTAAAAATTCTCCCCGATACGCCTCCATCTCAACAATATTTAATTTTAGCCGGCAATCCGGCGGCCGTAGCCAATTTCATAAAATCTGAGCTTTTTAATATATTTCC
Organism: Hygrophila difformis; assembly: GCA_030278955.1. Lineage (NCBI taxonomy): Eukaryota > Viridiplantae > Streptophyta > Magnoliopsida > Lamiales > Acanthaceae > Hygrophila > Hygrophila difformis. The sequence continues at coordinate 18,700,548 of JAOANR010000008.1, read as the reverse complement.
CGTTACGCCATCATCTCAACAATATATATCATTTAGCCGGTGATCCGGCGGCCGCAGCCAATATCAATAGTATCATTTAGCCGGTGCTCCGGCGGCCTCAGCCAATTTCATAAGTATCATCTCATTTAGCCGGTATTCCGGCGGCCGCAGCCGATTCGCCATACCCAGTACCACTCCGTCGAGCCTCGAGTATCCCATACGGATACACTCGAGAGGGTAGGCCGTTGGTCTCTTGTGACCAAATACGCCATATCCAGTACCGCTCCGTCAAGCCTCGAGTAACCCATACGGATACACCCGAGAGGATAGGCCCAAAAATATAAGATGCCATTTTGGCAATCTTTCGCGCGTAATCATCATTGCCGTTTAGGCACAAAATGAATAATTAGGAGGGCACCCTGCAGAGCACTCACCCCCCAATGAAACCGATATCGTTTCAACTTTAGTGTAACGGGATTTCCAAAAATACAACTTTATCGTATCACAAGATTTCGATCGTTGTTTAGAGATTTCAAAATTTCACAAGTTTAAAACCGATCGATGTCACAGTTTACGCCTTTTCAGTTTAAAAATCCATTTCTTAGGCGATTGATCTGAAATTTTCACAGTAGCTCAAAAACATCCCAATGAACAACTTTCATGTTTTGAGTTTTTCGGAAAAATGATGGGAAGCATGTCAAAAATCAAGTTTTCTACACAAATAGTATGCTGTCAGGATTCAGGTTTGACACTTCTCAAAGATTTGACTTTTTAACATATCAAATGAACTCCAAAAATTCTGAAAATTTACAGGCACTTAAAAGACACCAAAATAAACAAGTTTTATTAGAGGCAAATTATGCAAATTCATCACGGATTAAGTCAGATTAATCTACTAAGTTCGGTCTTAAAATCTGTCTCAGTTTCCGAAAGGTTCATGCACCACAGAATATGTTCGACGCGGTTTGGGATAGCAAATCTTAATGAAAGTGCATGAAATTTTACAGAGGTATTCAAGACTCATAGATCTACAACTTTTGTTTAGATCATGAAGATTGGTTTGGACTAGAAATGATAGAAATAAGCTCATCAAGTTCGGTTATGAAATCTGTCAACTTTTGAAATTTTTTAAAAACGCAGAATATGTCCGACTTGATTTGGGGTATCAAAACTTGATGAAAATCTCTGAAATTTTTACACAATATAGCTTAAGATCTTAGGATCAAAATCTTAGTTTTGAGTTTTCAGGTTTGAACGCTCGAAGTAAGAGTTTTGGTCGGATTTCAGAAAATACGTAGATTGGGGTTTTTAGGTTTGATTTCAACGTTTCGTTTAAGATCCAATGTTTCGGATGTCTTTAAACCACCCATATTGATATGTAAGTTATTAACTTACAGTGAGTGAGTTCTTGAACGTTCTAGAGTTGATCGATTTGTCCAAAATCGCCACGAACGGATCTACGCAACACGTTCTTCTTCTCCTTTGGCTACGAACGTGTTTTGCAAGTAAAGATTCGTAAGTTAGAAGGTTGATTATGATCTTAAAGCAATAAGTAAACTTGATTTACACCTTACCAACAATCCAATGCTTGCAAATCCTTGATCTACACCCTACCTTGGTTGGATTTGATTGCCGGAAAGTTGCCGGAAGTTTGCCGGAAGGGTGTTTGGCTTAGGGAGAGTTTTGGGAGAGTTGGGAGAGTTTGTGGGATGAATTATTGGTGAATATGGCTGACAATAGGGTGTTAGGGACTTCTATAATCATCCAAAAATATGCCTCCCCCGTGATAGATCAAGATTCCCACCTTTGGGACCCAAAAAATGGCAAAAAGTCGCCAAAAACACATAAATCCCGACTGCTACAGTAGCATGCTACAGTAGCGTGCTACAGTAGCGTGCTACAGTAACTTTTTTTTTTTTTTTTTTTTTTATATATATATATTAAGATTCTTATCTTAAAAAAAATCATAATGTGGGAATTTTTGTGATCTTGTAAGTCATACATAGCTTCAAAAAGGAATATATTCTTTATTTGAAAATGACAAGATATGATTAATATTCCACCCTACAATTTCAAACCATAGTCAAATTATTCCCAATTATATTATGGCATTCTAGAATAATTCCATAATAAAAAATATATGGGTAGAATGATTAATCAAGGATATATAGAAAATAGATAATTCTCATTATAATTTAAACATATGAATATATACATGTATATACATGTGTACATGTTTGGAAAGATTATTTCAAGACCAATGTATATATGTGTATATAAACTTGTATATGGATTTAAAATATTCTATGAACCATATACTTATTACACTTGATATTGAAATCCATATATTTATTTGAAAAGACAAATATATATAATTTTTCAAAGTATGTTTTGTAGAAAATAATATACTAATCTTTAAGCACATATTTGAACATATAAATATATATATAGATTTGATTAAAAATCTACTTAGTGAATTGGTCAAAATATATATATTCATACATATATATCGGGCAATTTCTATGGTATTACAATCTACCCTCCTTAAGAATCAACTTCGTCCCCGAAGTTGCGCGACTTATTGACCGATTGATTGATTGTGGTTGTGTCATTGTATTTTGTTGTTTGATATTATTCGACTGAACCCAGAATTGAAATTTCCAAGTTGCCTACGTACCCTGTGAAGGGATCAAGTCATTACGTAGTTCAAAACAATTAGAATTTGTTCATTTGGGATACAAAATATTCGGGTCGTTACATCATCAACATAAACTGCAATGATTACAAACCCTTGTCCATTTTTCTTAATGAAAATACATGGACAAATTGGGTCATTTGTATAACCCTCTTGTATCAATGACTCACTGAGTCGGTTATACCACATTCGCCCGGATTGTTTCAATCCATATAAGGATTTTTGTAATTTGATGGAATACATATGTCTAGGATTTGATTCATATGTCTCTGACATTTTTAATCCCTCTGGGACCTTCATATAGATATCTGTATCTAAATTTCCATATAGATACGCAGTAATAACATCCATCAATCTCATTTCAAGATTTTGATGGACTGCTAAACTGATAAGATATCTAAATGTTATTCCATCCATTACGGGGGAATATGTTTCATCATAATCAAATCCGGGTCTCTGTGAAAACCCTTGGGCGACTAATCTCGCTTTGTATCTGACAATTTCATTTTTGTCATTTCTTTTTCTTACAAAAACCCATCTGTATCCGACTGGCTTTATATTTTCTGGTGTTTTGACAATCGGTCCAAACACATTTCGTCTAGCCAGGGAATCCAATTCAGATTGGATTGCATCTTTCCATTTTGGCCAATCTTTTCTTTTCCGACATTCATCAACCGAATTTGGTTCATGATCCTCGTCATCATTTATGATGTCAAGTGCTATGTGGTACGAGAATACATTATCTATGATAATTGCATCTCGATTCCAAACATTTCTGCTTGTGACAAAATTGATTGATATTTCATTATTTTCAAGTTCATTCTCCTCTGGAGCTGCAAGTTCCTGCTCCTCTAGAGCTACTTGCTCTTCAAGAGCTTCTTTTTCCTCTGGAATATTTTCTGTAATTTTGTCACTTTCAATGATTTGTGATCCTCTTTTCTTTCGAGGATTTTTATCTTTTGAACCTGGTGGTCTACCACGCTTCAAGCGTGCAATAGATTCATCTTTGGCACTTGTAATTGGTCCCTCTGGGACATTAATTTTGATTGGAACATTTGCTGCCGGTATAAGAGATTTTGTTACTCTTTTAGAGTCGCATAATGCGTCCGGCAATTGATTTGCAATACTCTGCAAATGTACAATTCTTTGTACTTCTAGTTCACAATCATTTGTACGAGGATCGAAGAAATCTAACGGTGTTTTCCAGTTGATTTCTTTTTCTTTCTTTGGTTGATTTCTGTCTCCCCCTAATGTCGGGAAATGAGATTCGTCAAAATGACAATCTTTGAATTTCGCAGTAAATAAATCACCAGTTAATGGTTCGAGATATCGAATAATCGATGGTGATTCATACCCGACATATATTCCCAATCTACGTTGGGGACCCATCTTTGTGCGTTGAGGTGGTGCAATCGGGACATACACATCGCAACCAAATATTCTGAGATGGGATATATTGGGTTCATGTCCAAATGTTAATTGTATAGGGGAGTATTCATGATAATGTGTCGGTCTTATCCGTACCAATTTTGCTGCATGTAATATTGCATGCCCCCAAGCTGTCAATGGCAATCCAGATCTCATTAATAATGGTCTGGCAATTAATTGTAAACGCTTTATAAGCGATTCAGCAAGTCCATTCTGTGTATGGACATGAGCAACAGGATGCTCAACTGTTATGCCAATTGACACGCAGTATTCATCAAACCTCTGGGATGAATATTCACCAGCATTATCCAATCGGATATTTTTTATTGTATAATCAGGGAACTGTGCTCGTAATTTAATAATTTGAGCAAGTAATTTTGCAAACGCATGGTTGCGAGATGATAATAATGATACATTGGACCATCGTGTTGATGCATCAATTAGCACCATAAATTATTTAAATGGTCCACATGGTGGATCTATAGGTCCACATATATCACCCTGAATTCTTTCAAGAAAACTGGGGCTTTCAGTTCCCACTTTTGTTGGTGAATGTTTGGAAATTAATTTTCCTTGGGAGCAAACAACACATATATAATCATTATGTTGCAGCAATTTTTGTCCCTTTAATGAATGGCCATGACTATTTGTAATAATTCGCCTCATCATTGTAGAGCCGGGATGGCCTAGGCGATCATGCCATATCATATATTCATCAGTAAGCATATGGCTTCCAATAGACCTCTGGCCTATTTTGGGATGATATTCATTAGTGGGCCTCTGGCCATTAATAAACCTCTGGTTTATTTGGGGAATATTAGACCTGTGGTCTAGGTGATAATTTTCAATTGTATTTATCTTTGAAAAATACAATCCAGAAGACAGAGCTGGTAATTTTTCCAATATATATTTCTTACCATGAGTGGTATTTGTAATTAATAAATATTCGACATTCTCTGAAGTCGATGTCTCGAGATGATACCCATTTTCTCGGATATCTTTAAAACTTAATAAATTTCTTCGAGACTTGGGAGATAGGAGTGCATTTTTCACAATTAATTTTGTTCCCTCTGGGAAAATAAGGTTGGTTGTGCCAATTCCTTGTATAATATTTGCACTACCACATATTGTGTTTATATTTGTATCTCCCATTTTTAAATTGGAAAAATACCTTATGTCTTTTAGTATCGTGTGCGTTGAAGCACTATCAATAAGACATATATTATCACTTTTATAATTCTCCATTTTGCTGTAATTAAAACAAGATATAATTAATATTAAAACAAGATTAAATATAAGTGAAACAACACAATGCATAATAATATAGCAGAAAATAAAAAAAATTCAAAGCGTAATAAAAACAATATAATAATATGTATATCTTTCGATGATATTGTATCATTGAAGAAATTTGTATATCTTTCGATGATATATTTAGCATATCAATAATGGCCTTTTGTAATATTTATATTGTCGTACTTTAGCAAGGTTTATTTCAACCTTTATTTGCTTTATTTATCAATAATTCTCGGTAACTAGTACCAATTCATTAGTCGTACGACAAATTATGGGACTATGTCCTCCTGCCATATTGATAGCATTTTTCTTCAATTGCTTCGCCTTTTAGAGGCACAATTTCTAGCAATTACCATTTAAGAATCTGACTCTGTCAGTACACACCAAACTAAAGACCCACGAAATCTGTTGGTATAACCGAACTAAGATTTATGGACTCTGTTGGTATTAATGTCATTTTTATTAATATATTGTCACATATCTCAACCGTGACATTATTCTGAACATGACTGATTTATATCATTTACAGACTTATAGTCTTGCAGTCATTATGATGCATCGCATTTGGGATTTCAGCCAAAAATCTTTATTTTATCAAAGAGCTGCCATTTGCCCCCACATTAAGGGAACTGTCACTATCTCTTATCAAAAATAAGAATTGGCAAAATGCTTATTTCCCATATATAGACCAATATGATCTTTTGACCGTTTTGTTTTTCTAGGTCTTGGCCTGTGGCCGTATTTTTTTTTTTCTGTGGTCTAGGCCTGTGGCCGTATTTTCTTTTATAATGGTCTTTTCTAGACCCATTGTTTCCAAATAAATCTTAATATCCATATTTCAAGATAAATAATTAATCCCCGGATCTTTCCAACGGCATAGATTCCTGTTTTGAAAAATTAGTCATAATTGATATTGAAAATAGTTGTAATATATTACCTCAAGTGATTTTCTTCAGGATCTGAAAAATTTTGGCAGAACCCCGGTATAAATTGAATTTTCAACAGAACTCCAATAGAACATTGGTAGAATTGGCAAACTCTAATAGAGCTCGTGCTGATAACGTGTTGTAGAAATAACTATCTTTATTTATGTATGTGTATAATAAAATGGTATATGGCTTATTAGCTTGTGTTTATAGTGGAAGTATTGTAATGGAAATTGGGATTAAATGGTGAAAGAAAGGAAGTTTAAAGGTGGGATAATAAAATGGATAAAGTGTAACAATTATGGCATGAGATGAAACAAGTATTAAGCTTGCATAAAATTTTTCTAACTTACTCTTCTCAATACATTACATAGGCTATTTATAAACTTTTTTATCCTCTCACTATTTACTAACCTCATAATCAAGGCATATACATTTCAAGACTTTCACATGTCTAACCTTATGATCAAGGCATGAACATGGATGTTGAACACTAGACATTCACATGTCTTGTTTACATGCATAACAAGTACTCCCTCCGTCCCATTCCAAATGTCCTACTTACTATTTTTGGATGTCCCATTACAAATGTCTTCTTTCTATAAATAGAAATAATTTTCCCCTCCAACAACTATGTGGACCCCACCATATACTCACAAACCAACTCTACCTTAATTCCCGTGCCCAACAGTAACAAGACACTTGGAGTGGGACGGAGGGAGTATATTCTTGTGCTCTAAATGTTAATTCATTTTTATGAGAAAATGTGAACGAATATACTTCGGAAAAAAAGCCAAATATATCCTTTTTGTTTCAAAAAAAGCCAAATCTATCCTTTTTCTATTTTATTACCGAATTTATCCTCTACATATGGAAAAAAGGCCAAATATATCCTTTTTGTTTCAAAAAAAAGCCAAATCTATCCTTTTTCTATTTTATTACCGAATTTATCCTCTACATATGCTAATTATATCCGGAAATATCCTAAATTCACTAATCGTGGAATGACTGCTGACGTGGCAATAAATTAACTTAAACCCTACACGCTGGATCGAATTTGAAGTGTGCCTCAATTAGGGCTGGGGAAACATTTCGGTATACTGATCTTCGGTATACCGAAAGTTTCGGTATGAAATATTTTCATACCGTTTCCATATCGACATTCCGAAAATTCGGTATTTTCGGTATTTTTCCCCAATTAGGGCTGGGGAAAAATTTACCGAAAATTTTACCGAATATACCGAATATACCGAAATATACCGAAAATTCGGTATTTTCGGTATTTTTCCCCAATTAGGGCTGGGGAAAAATTTACCGAAAATTTTACCGAATATACCGAAAATTTTCGGTATTTTTCCCCAGCCCTAATTGAGGCACACTTCAAATTCGATCAAGCGTGTAGGGTTTAAGTTAATTTATTGCCACGTCAGCAGCCATTCCACGATTAGTGAATTTAGGATATTTCCGGATATAATTAGCATATGTAGAGGATAAATTCGGTAATAAAATAGAAAAAGGATAGATTTGGCTTTTTTTTTAAACAAAAAGGATATATTTGGCCTTTTTTCCATATGTAGAGGATAAATTCGGTAATAAAATAGAAAGAGGATAGATTTGGCTTTTTTTGAAACAAAAAGGATATATTTGGCTTTTTTTCCAATATACTTCTATTGCTTTTAGGAACAGTTGGAAGGCTTTTTTAACTTGTGATGACTTTTATTCTTTAATTTCAATAAACGACTTTATGGAGCAATTTGTTTTTATTCTATTTCGTTTAAATAATGAATGAGGACACGAGCTCAACTAACTAAGCACCCATCTTATGTGCATTGTCATATATGATCCATGGTTCAAAAATGCATGAACTAAATACCACTCAGTAAATAACTATATGAATTAATTAACTTTGAATTCTTTAGTGTTTAATTGTGTTCGTGGTTTCTTTCTTTCTTTCTTTTTTTTTTTCATCGTTGTTTCCCTAGCCTCTGGCTTATTAAAAAAAAAAACAATTTTTTTTTTTTAAATTATCTATTCTTAGGTTTGATTACTCCCTCCCACAGCCCTCCTCCTCCAATTATTATTATTATTATTATTTGGTCATTTCCTCTTATTACTAGTTATGTTAGCTAGCAAAAACTTGTCACAAAATACAGTATAGTTTGACACATACAACTTCACCAAAAGCACATTAATCAGCCCATATTCCTAAGACAACCCATAATTCGGGTACAATGTGAAAACTCGGAATGATAAGACAGAACGAGTGAACATTTAGCCAAGTAGTAAATCAAAAGGGGTGCTACATAGGTACAAAATTCCATCAATCAATGTTTGTGTTCGCCATGAGAACCTTTAAGTATGAGCATTTTTACTTTGTTTGTTGTTTTCCATGTAGAATTGCAAAAAGGATTATAGCCTTTGAAGGTCGGACATAGGGAACATCGCACCTGTAGTGCCCTTTTCTCTTCAGCTGGATGCATGATGTCACCTCGCTTCAGGTTCTACATGTCAGATTCCCCAAGTGTTGATGTTTCCGTTCGTGTGTTGGGATTAACCATGTCAACAAAATCTTCATCTTCCTCAAGCTGTAATTATAATTATAAAACAACAGTTCTGACAACTAGAAAAAGATAAAAGTAACCAAAACAAGGGACAAATTCGAATGGGAGATTGAACAAAAACGGTACCTTCTTCTTTGTAATAAGATAATCAAAGTTCATGAGGATCAGACTAACAATTTTGTTGGTATCTGCCAGCCAGCTTCACCTACTTCCGTCTCTGGATAATTGGATATGTTCTCTTTTGTAGAATTCTCATTTCTCTTCTTTTCTTTCTTCAAAACTTTACACACTTTTATGCATATAAATTTGTAATTTGCTCTTAATATTCTATAGTTTTATATAAATAAAAGTTTATGATGATTGAATTATTGTGCAGCGTAGCGCACACCACGAGTATTCTAGTTTATATATATATATATATATAATTAAAGGTGGTTAGCCAAAGGATGTGGTTGTCCAAAATGAGGTGTAGTGGCACGCCAAGTTAGACTGCGTTTGAGATCAGATGCTAGCGATTAGCGTTTAGTTTTTAAAATACATACTAAAATAGCCTAAAATTCTATATATAGTAAACACTAATTACATGTACCGCCAAATTTTAATCTCTAATCTCTAAACTCTGATCTACCCCAGCTTTTAGCTTTCCAAACTCTAGACTCTAAACTCTAATTTAAATTTGCATTCAAATTTATAACTATTTTTCACCATTAATTTTATATTCCAGACTTTAAACTCCAAACTCCAGACACTAAACTCTAATTATTTCTCAAACATACCCTTCATTATGTATAGAGAGATCTTGAGTTGGCATTTGGCAACAAAATTGAGTGGTGATAATATGATCATCATCATGCATTTAATTTTGTCTTAAGGTTCGTTTGGGTTTGCATCAAAATCTCTTTTGTGTATTACGTCTAATTAATAAGACGACTGCAAATTAAAACATCTCTTTGCAAATTTACTTTCAACTTCAAATTAAAGCATTGACATTTGGCAATTTGCTCTGTCTCTCTGACGTGCCGCACAAGTTTCCTTTCTGTATTCTTCTTATCCGTTATCATGGCATTATCCATGTATTTTATATATATGTAATCCTATATGCATGTGCTTAACATTTACTACTTCATAGTTCATACTTACAACTACAACTAAATTTCTTATCCAGAAAAAAACTAAAACTATACGACTTCTCTCCATTCACTTCTCTGCTTCGGCTAAAAAAAAAATTAAAAGAAATGCAATAACTAATGGTCACTACAGTCGTGATTTACATTGTAATTTTTGTATTAACCCATGACCTTTTAATATTAATTTATTATTTACATTGTAATTTTTGTATTAACCCATGACCTTTTAATATTAATTTATTTCCTTTCCATCAGATAGAATCGAATATGAGTTTAAGAAAAAAGTGATATAGAAGTAGAATTTTGTGTATTTACTTAAGCTCCATTCAGTACAATAGCTTTTAAGGGGTATAACTACAATCTGAAGCTCTATAAATAGAAGCTATCTAAAGTAACAATGAAAAACGAAGCTAGCAAGCTTATTATTATTATTTTTTAATCCTATTACAATTTTAACCCAATAACCAACCTGCTACAATTCTAGGAAAAGCTACAACTAGTTGTACCAAACACTTAAATAAAACTTATAGCTACAACTCCCTACAATCCAGCTTCAGCCCTCAGCTACAAGCCTACAACTTACAACTCTGTGTGCAGAACAAACCCTACATCCACTCCCATGATTTTCTACTAAACTTAGGTAGATTTCATATATCATTTCCTCAAATCTTCCTCCAAATCAAAATACATCAATCCAGATTAAACCTTTCTAGATTTTTTTTTTTTTTTTTTTTTTTGCTAGACACCTTTCTAGACTTTAGTTCGAATTGCTATTGAATCTTTAATATAACAAACATTGGGGTGAGATTTATTATATCATTCAAATCATTAGCGATTACACAATTCAGCGAAAATGAAAATACAGAAACGTGTTACACATTTTTATTTTATCAACTTTACCCGAAACAAAGGAAATTCAAATCAAATTGTCAACCACACAACACGTTCAATTAAGGTTAAACTTTTCACCCCATATATATATATATAAACACAATTAATTAAATTTGGCTTTGATGTTCTTCACTTGTTCCACACTGATGTGAAATGCGATTGCCAACACATTGTCCGGCACCGGCGGCTTCGCCCCAAACAATGTGGTGGCGATGGACGCAGTCCCTGGCAGCTGGCTGTTGAAGGCAGCGATCACGGCCGCCGGATAGGCGCCGTTGTTCTTCTGGAAGTGGACGAGGCCCCTGGGGAAGACGAATACTTCCCCCTTCTTGATGGTCTTAGTGATGAGGACGTTGGCGGTGGTGATGAAGCCGACGTCGAGTGTGCCCTCCAGCACGAAAACGATCTCGGTGGCGCGTGGGTGCGTGTGGGGTGGGTTGAGGCCGCCGGGGGCGTAATCGATGCGGGATAGGGATACGCCAAGGGTGTTGAGTCCTGGAATCTTCTGGACGTTGGCGGCGGTGACGTTGGACCCGACGGCGTTGTTGGTGGCGCCGGGCACCGATAATCCGGCGAAGAAGAAGTCGTTCGCCGTGAAGTTTACCTTGCAGGGGAATCCGTTGACCTTCACAGCTGTTTGCACATTTGCACGGTTGCTTACATTAGTTCAGTAGATTCAATTCACGATCACGAGCCATTGAGAAAATGTTTAAATAATACTCCCTCTGTCCCATCTAAGATGTCCTGTTTAACTTCTGCACACAATCCAATGCATATTTTTAATTGTTAATATCTCAAAATATATACAAATGAATTTTTTGTAAAATATATATTCTAAAACTATACGGTTAGACGAATCTAACAAGACCGAACTCGACTATTTTTTTCAAATATATACTTAAAATAATATTGAGTCAAAGTTGAACAATGAACAGTGTCAAAAAGTCAAACAGGACGTCTTGCCTGGGACGGACGGAGTAGTATATACATATATATTGATATTGATATAAATATTACCGGTAATGTAGGATAGTTATTAATAATAGTTAGTTAAAGTGGTATAAGGTTTTCTATCTATCTAAATTACCACACCAATCAACAAAATAAAATACTAAATTAAAGGGAATACATTACCTGCAGGATCAAGAACAGCAACGCAGATATCTTGGAGCGCATCAGGATCAGCAGCAGAGATTAATTTGCTGCACAGTAACATCACAATTACTGCTCCCATCATCGTCATCTTCATTTTCATCACTCCCATTTTACTGACAGAAACAACAGCCATGGCTATAGTAAGCTCAACCGATTAATTAATTAATTAGTAGTAAGTAAAAACGGGTTAATAATTAAATTGGGAGAAGTAATTAAGCAAGATAGGTGTTTGCTAGCTGTGGTGTATTAGACTTATTTATAGCCGGCCACTTAATGAATAAGCACAGAGTTGACATTCAGTAAATTATTACTAGTACATAGCAATTTACACTACTACTATTTAATCTATATAAGAATTGATTTTAATACTAGTTGTTGGGAAAGAATTTTGTATCTGTAACAGCACGAAGCATGGCTTCTTAGATGTATCAACTACACCATATAAAGAAGGAATTGAATATTTAGGAGAATGGTCGACGATCTTTATTTTGGTCCTTTTTATTTCTTTCTTCTGTGTTTAAGTTGGCATGCAAGTGTACAAAATATAAAATAGAACAACCTTCATAATAATTTTTAATCAAAGATTGGCTAAAATGATTATGTGTAATATATTTCCCACCTTCCCAATATGGCTAAAATGATTATTGTGATTATTTTGCAAATAAATATGATACTTCAATAATATATTGTGATTATTTTGTAAATATATATATTTTTAAAATTTATTAAGAATTCGACATGTATAGTCTAAATCATCCCAAATATATATATATATAGATATATATATATATATTCCTTATTTTGATATAAGCAAATAGCATATAACAATTTTGAGTAACGTGATATATTAATAGTATATTTGACGAGCAGATAGTAATAGCGGATTTAATAAAAGATATTTGGTAGATAGCATATAACAATTAAGAAATAGTATATCTAATATGTAAAATTTTGCAATCTATTATTACTTCTCAATATGCTTTAAAATCTAGCATATTGAGCCAAATATGCTTCCCGATATATTACTTATCAATAAACATAGGCCGGCAAATATACTAAAGTAAACAATATGCTATATGCTATTGAATACTCTTGGAACCAAACGACCCCAAAATCACAAGGGGTATTCATCTTCATCACATTCTTTACATAAATAATTTGTACCTAAACCACTTACTACATACTAGTGTCGTTTGATATATTCATAGAATAACATTAGTTTTTGGAAATCACTTGTATGTTGTGTAGATTGTGCACATTCAGAATGTGCTGGTGAGAGTGGGTTTTATGATGACATTTTTAGACAATAACATAACTATCGCATCACATTATTCCACTACTCTTTCAATATTCTGAATATATATATATATATATATATATATATATATATATGCAGAATATTGCAATTATGCACCTTACCGGATTGTAGTTTTGCATATGCATGCGGATTTAAAAGCACCTGGTAGATGATAAAGTTTTTTTCCGGTGGAAAAGGAAGCTCTAAGAGCCAATTTAATTTACTTTTTATTTTAGTTTTTTGATTGAGTCTTATAGATATTACAAATAAATAAAAGAAGAATGTTATGTAATCCACATAGCAACAAATTTCAGTGTCATAATAATGTATGGAGTGGCTAGCTAGTGCTTTTGGCCGCGTCCTACCCCCAAGTTGCGGGGAAAAAAAATAATGAGAACTAATCATCTCATCATTATTTGCAATCTAATTGGAATTATATATACTCAGTATATTCTTGTGTTCTAAATGTTAAATGTACATATATACATTATTTATATTTTATGAGAAAATGTCGACGGATATGTTGCTTTAAGGAACAGTTGGAAGGCTTTTTTAACTTGTGATGACTTTTTATTCTTTAATTTGAATAAAACGACTTTATGAAGCAATTTGTTTTTTTTTTAAATTTTTATATTAATAAATAACGAATGAGGACACGAGCTTAACTAACTAAGGCCCCGTTCTCTATGGTTTATTTTCAGAACTTATTACTTTTTTTTTTAAAATCAGATCAGACCAGATCAGATAAGAAACATTCAGATCAGACCAGATCAAATCAGATTAGATGTAACACCCCGGTTTTTCCGACTCGCGGGTGTTACCGCCACACCTCCCAAATAAGACTCGATCTGACACATCGGGCATATTAAGGAGATGCTAAGGCTAGAACGAGTATATCAATTATCCATTTTCAACAACCAAGCTTAAAGATAACAAATATAATATTTTATCAAAATGAGCATCGTTTCTCAAAACAATATACAATGCAGGGATAATAATCATTTTTGAATTTATACAAAAGATACCAAAATCACAACGCAGCGTTGTCAAAAAGTCCGACATCTTCCAAAATTAATGAAAACTTTTATGCATAAAATATGCAGGTGTAGTGCTCCCTTCCCATGTCAATATTTAATCTTAACCTGGACGGAAAAAAAAATGAAGAAAGAAAGATTATCAGCGACGGGTTCGCTGGTAAGTTTCCTATACTCGGAGCCAACGAACAACTGAACAATTATAGACAGAACAAGCCTGCTTTCAAACCAATAAGCGGGAGCTCAACAATAGGGGCAACATAATAATGGTACTCTCAAATTAGCAACCAGTAATTCAACAATATATAGTATTAATTTCGGGATCAACCCGAAATCTTCAACAAGGGCAAATGCCAAGATATGAATAACCATCTCAATGGTTGCATGCATGTTAGAGGGATTCGGAATGAACCTCACAATACGGTATCCTGTACTAAATCCCGATCTCAGTTAGTTCAGGGGTCATTCTCTATGGCATTTTCCAGCACCTAGTGAACACGGGCCATCACACGGCAAGTCAACATCAATCATGCTTGTTATCTATTAATCAATAGATAATTACCCTTTAAGGGCGCCCACAAGCCAAAGAGTCAACAACAAGTTGGATTACCTCACCAGGTTCAACAAAGATCATCAATGAATCGGTCTCACTCATATATGCCATGAAACCCCTCGGCGGGATGGCTATAACCTATGTTGCCGTACTTAGGACATATAGTCAAAGTGATTATTTATACAGCGAGTGTCTACGTAAAGCAAAGGTAATTAAAACGAAGCCAAGAGGAAATACGCGTCGGAAGCAAATGCAGCAGAAATAACAAGGCTAACAACTAAAACAAGATCAAGGAACGAGCAAGCGACAACGGATATTGTAGGCCAATAAGAAACAATAAAAGCCTACTACTAGTAGGGCAAGAACGAAAAATAATGCCAACTACTAAAGCAGGAACAAAAATAAAGGCCTACTACTAAAGCAAAGACAACCTAAATAAATAAGGAAGACGGAAAAAGGAAGCCAAAGACAAATTAAATAAATAAGGAAAGCCAATAAAAATAATAATGGCAGAAAAATATAGAAAACTTACTCTACTGCAAAATTTTAACTAACACCGACTCGCCTAGCAGAGCCTCAGCGCTTAGGGTGGGCACGGTTCGGTTAACCTGAAAAATTCAGGTATTTGTATTTGTATTTGAACCGGGCAAATACTTCATTTCAGTATTTGTATTTGTAACCGGAGTCCTCGGTTAACCGGGAGTTCGGTTTCGATTAGATTTAGCGGTTAAACGATTCGGTTCGAATATTTAAAAATCTACGAAACTCAAAGATTTAAGAAATGAAAACTTGATTATACATTTTTAAGAGGGTCAGACGAGGTTATTACACTCATAAAAATATATATATATAACTATGGAATCAAATGATTCTTTTCAACGTAATCAAAATATGTTAGTATATGTAACAAATCTTAGTGTAGATGTATATTTTAATAATAGGGTATTCTGAAAGACAAAAATTAATAAAGGCTTATTAATTATGGTGATATATTTTGATAATTAGCTCTTTAGTTTTTTATATTTGTTTTATTATATACTTAAATAATTAAATAAATAAGGATATGTACTTCCTAGTATATAATTTTATACCATCAAATGTCTATAATATTTACAATATATATATAACTTTTTAAAATAAAATAAATATATTCGGTTCGATTCGGTTAACCGGGGGAAAAAATTAAAGTATTTGTATTTGTATTTGAACCGGACGAATACTGAAATATAATATTTGTATTTGCTCCGGGGTCCTCGGTTAACCGGAAATTCGGTTCGATTCAGCGGTTCAACGAATCGGTTCGAATATTTTGCCCACCCCTACTCAGCGCCTTCCCAGCTACTACTCTGCTACCAAAATTTAAACTAAGGTCCTCCTTTAAAAGAAAGACCAGGGTGACACAAAGGCATCACCCTTATAGACCGGGGCGACGCAAGGACATCACCCCAATAATAATAATAATAATAATAATAATAATTAACAATGCTTACTTATGCTCACGTTAGCAAGCTAGTAAGCTTGTAAAAATTATGGAGTGCATATCTAGTAAGGCCACACATATATATAGACATTTGAGTGGAAATGAAACTTGAAGATTTCCGATGTGGGACTAAAATCATAATATATTTTACTATAATAGATAAATGTAGGGTTACGTATTGTTGTTGTCATTTTTTGACTTTTCTTCTCGTTTTTTTTTTTTCAAAACCAAAACATAATAAAAGAATAATAATAGTAATAAAATTAAATGAATATATGCATAAATACTCATAGCTATTTTTCAATTTTTCTAAAATAAAATAATTTAAAATATAATATTTCTTAGTATAACTTTTAATAGCCTAAAAAATAATTTAAAATATAATATTTCTTAGTATAACTTTTAATAGCCTAAAAAAATAGAAATATTTTCCCAAAAATAATAAGAAGAATATAATCCGATAAGTCAATAATAAATAATACTTGTGGGTAATGTATAATATAAAATTTTGGGGTATTACATTAGACCAGATGAGACCAGATCAGAAACATTCAGACCAGACCAGAAACATTCAGAACAGACCAGATCAGATCAGACCAGACCAGATCAGATCATTATAATAAAATTATATAATAATAATAATAATAATAATAATAATAATAATAATAATAATAATTCTGATTCTGATTGCATATTTGAAATCCTTGTTTCGAGTTTGGTCAGATTCATATATTGTTTGCGAAAATTGGGTTAGAAACGTGTAAGTTAGAGCCAGTTCAAGTTTGTGGGTTGTTCGGGCGCACAGGTGGCACAGGAGGCGCCAGTGTGGCGCCTCAGACCACATTTAGGTGCCACCCAGGAATGGTGGCGCTGGGTCTGGATCTTGCTGAACCATTTCTGGGCGCCGCCAAGGTCTGCGGCGCCCCGTCTGGGCCTGTAAGCACTTTCCAGCACTGTTGCGCCATGTCCGGCAATTTCGCCAAAATCCGACCTCCCAATACCCCCCAAATACGTAATTTAAGCAATATAATTCATTGTCTGATATCTTCCAACAACAATCCACCTCCGGTTCGTCCAATCCAAGCTTCAATCGATCAAAATCCAACAAAAAAACACCAAAACCTAACATTTACAAAACCTTTCCAAATCACCACCAATTCGACCAAACTAAAAATCAATGCGAGGAGGACAACGAAGGGAACTACTTACAACAACCCGATTAGTCGATCGCCAAGGAAACGCGATGATTCGAACCAAGTATTTCTTCTTCTCATTCCCCTCAAAACCGGCGGCCTCTAGTCTTTCTTCCGTTCCAATTCTTTCAAAAAGCTGAAATTGACAAACGGCCCCCAAATGCTTTAATAACTCATTTGGGCCACACCATCAAATGGGCTGAACTCAATCCACACCAAGATAAATTCCACAGTCCAAATATAAGTAAGTCGGGCCATTACATTCTATTCGTACTCCCAATAACTATTTATACACCCAATTCTTTTATTTATAGTATTTTTTAACGAAAATAGTTAATTTATTGTAAACCATTATCCATAGAATATAAACTTTCACCATTTTCATAATAATTATAATTGTTTTATATAAGTTTTAATATAATAAAACATAAATAAGATTTATCTTGTTGATTATATATTTATATACAATTTGAATGATCCAATTACATACTTATTATTTATTGAATGTGATATTGTAGATCGTTTATGTCATTATATATAATATTAAAATGTTTTAATACACAATTTTTACACTATATAGGTTTTGTACATCTTTCTATATATCTTTTTTTAACTTAATAAATGATATATATATATATAATATTATTATATAACTGAAAAATTGGGAATTCCATATAAATTTAAAATTCCAAATATTTTAAAAACTAAAATTTGTGGGAATTTCATATAAATTACAAATTCTATATCTTTTAAAACTGAAAATTAGGATTTCCATATACCCATTAATATATATTTTAACATGAATAAATAAAGAAACATACAAAAATCTAATTCAATATTTAAAGTAAAAAATTAAATTATTAAAACTTGAGACACAAACTCACTACAAAGAAATTAACTAATAAATATATCGAAAATATAAAATTTAAATAAATGAATAAAAACTGAAAATTGTGGATATATATATATATATAAATGCAAGAAACTAAAATAAATAATGTAAGAATATAAATCAATAAAAATACAAAATTTTAAATCTTTTAACATTGAAAATTGTAGGAATTATATACAAATTAAGAATTCTATATCTTTTAAAAATGAAAATTGTGTAAAATTAAAAATTGTTGGAATAAAAATATGCAAAAAATCTAAAATAAATAAATACTAAAATACAAAAATCTAAAATAAATAAATACAAAAATACAAAATTTTAAATATTTTAAAAACCGAAAATTGTAGGATTTCCATATAAATTGAAATTTCCATATCTTTTAAAACTTGAAAATTAAGATTTCCATATCCAAATTAATATATGGATTAATATATATTTCCATATCCAAATTAAAAATTAAAAAAATTCAAAAATCTATGAAAATTAGAAATTTAAAATGGAGACATCACATTAAATGTTGACTGAGTTAGCCGCTAGTGGTTTTAATAATATATATAGATTTATGCCTCACTATCTAAATTCTTGTACACAAATCAATGCAGTCCTTGTAAATGACATGGATACAGTACAATAATTCAATCATCATTAGCTGTTATTTATATAAAACGATAAAATTTTAGGGAAAATTGCAAATTTATACTGTGCATTAAGTGTGTAAATTTTTTAAGAAAGAAAAGAAGACAAATGAGAATTCTGCAAAGAGCGAGAAGGGGAGAAAAGAAGACTCGGGTTAATTAATTCATAGGGGTTCCTATTCGGCTATTTTCTATTACTGCATTAAACGCGGGCCTAAATGGACTGCAGGCCGGCCTATTGTTCTGATGTAAACAGGCCATATCAGGTACTACTATTTATAACTGAATTTGCCATTATGATCCAAGACAACGCAGGCAAGCCGAAGCAGACTGCTCAATACTAAAGAAAACATAAAGAGAGATGGCATTGAACCAACCATACACAAAATGTCAAAATCCATGTTTTACAAGGAGTTTCTCAACATGGGAAAAAAGTCTTCCTAGAAAAGAAGGCTCATGAATCCTTTAATTCTTTCTCACCAACAGAACACAATGCCCTTTCTCATTTGTCTATCCGTACTTGAATCCCTGCCTTATCAATTTATCATCCATCGTCTTCATCCCAGCCTATACTGAGATCATCATCATCATCAATCTTGCTAAATTCACCCACCAAAATCCATTCTTGTCCAGTACCCGCACCACCCCATTCAGGATTCCCAATCCCGATGATTCCTCATCATCATCAACATCGCTTTTCACTACTATCCACAATAATCTTCATCCCATTCCCATTCCCAGCACTTACGAATTTTCCACTCCTCGGATCCCTTGTCGGCCCAGCTGCCTTCTTTTTCTTCTTGTAACCCCCCCCTATTATTAAGATTACTGTTACTAACCAAACGCTTCTGCCAAACACAAGGTTTCTTCTTCCGCGGTGAATGTGAATCAATTTCCTGTTCCACCACTTTGCTTATTGAACTTGAATCAAACAGAAGGTAGTACTATCTATAACTGAATTTGCCATTATGATCCAAGACAAGGCAGGCAAGCCGAATTAAGCAGATTGCTCACAACTGAAGAAAGCTAGTACTAATATTAGTACTACTATAAACTAACCATATCCTTAAACCCTTACATAGCAATTTTTCCACATATAAGAAAACAAAACATAAAGAGAGAAGGCACTGAACCAACCATATACACAATCTCAAAATCCATGTTATACAAGGAAGAGTTTCTAAACATGGCAAAAAGGTCATCCTAGAGAAGAAGGCTCAATCCTTTAATTCTTTCTCACCAACAGAACACAATATAATCCCTTTCTCATCTGTCCGTACTTGAATGCCTTACCAATTTATCATCCAGCGTCTTCATCCCAGCCTATACTGAGATCATCAATCTTGCTAAATTCACCCACCAAAAACCCATTCTTGTCCATGACCCGCACCCCATTCAGGATTCCAAATCCAGCCGATGATTCCTCTTCATCATCATCATCATCGCTTTCACTACTATCCACGATAATCTTCATCCCATTCCCACCACTTACGAATTTCCCACTCCTCGGATCCCTTGTCGGCCCAGCTGCCTTCTTTTTCTTCTTGTAACCCCCCCTATTATTAGGAGTACTGTTACTAACCAAACGCTTCTGCCAAACACAAGGTTTCTTCTTCCGCGGTGAATGTGTATCAATTTCCTGTTCCACCACTTTGCTAATTGAACTTGAATCTCCACGGAATAATTCCGGATTTCCACTCGGTCGCCCCCATGAATTATTTCCCTTTCGCGAAAGCCTGGGGTTTCTCCTCCTTTTCCAGCGCTCCGTCGTCAACTCAATCTTCTCACGCTTCTTCCCCCCATTGTCTGCGGTACGCGAAGGCCCGGCAAATGTTACTGCCTCCGGCTCCTGCGTCAAATCAATCACACGATTCTTCTTCCCACAATTTCCGGTAAGAGGAGCCCCAGCGAATTTGCTTGAACGGGCCGATTCCGTCCTCAAATCCTTTACACGATTCAGCTCACTCTTCTTGAGAAGAACGGCCGCCGATGCCTCCTCGGGAGTGTTGAAACTCCCCACCCAAATAGATTTCTTCTTCCATGTAATTTTGGCACCGAACTTACCCGATTTGGTGATCCTCACGCCAGGGAGCTTCTGATTGTTGGTTTTTGGAGTGATCGAGGGCGGGGATGGAGTCAATTGGTCGGGAAGGGAGACGAAGGCGTCGGTTTGGCGGTGAACGAGCATGTGGAGAGCGGTTTTGTGGTTTGATCTTGTTGGGTGATTTTAAGGTTCCGTCGGCGGCGGAGTAGTGAGAATCTGAGGAATCAGTAGCGTTAGGACTTAGGACAAGAGTACGATATTCGGATTGCTGACTATGCTCGAGACACACGACGGGTTCTTTCTCATATCCATGTTTCGGACCATTTTTTGTCTTTCTAGGGCTGCTGGGGAAAATTATCGAATATACCGCATACGGAACATACCGTACCGGAAAAATACCGAAAATACCGAAAATCTATACCGTAATTTTCGGTACGGTATCATATCGTACCGTAAGATTTCGGTACGGTAACAGTATAAATTTTTTGATACCGCGGTATACCGTTACCGTACCGAACTTCGGTATATACCGCGGTATCGGTATATTGGTATATACCGATTGTTCGGTATGTCGGTATATACCGCGATACCGTTATATACCGTAATATCGGTATGCTGGTATGTAGCGAAAGTTCGGTATGTCGGTATATACCGCAATACCGGTATGTCGGTATGTATCGAATGTTCGGTATAGCGGTATATACCGAACTTACCGGAATATCGGTATGGCAACGGTATGAAAATATTTCATACCGAAACTTTCGGTATACCCAAGATCGGTATTTCAAAAGGTTCGGTACGGCAACGGTACAAAATTTTTCATACCGTAAAATTCGGTATAGTATACGGTACGGCAAAATTTGTACGGTATACCGTACCGACCCACCCCTAGTCTCCTCCGCAAATTTTTATTCTAATGTGTAAAAACAAACAAGAAATTAAGTATTACTCCTACTATAATTATAGGTGTCATGAAAATCGAAAGTCGAAACTAAACTGGTTCTTGTTTTTGGGTTTTTTTTAATTTATTTTTTTATTTATTTTTTTTAATTTTTAATTTTTATTTTAGGTGAATACTGTTTTGGGGGTTCTTTGTTTTGAAAAAAAAAAAAAATCGTATCTTTCGGATAAAAAATATTTTACTCTAAAAATATAAATGAATACAAAACTCAAATAACGAAATCTAACCAAATATCTTTAGTTTGAGGCCTAAATTGAAGCCCATTAAGATATAGGATCCGTGACGGGTTGCCCACATAAAGGTAATTTGTGAAAGGTGACCCACGGAGCCATTTGAACGATAAAGCACGCCTGCAGAAGGAAGAAAGCATTTGTGGAAGGAAGATTTTTATCCGTGGATCGGATAGGCCGAAAAGGTGTCTTTTGGCAAACAGACGCCTTCTAGGTATATATGCATTTGTAGAAAAAGGACATTCACAACACCACACAACAAACTCTAATTTTTCGTCTTACATTTGTAATGTAATTCATGCCCTAGTGATAAATTTTTCTTCCTTGCATTTACTTTCCTCGTCTGCTTTGCTTTTCGAAGCATTACATTTTGTATACTCCCTCCGTTATTATTTAACCCTACCATTTGCATAGTTAATGCTATTTATCAAGTAACTTTTATTCAATTTTTCTGTAGGGTTATTTAAGATAAAACATAGTAAAGTAAGATGTTCGATTCGTCTAATCGGGTAGTTTTAAAATATCAAAGTTTTATAATTTTTATTTGTATATAATTTGAGATATTAATGATTAAAAATGTGCATTGAATTGCGTGCTGTGCAGAAATGGATAGGTTATAAAAAACCGGAGGAAGTATAAAGTAGATCAAATTAGAATTGCCCTCTTCATGTCCTTTCTAAAGGCCACCGTTTTGAGGATTAAGAGTTTCCCAGAGAGATAACAGAAGCTTTATTTCTCTACCAAAATAAGTCTTGTTCGTTATCCAGATTTTTTTTTAGGTGATAACCATGAAAAAAAAAAAATAACTTGACTAACAAAACAAACAAAATCTTTTCATTGAAAGTGGTCATGTTTCTTGACTTTCAACCTTATGGTGGGGTTCGATTCACACCGGCCCCCTATCCCTCCCCGTTTATCGCCCTTTCTAATTTTTGTGGCGTGAGCTCCACACACATTTGCATAAAAAAAAAATATTTCATTGATAATTTTTAGGAGTTTCATAAATACTTTCTAATTTAATTAATTTATTTAAATATTTTGAAAAATTGTGTATGCATATTTTGTTTCGGGATACCCGGTATACACCAAAATAATGTCTTCCTGTAGGAAAAGGCAATGGTAAAAACTATAGCTACTTCAAAAAAAAAAAAGCGCTAATGTTGTTATATTATAAAGATATGATAATTATTGAGGCCCCTTCTAAATTAAAGATTCTAGAATCATCTATTAGATTAATGAATTGGCTTGAATTCCCTTCTTAACATCTTCAGGATTCTAGATAGATCCAAAGTGTTCCTCATTTGTCTATACTCTTTAGGATTTTAAAATTTGTAATGAATTGTTCTAGAATGTTCCATATCTATATCTATATTAATATACAAAAATGGAGTATTCTCCACAAAATTTTCCCCCCGAAACTCATCTCTCCTCCACATTAATTGCTCTTTAATTATTCTTTTATTTTTTAATCTATTTCAATATAAATATAAAAATATAAAAAAATAGAATTCAATAGAGGGATTCATTATTACACACTCATAAAAAATTTAAAACCCTTGAACTGAAAAGTGTAAAAAAATTTATATATATATTTTTAAGATGAGATGTTTATTCAAAATATTTTAAACAGAAAGTGTTTGTGATCTCATATTCTATTTTTTTCTATCTCTTTTCTATGTATTATGATCAATGGTTCACTCTAAAGACTTTTTTATAAGATCTCTAATTTCATTATATTCTTATGTGAATATCTATTATTTCATTTAATTAGTTGAGATATCTTTAGTGTTTCTTTCAAAACTATTGTTTTGATCATACTTTTCATTTATCCTGGTTTTGAATGCAAATATCCTTAGATGGTTCATGAGTTAGACAGTGTTGAAGTGGTCATCAATTTTCATCGTAATATGTTGCCTTTATTTATTTGGTTTTATTTTTATCGTTTTCTCCTGATAATTTGAAATTTCATGAGTTCCCATATTTTTTAAATGACGTATTAAATCTATCTATATTTTTCATTATGAATTTTTTTTTCTACACCCAGCTCACACAAGCACTTTAAACTTAATCCAATGGCCGTGCAAGGAAAATATGTTGTATTACCAAACATTTTAATTTTTCTTTAATTAATATATTTCTATATGTAAATTGCGAATACTTGGGTTTTCGCCTCAAAAATCATTGTTTCAAAATTTCATTTAAGTGCATGCTTGCCATATTATCATCAATTGAATGTTGTATCCGAAATAGTTTGTATAAGAAAATTGATTCCTGAAGCTGAAAATTAGGTAGTGTACTATTCTGCTGAGACGTTTAAGGCCCTGTTCGGTAGGATTTATTTTCAAGACTTATTACTTATTCTTATTAAAACTAGACCAGATCAGACCACACTATATTTATAGTTGTAATCAGATCAGATCAGACCAGACCAGACCAGATAAAATTCAGATCAGAACAACTTATTTCAAGCGAAGAGACATGGCCTAAGTATTACACTAACTTCCAAATTTACAATGTTCCCTATCATTATCTTGCTATTTACCTTCCACCACAAAGGAAAAATAAGAGATACGACACCCCATGCTTTTGATGTACAGTAATTTTAAAATTTCCCTTCATTCCATTGAAGCTTCGGGTCAATGTGTTTTTCTATATCAAGATAGTTTATGGTTAGTTTTTTTTTGTGTTTCTTTTTTTAATAGTCAAATAATGTTCATAATAAAATTGATATGAATACCTAAAATCTCTTGAAGAGGTAACATTGTAGGTAAAAGTTCAATGTTTTATGAAATGTTGATTATATTGCATTATAACTTGGACAGATGATTGATTTTGGTAGAATGATTATAAGTGACTTGACAACACATGTTGTTTTCATAAAAACAAATAATCCCATAAAATATTTATTTTGTTGTAGATTATATAGTATATATATGTGTATGTTGAATATAAAATGGATAGTGGACACGAATTAACGCTAAGGGAATTAATAGGCAATGAACTAATTGTGCAATATTAAAGCAAAGTAATGAAGAGTAAAAGTGAATAGCAATGAGAGATCGAAGAGGAAGTTTCAGTGATCAAAAAATTACTCTCTGTAGGGGTACAATGATATTGATCTATATATAGGCAAAAATGAAGTCTACTAGTGCTAATTAGTCATATATGCAGACAAAATACATAGGCTTTAGCAGCCTTAGTTTACTTTGAAAAATGTTGTTATATAGACATTCACACGTATTTTTCAACACTCCCCCTTGAATGTCGTCGATATAAAGAATATGCCTCGTTAAAACCTTACTTGGAAAAAAACCCAGTGGGAAAAAATCCAAGTGAAGGAAAAAGAGTACATTATTCTTGTATCCGATGCTCCCCCTGATTTGAACATCATTTTAAATCTCGAAGCCGCCGCATTCCAATTTCTTCACGAGTTTTTCGAACGTTGCAGTCGGCAATGCCTTGGTAAATTGATCCGCTAAATTATTTTCTTATCGAATTTGTTGCACATTGATTTCACCATTCTTTTGAAGATCATGTGTGTAGAAGAATTTTGGTGAAATATGCTTCGTTCTATCTCCTTTGATATAACCCCCTTTCAACTGAGCTATACAAGCTGAATTATCTTCAAATAAAATGGTTGGGGGCATTTGTGATTCATTGATTAAACCACAATTCTTCAATATATGTTGAGACATTGACCTCAACCAAACACATTCTCGACTTGCCTCGTGGATTGCTAATATTTCGGAATGATTGGATGAAGTTGCCGTTAACGTCTGCTTCATTGATCTCCAAGAGATAGCAGTTCCACCACACGTGAAGATATAACCTGTTTGAGATTTGGCTTTGTGTGGGTCTGACAAATAACCTGCATCGGCATAGCCGATTAACTCATGTCGAGAGTCTTTTGGGTAAAATAACCTAAGATCAGTTGTTCCTTGGAGATAGCGAAAAATGTGCTTTATGCCCTTCCAATGTCGTTGAGTAGGGCAAGAACTGAATCGTGCTAGTAAATTGACTGCAATCAGGCCGCGTGCTATTTGCAAGATACATTAAAGCTCCAATTGCGCTTAAATATGGCATTTCAGGGCCAAGTTGCTCTTCACCATCTTCTTTTGGCCTAAATGGATCCTTTGCAGGATCAAGTGCCATAATCCATTCAAAATTGCTTCAATACCTTTTGGGTATAAGCTGATTGATGAACAAATATGCCCTTTTCCAAATGCTCAATTTGTAGGCCAAGACAAAATTTTATTTTCCCGAAATCTTTGATTTCGAACTCCTTTTTCAGATATTCGACCGCCTTTTTCAACTCTTCAGGAGTTCCAATTAAATTTAAATCGTCAACATAGACAACGACGATTACAAATTCTGACCCATTTTTCTTTATAAATACACAAGGACTGATAGGGTCATTTGTATAACTTTCTTTTATCAAACTTTCACTGAGGCGGTTGTACCACATTCGGCCAGATTGCTTGAGCCCATACAACGATTTTTGTAATTTGATGGAATAAGTTTCTCTGGGTTTTGAGTTGCAAGACTCAGGTAATTTAAACCCTTCAGGTATTTTCATATAAATATCATTTTTCAATGAGCCATATAAATATGCAGTAACAACATCCATAAGCCTCATTTCAAGATTTTTTTGTACTGCTAGGCTCATTAGATACCTGAATGTTATTCCATCCATAACCGGGGAATATGTTTCTTCAAAAGCAATTCCCGGTCTTTGGGAAAAACCTTGGGCTACAAGCCTTGCCTTGTATTTGGCAATTTCATTGTTTTCATTTCTTTTTCTCACAAACACCCATCTGTAGCCAACAGGCTTCACATTTTTCGGTGTTTGGACAATAGGGCCGAAAACTTTTTGTTTATTCAGTGAATCTAGTTCAGACTGAATCGCATCTTTCCATTTTGGCCAATCATTTCTTTTCCGACATTCTTCAACTGATCTTGGTTCAGGATCCTCGTTATTTTCCATCACATTGAGTGCAACGTTGTATGCGAAAGCATTATCAACGTTTGTTTCTTTTCGGTTCTAATATTTCCCAGTATTGATATAATTGAAAAAAGTTTCAATAACTTCATTTTCATGTGGGTGAATATTTTCAGGTTCAACCTTTTCGGAGGTTGAATCAATTCCTCATTCGGGAGTATCATCTGTGATTGATTTATCACCCATATGGATAATTTTCTTCTTTCGTGGATTCTTACCCTCGGAACCCAAAGGCCTACCATGCTTCAGGCGCACAGTAGGTTCATTTGCACTCGGAATATGCTCTTCAGGGACATTTATATTGGCTGGTGCATTTGCTGCATCATTTATATATGATTTTGTGACTTTAGCAGCATCATTAAAAGCATCGGGTAATTGATTTGCAATTCCCTGCAAATGCACAATTCTTTGTATTTCAAGTTCGCATTACCTTGTACGAGGATCAAGGAAATCAAATGGACTTTGCCAAGATATTTCCTTTTTCAGTTGATCATTTCATCCCCCTAATGTCGGGAATTGAGTTTCATCAAAATGACAGTCTGCAAATCTTGCAGTAAATAAATCACCCGTTTTTGGCTCAAGATATTTAATAATCGAGGGTGATTCGTACTCGACATATATGCCCAACCTTCTTTGAGGTCCCATTTTTGTGCGTTGTGGTGGCGCAACCGGTACATAAACCGCACACCCAAAAATTTGCAAGTGGGATATATTGGGCCCCTTTCCAAACACAATTTGTGTAGAGGAGTAGCTATGATAGCTTGTCGGCCTTATTTTCACAAGTGCTGCTGCATGCAATATAGCATGTCCCCAAGCAGAAACAGGGAGTTTTGATTTCATTAACAAGGGTCTTGCAATTAATTGCAATCGCTTAATAAATGATTCTGCCAGACCATTTTGTGTGTGCACATGAGGCACAGGATGTTCAACAGTAATTCCAATCGACATGCAGAAATCATCAAATGCATGTGATGTATATTCTCCAGCATTATCAAGGCGTATTTTCTTTATCGGATGATCTGGAAACTGTGCTCGCAATTTTATAATTTGTGCAAGTAACCTTGCAAATGCCAAATTGCGAGTTGATAATAAACAAACGTGTGACCAGCGTGATGACGCATCAATTAGTACCATAAAGTACTTGAAAGGTCCACACGGTGGATCAATAGGTCCACATATATCACCTTGAATTCTTTCTAGGAATGTAGGGGATTCAATTCCCACTTTTACTGGAGATGGTCTGGTTATCAATTTCCCTTGTGAACAGGCTGCACAATTGAACTCATTTGGGTTCAATATCATTTGCCTTTTCAATGTATGGCCATTTGAATTTTCAATAATTCGCCTCAGCATTACACTGCCAGGGTGCCCAAGTCTATCGTGCCAGGTAATAAATTCACTAATAGCTTTCAAGCCTACTAGGTTATGTATTTCTGCGGCACATATTTTTGTATAGTATAAGCCAGATGAGTAACATGGCATTTTTTCATTCACAAATTTTTTGCCATTTTCAATTCGAGTTATCAAAAGATACTCGTGATCTGCCTCTTTTGAAGTTTCAATGTAATATCCATTTTTTCGAATATTATTGAAGCTCAGTAAATTTCTTCGAGCTTTGCGTGAGAACAAGGCATTTTCAATTGCCAATTTTGTCCCTTCAGGGAGAAATATAACAGCTCTACCAGAGCCTTCAATGCATTTTGCATTACCACTTATAGTTTTCACTGCGGTCTTTTTCAATTTTAAATTGGAGAAATAGCTTTTGCTTTTCAAAATGCTATGTGTTGTTGCACTGTCAATGAGGCAGATATCATCTCCGACTTTTGAATTTCCAGCATCCATTTCTTTATAAGAATATAAGAAAATTATTAAACCTCAGCAATATAAATATTATTAATGAAAAACATATTTATATTATACATGAGTAATAAAAGAGAAGTACAACATAACATTATATATATTATACATGAATTATAAAAGAGAAGTACAGAATATATATAGTTATATAATATATTATTTAGCAACATTATTTGGCTCAACAAAATCCTCAGCTTCAAGGTGCGTGATATCATCATTTAATATATCGTCATAAGTATCATCGTGGGCATTAAGGTGTGCTTCAACACCTTGTCTTTCTATCCGTTTTGAGGCTTGATACAGTTAAGCTAAGTGTTTAGCTGTGTGGCACGTTTGAGCCGGATGACCTTTAATTCCACAACGATCACAAATTTCATCATTTTGTTTATGCTTTCTTGCATAATTTCTTTGTTGTGGTTCGTAAGGCCTTCTGGTATTATATCTGCGATTTTGCTCAAATCGAGGCTTATTTCGATAATTATTTTGACGAGATGATTCACCTCTGCCTCGATTGTGATACCGATTTTGGCCACGATCATCATTTTGATTTTTAAAGTGACCACGATCACGCACATATTTTGATGATTGAGCCACGTTCACCTCAGGGAACAGTTTTGCACCTGCGGGCCTAGATTCATGATTTTTCAACAGCAATATACTGTTTTGTTCGGCCAATAATAAGCAAGTGATAAGATCAGAATATCTTTGAAAGCCTTTTTGACGGTATTGCTCACTCAATATTGAGTTTTTAGCATGAAACGTAAAATACGTTTTTTCAAGCATTTGTTCCTCAGAAATCTTTTGCCCACATAATTCCAATTGGGCCGTAATTTTGAACACAACGAAATTATATTCCCGGACTGTTTTGAAGTCCTGAAGTCTCAGGTTTGTCCAGTCATCAAGGGCTTTTGGAAGCACCGTCTTTTTAAGATTATCATATCTTTCTTTCAACTTTTCCCACAACGCCAGTAGGGATTCCACAGTCACGTACTCCATTTTAAGTGCCTCTTCGATATGATGGCACAAGAAAATCATGGCTTTTGCCTGATTTTGATGGCTAGGATTTTTCCCTTCAGTAATAGTATCTTCCAGACCCATTGAAGTAAGATGCATTTTAACATCTCGGGCCCAGGACATATAATTGCTTCCTTCAACGGTTAAGGGAGCAAATTCCTGCTTTGCAAGGTTAGCCATAATCTTATTGAAAGTTTTGGAGTAAGAAATTATACCTCAAATTCTGGTAACTCGGGCAGAGTCTCCTCGTGCTGATAACGCGTTGTAGATTATATAGTATATATATGTGTATGTTGAATATAAAATGGATAGTGGACACGAATTAATGCTAAGGGAATTAATAGGCAATGAACTAATTGTGCAATATTAAAGCAAAGTAATGAAGAGTAAAAGTGAATAGCAATGAGAGATCGAAGAGGAAGTTTCAGTGATCAAAAAAATACTCTCTGTAGGGGTACAATGATATTGATCTATATATAGGCAAAAATGAAGTCTACTAGTGCTAATTAGTCATATATGCAGACAAAATACATAGACTTTAGCAGCCTTGGTTTACTTTGAAAAATATTGTTATATAGACATTCACACGTGTTTTTCAACATATTTTTATTATATACTAATCAAATTTCAATTAGTTAACCGAATCTTCTATAATTCTTTGTGATTCATAGGTTGGATTGAGAATTTTATATTTCAATTTCAAATAAATTTAACTAAATTAACTCTAAATAATAATTTTTTTCTTCTGATATTTTTATTATTTATTATTAAATTATTTGTATTATGTATATTAATAGTATTTCTAGATAGTTTGATTGGTTACTACGCTAATGAAATCAACCTAATTGGCAGATGTTTTATTGTGATATTTTTTACTATTGAAAATAGAGAAGTCATGTGTAGCCATTTTTATGTTATTATGAAACTACATAATGATCATTACAATTTTTTAGAGTTAAAAATTGTTCATGAAGAGGGGTATTGACGTGGAAGTCAAAATTTAACTATTAAATTATATGGACCAATTTCTCAATTAAATTGAGTTCATTAACTTAATAAACAACTCGAAGACGTCTATGGAATTGAACGATGAAGTAGAGCTGATTCAAGTATCTCATCACCAGTCCAAAGCAACTTTGCTCCTACAGCTCGAGCAAGCAGATGTCCGGGACCCGATGTCGTAAACCCGGAAGAGTGATTGGTCAAAGAAGGATACTTCATTTTGTATTATCTTTTGTAATTGAAGTGAAGTGGACTCCCCACTTATGATGTAGAAGCTATCACCGTCGCCGGAGAGTCACCGGAAGATGACCGGAGAAGCCGCCGGAAGGTCAAACGGAGCTCGCCGGAAAGTTGGCCGGAAGTTGACCGGAGATCGGCCGGAACGACCGCCGGTCGCCGGAAAAATTTTTGGTCAAGTTGGAAGATGGCCGGATATTATTTTGTAATAACATAAACAATGTAGGATTAAAGGCCTTAAAATTTGGCTAAGGCATGAAAGTTGATGCGATGTACCAACTCTCATGCGCGCATGTACCGACGTTGCTGGTGCGGAATACCAACTTTCGTGCGGCCATGTACCGACCTTGTTTGTGTGATGTATCAATTCGGTGATGCGGTCTACATGTGCGATGCAGTCTAAAGGGTTCCTTGCGGCCATGTACCAACTTTATAGGTGTGGTGTACCAACTTCTATGCGGCCATGTACCAACTTTGTAGGAGTGGTGTACCTACTTGTATGCGGCCATGTACCAACTTTGTTCGTGTGATGTAGCAATTCGGTGATGCGGTCTAAACCGCATCCCGCATCAGGTCCATGTACCGACCTTGTAGTGTCCATGTACCCTTGTAACCACAATGTACCGACCCTGTAACCACCATGCACCAACCTTCACAATCCGCACCTAGGCCAATTTTTTATGTTTTCTTTATTTCTTTTGTTGTTTTATCCTCCTTTGGGCTTGGTCTATATATATATGACCTCCCCTCACTTTGTAAGACATCCTTTGTTGAATGATAAGTCTTTGCCTTTTGCAAGCACTCCAAAAGATCACCCCCCTTCAATTAACATCTCATTTTAGGGTTTTCAAACACTTAGAGCTTGAAGGACTCTATGGTGTTCATCAATCAATAATTGTGAAGCATGGAATATGGAGGGTACGACGTAGGAGCGTTCTTGCCATGAAAGTGTCAACTTGAGTTGATTATTCATCATCTTGGACTCGAAGCTATCCAAGAGGATCATCACCAACAATTGAATCTAATGAAGTATTGAGGGCAAGACATAGGAGCTTGTTTGCTGACTCTTGTTAGGATCTTGAGTTGGTTGCTTCCCTATTTTTTCTTTTATATTTCTTTTGGTGGAAACATACCACCTACTAGCTTGTTCATCTTTTGTATTTTCAAGAATGTATCCTATGATCCATGGCAGGTATCTTACTGATTGAATGTTTTATATCTCAACTTCATTGCTGTGTCTTCAGTAATTGATACATAAGTATAACTTTTATTACGATAAAATGTCTGTTTGGTTTTATATTTAATGATAAGTTTTATGACACACTTCTTAGACTATATTATTTTTTTATACTAAAATTTTATTATACTTTTTTGTTAAATCTTTTCTTTATTTTATTAATGAAAATATCATGCCCAGTGT
Organism: Hygrophila difformis; assembly: GCA_030278955.1. NCBI lineage: Eukaryota > Viridiplantae > Streptophyta > Magnoliopsida > Lamiales > Acanthaceae > Hygrophila > Hygrophila difformis. The sequence continues at coordinate 18,667,642 of JAOANR010000008.1, read as the reverse complement.
ATCGCACGGACGGGTATAACTACTGTTAGTATAAATAGAAGAGTTGTGGTTATTTGTACATTCACAACAACACAAGATCATAATCACAACCACGACCGTATATCCAAAGAGTTGTAAGTGTTGAAAAATTATAATAAAAGTTATTTCTTCCATTATAGCGAGGATATCCAACACTTGCACACACTTGAGAAAGAGTTCCGCTGCTAATACGTCTTCTTCCCACAATAATATATAATTAATACTAATGTTACCTATTATCTTTTATTAATAGATACTAACTTAATATCTATAATATTTTCAAAAGGGATCATAGTGTAATTGTGTATTATACTTTCTTCGTTTTTAAAGAGTGATCATTTTCTTTCGATGTTTTTGAATAATTAATTTATTTAGTTCCTTTAGTAAAATAAAGTGAATAGAAGAATAAAAGAAAAATTGAAATGTGAGAAAAAGTGTAATAAAAGAAATGATTTATTAAAAATAATAGCAGAAGAAAGTATGTTGTTATTTAAAAAACAAAAACGCACTATTAAACTAAAAGTCGTGCAAAAAAAAAAACCTCATAATCTAATTACACAATTTTTACACCACCCATAAACTAAGGGTCTGTTCTGCACGCAGAGCTGTAGCTGTGAGCTGTAGCTGCGAGCTGGAGCTGTAGGGAGCTGAAGCTGTAGGGAGCTGTGGGAGCTGTAGCTGTCAGTTTAATTTAAGTGTTCTGTACAACTAGCTGTAGCTGTCAAAAAATGTATGAAATGACATAAAAGGACAAACATTTATGTAGACTATTGGGTAGTGAGTTGGTTATTGGGATAAAATTGTAGTTGCTCAACAATAAGCTAGGAGCTTATTTTTTAAAGCTACTACAAGTAGCTTCTAAAAAGAAGCTTCTAAAAGCTCCCATAAGCTCCTAAAAGCTAGTGTGCAGAACGGGGCTTTTGTTTTAAAATAAAAGCTAAAGCTACCAAAAGCTCCCAAAAGCTCCCAAAAGCTGCGTGCAGAACAGGCCCTAAGCATGCCAAGCTTTCGTTGATTGAATGTTCCCAACTCACCATTTCAAAGAGGGCAAAGTTCCTCTCTTGCATTGAAGTTGTTGGAACATAAATTGCCCATTAGAGGGCAAGGCTGCCATAAATAAATCATTACATCAAATATCTCTGCCTCGCCTCGCCTTGTTCCTTCACAGTTAACACCAGATCTTTCAATTGGAACTTGTACTTGTACGATGATGGAATTGATATTTCCACACGATTCTCCACCGCTCTCCGCTATCGCAGCCAAAATTGCCAGTGTTTCACTCCTCACAAACACATCCCAGGCCTCTGCCTCTCCGCCCACTCGTCCTCGCTATCTTTAGCATCACTTCCTGTTCTATTGAAACTAGTTTTATTAATTGTTTTAATCTTGGGTCGTGTGATTCAGAGCAATTCCTTTTTTACTTATTGATTTATACTTATGTTCCTATAATGTGCCGTGAGATGCAAATTGGTTTTGATTCTGCCAAGCGATTGGAGTTGGATTGGAACAAAAGGCTTGAATTTGAGTGTTAACTTGTTTCAATTTTCAACTGCAACTACTACTTATGGACGATTATGCTATCCTTTACTTGTGGCATTTGGTCCCCTAAATTTAGGATATCTTCCTGTGGAAACTTTTATAATTCTATGTAATAACTCATGAGCTCTTTTTGCAACATTATGTTATAATGAGTATGCTTGAATCAGTTGACTGGATTGAGCATCCTTTCCTTTTTGGTGCTCCATCAGCTCTTTCTTTTACAATTAAGATGCAATGTATAGTAAATTCTCATGGCCAAAACGGTTGACCAGTTTTCTTACCTTACACATACATATGCGGACAGTCTAATCAGAATCTGTGACTGAATTTGCCAATCATGACAAAACAAGGCAGGGCAAAAGGCTAATCAATTGCATAACGATGAAGAAGCTGATACTTCCTCCGTTTTTGTGATAGTGCAACAAAACACTATTTGCTACTATTTATTGTTCGACTTTGACTCTAATTTTTATCATAGTTATATAAGGAAATACATAGTCAAGTGAGATCTTGTTGGATTCGTCTGGTCATGTAGTTTTTAAATATCAAACTTTTAAATTTTTTACTTATACCAAACTTAAGTTATTAATAGTTTAAAATATGCATTGAACTCCGTGCATTGGGTGAATGTTGCACTTTCACAGAAACGGAGGAAGTACATAGTACTAGAGAGTAGAAAGGACAGGTTAAAGCTGATTATTTTATATACATATCCCGAAAAAAAGATTATTTAATCCTTTTTCTTTTTAAAATATCCAAATCGGTTCGTTAGTAATTTTTAACCCCATATAGTCCTCTACGTTTGCTATTTTTTCCAATTTGGTCCTAATTACGTAATTAGCCTAAGGTTGCTGACGTGGCCGAAGTAAATCACATTTTACCTCCACCGTGACCAATCTGGAGTCTCCACAAATAACACACAAAATTAATAAATATTTGAAGGCAGCCACAACATATCACTACTCTAATAAATACTTTTAGGCTCTAGTGGGTCAATTGAACCCTTCTTTACTGGGATGATGGACATAATTTTTACATGGTTCGCATTGAGCCCTCATTGGGGTTATCCAACCATAAAGAAACAACAACCATTCACAACAATAACATAGGAGTTCTGGTCAACAGCTATCACAATGCATTTTCTTTTCGGTCTTAGTGGTTTTTGGTATTTCTCAAGATAATGAAGACCAATTGTGATATATAATGCGTGCAAATGAATGGTTGGTATTTTTTTATGGGTTGGGTTACCTCAATGAGGAAGGACTCAATGCGAACTAACTAGAAACTATGTACATCATTCCAGTGAAAAATGATTCAATTGACCCGCTAGAGTCATTTTTTAGAGTAGTGATGTGTAATGACAGTCTTCAAACATTTATTAAAATAGTGTGTTATGTGTGGGGACTCTAGATTTGCCACGGTATATAAAATGTGATATACTTCGGTCATATCAGCAACCTCATGCTAATTATATAATTAGGACCGAATTGATAAAAATTAGCAAACGCAGAGGATTATATGGAGAAAAAAATTAGTAACGGACTGATTTGGATATTTTAAAAAGAGAAAGGACTAAAAAAACATTTTTTCCTACATATCCCTAACAGGAACACATCACAAATAACAAATTCATTGAAAAAAAAATGTGCTCTTGTTGCTGCTGCTTTGCCACAATTGACAGACATTCCATGGTGAAATCAAAGGATTGAACCCAACAATGTTGAGTTCAATTAGGGCAAGAAAACCTGGTCCTCTTCACCACTTTCACCCGAGCAGATGCTGAGGTCATCAATCTTACTAAATTCGCCCATAAAAAATCCATTCTTGTCAAGTACCTGCACTCCATTCAGGAACCCAAACCCCGAATCTCCGCCGTCGCCCACCATCCTGCTTTCTCCAACCGCCGCCGTTGCGTCTCCGGACAATTTCCGACTTCCAGCAGAATAAGAAGGAGCTCCATCTTCGGGCACGCACCTCCTGGTTCTGCGACCCCTCCTGGAATCAATTTGATGCCTCCTGGAAAGATAGGCGGCGGCAGCTTCTTCCTGAGTATCGAAAGTCCCCAGCCAAACACGTTTCTTCATCATTGGATCCCTAATTTCCGCAGAGAATCTCCCCGATGGTCTGAGGTGAGTACCCGTCATCTTTGTAACATTTTTCGCCTTCCTATTATTGATGTTGTTTGCGGGTGCAGATTGGGTCAATTGCCTGGACTTGGACACGGTCTTGTTCTGTTGATGGTGGAGATGGATCTGGAGAGTTATTTTGTCGGTTACCTTCTTGGGTGGTCGGCCGAGGTTTCCGCCGGCCATAGTCGTCGCCGGATTCATCGGTGGCGTCAGGGTCAGAGTAGAAGAGTGTGAGCATTCTGGTCTTGACTCTTGAGGAAGGCCGACTGCTGAACCTCCATGTCTCGGTCCACGTGTCCCCTCCAACAAGTTCTACTTATATGCATGGATAAGATCTCTAACATCTTTCTATTTTACGATCTCATTTTTTAAAAAAACTATCTAGAATCTTAAATTTAATAGAATCTCGATCTTAATCCCTATCATGATTATAAAATCTCGATTTTGATGGTAGAATCTTACGATCCTATACGATTCATCTTCGGTAGACATTAGACATGCAGAATCTGACTTGCGGAACCTGAAACGAGATGACACCAACCAGGTGGAGAGAAAAGGGCACTACATAACTCTTCTGTTAGATGTAGGTGTAGCTTTCATAAAATTATAATTTGATGAGAATAATCCGTCAACTAGTTCTAAACGCTACTTGAGGTAGCTTCAATAATTTGTAGAGCTTCAAATTATAGCTACAGCCGCAGAAGCTAGTGTACAGAACAAAAACTATTATTTTGATATAAATCTAAAACTTCTCAAAACTGAACTCTAAAAAACTGGTGCATAACAAACCCTAAATTTAAATCTTTAATATGACAAACACTGAGGTGATATTTATAACATTCCAATTATTAGTCATTACACAATTCAGCGAAATTTAAAATACAGAAACGTTTTACACATTTTTATTTTATCAAACTGTCCACCACCACACAACACGTTCGATTAAGGTTAAACATTTCACCCCCATACATAAACACGGTTACATAAATTTGGCTTTGATGTTCTTCACTTGTTCCACACTGATCTGAAATGACATTGCCAACACATTGTCCGGCAGCGGCGGCTTCGCCCCAAACAATGAGGTGCCGATGGACGCAAGCCCTGGCAGCTGGCTGTTGAAGGCAACGATCAAGGACGCTGGAGTGGCGCGGTTGTTCTTCTGGAAGTGGACGAGGCCCCTGGGGACGACGAATACTTCCCCCTTCTTGACGGTCTTACTGATGAGGACATTGGCGGTGGTGATGAAGCCGACGTCGAGTTCGCCCTTCAGTATGAAAACGATCTCGCTGGCGCGTGGGTGCGTGTGGGGTGGGTTGAGGCCGCCGGGGGCGAAATCGATGCGGGAGAAGGATAAGCCAAGGGTGTTGAGGCCTGGAATCTTCTGGACGTTGCCGAAGGTCACCTTGGAGCCGAAGGCGTTGTTGGTGTCGCCGGGAGTCGATAGTCCGGCGAAGAAGAAATCGTCCGCCGTGACGTTGCCTTTTGCCTTGCAGGGGTATCCGTTGACCATTTGCATAGTTGCTTACAAATCAAATTGAGAAATGTTTAAATTTCAACACTCATAAATCATAGTATCATACTAATACATAATAGAATAATATATTGATATCAATATAAATATTACCGATAATGTAGTGTAGTTATTAATAATATTTTTTGTACTAAACTGTGCAATTTCTGAAATAATATGGCTTAGGCCTTTCTTTGCACTCGAAAAATAATACTCCTATTTAGTTAAACGGGTACAAGGTTTATATATATATATATATATATATATTTATATTTTTTTTTAGGGGATGAGTACTTGGTCAAGTTTCTGATTTCCAACCCTATGGTTTTGTTCGATTCCCCACCCGATCCTTTATCCCTCCCCTTTATTACCTTAATAATTTGTGTAGCTTGGATTCCCAGACACCTTTACCGATACTCGAGTGTCAATGTTTATTAAAAAAAGAAAAAGTGGTACAAGGTTTTCTAACTATCTTAATTTTTTTTAGCTGCGCTTCTAACTATCTTAATTGGCACATCAACAATATATTGTACAGAATAAATTAAAGTGGTTACCTGCAGGATCAAGAACAGCAACGCAGATATCTTGAAGCGGATCAGGATCAGCAGCAGAGATTAATTTGCTGCACAGTAACATCACGGTTACTGCTCCCATCATCTTCATCTTCATTTTCATCACTACACCCACTTTACTGACAGAAACAACAGCCATGGCTATAATAAGCTCAAACGATTAAATAATTAATTAGTAGTAAAATGGTTTTAGGGAGAAGTAATTAAGCAAGATAGGTGTTTGTTGGCTGTGGTGTATTAGACTTATTTATAGCCCGGAAATATAACCCGTTTAGTTATTTATCTTTTGATTTTTTTTTCAATTTCGCCCTAACATTCTATTTTACTCCATTTGGTCCTCTAACTTTACTAATTTGTGCCACATTGGTCCTAATCCACCACGATCCTATAAATTAGCACAATTTATAAAATTATGGAAAACAATACGTTCCGTATCCTACCAGAAATAACCCAATCCGTCCAAACTCCTTTCCCTCACTTCTATACTAACTCTTTCACAAAATTATTTCCCACACTACGAGAAAAATTGGCTGCACCGACCGCACGCACCGACCAACGTAACACGGGTCAGTTTTACTGACCGATACCTAACCCTAAATTCTATTATTGTTTGAAAATAATGTTTGGAAGAGTTAATATGGAGGTACTTGGGGAACATGGTTCTGGACGGTTGGGTTATTTGAGTATGGTATGGGTCCGGTTGGTCCTACAAATTTATTAATTGTGCTAATTTATAGGATTATGGTGGATTAGGATCAATTCGGCAAAAATTAGTAAAGTTAAAGAGTTGAATGAGGTAAAACAAAAGTTTAGGACATAATTGGAAAAAATTTAAAGATAAATAATTAAGAACTAAGTCCCTGTTCTGTAGGACTTATTTCCAGAACTTATTACTTATTTTTATTAAAATCAGATCAGACCAGACCAGGCCGATCAAATAAGATCATACTAGACCAATTAAGATCAGATCAGATTATTATAATAAAATTATATAATCACTAGTACTTCCTCTGTCCCAGGCAAGATGTCTGGTTTGACTTTTTGGCACTGTTTATTGTTTAACTTTGACTCAATTTTATTCCAAGTATATGTTTGAAAAAATAGTCAAGTTTAGTCTCGATAGAATCGTATAACCATGTAGTTTTAGAATATATATTTTATATAATTTTTTGTTGTAGATATTTTGACATAAAAACAATTGAAAAAGTGAATTAAATTGTGTGCAGAAATAAAAAAAAGACAACTTAAATGTAACAGAGGAGTAATATTTTTTTAAGAAAAATAGCAATTTATATATTATGTAAATATACTAATCACGTGTTTAATATATTTTACTAATATAAATACTTTCAATATTGTATAATTTTATATTAATGTATGCGGATCAATGAAATATTTTATAATAAATAATATAGAAATTATTAATTATGATAACATGATATATTTATTTAAAAAAATAAAACACAAAATATTGGAAATTTGAAAATATATATACTTACAGTAATTTGTCAATGATAAATGCTTTGTATACTACCTCCGTCTCGGTGTTTTTGTTACGGATGGTTTTTTGGCACTATTCACTGTTTAACTTTGATTTGAATTTTTATCATAGCTATGTAAGAAAAACATATCAAGTGAGCTTGTTAGATTAGTCTAATATTGTAGTTTTAGAAAATTAACTTTTTATAACTTTTCATTGTACACAATTTAAGTTATTAACAGTTAAAAATGTGTATCGTCATACGTGTTGTGTGGGTCCGTAACAAAAATAGTGAAGCAGAGGAAGTATGACTATAGGAGGAAATGAGCAAGGAAGCGGTGCTCAGCCACGGAATATGTCATTTTATATTTTTCTATTTAAAAAAGAAAGTCATTCAAAAAATTGAGTTTTAGACTTCCATTTGTGATGGTTAACACGTGTGAATTAAATTTAATAACGAAGAACAATATCATTATGTATTACAAAAAAGTATTTTAAAATAATTTTTAAAAAAATTCAGATATACTTTAAAAAAGAAATGAAATGAACATTAATTAATAATATATTAAAAGTTTTCTTATAATTAATAAACAATACTTCCTCCCTCTCATAAATATTGTTACGTTTGACTTTTTGACCCTATTCACTATTTAATTTTGATTCAAATTTTTATCATAGTTATGTAAGAAAAAACATAGTCAAGTGAGATCTTGTTAGATTCGTCTAATCTTATAGTTTTAGACAATCAACTTTTTATAACTTTTCGTTGTACAAAATTTAAGTTATTAACCGTTAAAAATGTGCATCGGCATGCGTGTCGGAAGGGTGCGTAACAATTACACTGATACAGAGGTAGTATAATACAATAATAATACATTAATTAATTATAAAAAATTAATAAATTTAAATTAATTGTTACAATTAATTTAATAATAATAATAATATAAAATAATAATAATTATTATTATTTTATAATAACAATAATTTTAAGTATAAAAGAAATATCAGATTAGACCAGAACAATTCAGATCAGATCAGACCACACCAAATTGAATCAGATCATACCAGAAACATTCAGACCATACCAGATCAGACCAGACCAGACCAGATCTTATAAAATTCATATCAGAACATCTTATTTCAGACGAAGAGAACAGAGCTTGAATGGGTTATATTTCCTTTATAGCCCGGCCATTTAGGGCCCGTTTGGATTGGCTTTTAAAAAAAGCAGAAGCCAAAAGCAGAAGCAGAAGTGAAAGCCAAAAGCAGAAGCAGCTAACTTTTGTGTTTGGATGGAATGTTTAAAAAGCAGTTTTTTTTCAATAGTGTGTTTGGATGTATAAAAGTGAAAAGTACTTTTGAAATGTGTAAATTACCAAAAAGGATATGCTATTTATATATGATAGTATATATTTATAGTGTAATTTAAATAAATTAATAGGGGCATTTATGACTCTGCACACATTACTAGGTGCTTTTGGCTTCTACTTTTTGGAGAAGCACCACCTGGGCTGCTTCTCCCAGAAGCACTTTTGCAGCTTTTCGAGGTGCTTTTGCTTTTTCTAAAAAGCCAAAACAAACACTCTTTTTCCTTCAAAAGTGCTTTTGGCAGAAGCAAAAGCCAAAAGCACTTGGAAAAAAGCCAATCCAAACAGGCTCTTAATGAATAACCATTATCTGGTAGCTGGATCGCATATAACACTTAACAAATAACATATCTATTATGTTAAATTTTGGAATCTATTATCTACTGCTCAATATGCTTCAAAATCTAGCATATTGATCCAAATAATATGCTACTTAACAACGAACAAATAGGTCGGTCAAATATACTATTAAAGTAAACAATATGCTATATGCTCTTGAATACACTTGGAACCAAACAACCCATAATCACAAGGGACACATCTTCATCACATTCTGCAGATACATAATTTGTACCTGAACCGCTTACTACATACCAGTATCGTTTGATATATTCATAGAATAAGATTAGTTTTATGGAATCGATTGTTAGTGCAGAATATGCGCATGTAGAATATACTGGATGGAGTGGATCTTATAAATAAATATACAAATAAAAGAATAATATTAACGGTACGTTTGGCTTGAGGGATCTTGGATTGCCAGTGAGAATGTGATTGCTGGGAATGTGAGATTGCTGAAAATGCCAGATTGCTGGGAATCTCATTTTTTGATATTTTAAGATTACTGCGTTTAGTTGCGTTAGGAATTTCGGATTCCTACATGATATGAATAGACCATAATGCCCTTAATTCAAAATTATTATTTAATAGTTCTCATGAAGCTTAGTTCTCGTTCAATTCAATATTTCGTCATTTATAATAAAATCACTCTGCATCCTCTGTAAATTTGCATTTCGTAAGTTATCATATATTGCATTACATTTGGAAAATAATTGTACTTTGGAATGAATTAAATCTATTTTTTGTTGCAATTTTATATAATGTGCAAACTGTATACAGTGAAATTCATCGAAAAATGTTCAAAAACTTAATAACCACAAAAGAATAAAAATAAATTAATAAAATGGTTACTAGAATAATGACTGGAGGCTTGAGATGTTTTTTAGGGTTACTAAAATAATAATAAAATGGTTAAGTTTTAAAATGGATTGATGTATGGTTTTAAAATTTTAAAGGGTATGAAAAACAATTTAACGTAAGATAAATTAGAAGATGCTCGGTAATCTTTTACAAAGGAATCAGATTCCCATCAAAATAAGCCAATATTCCCACATGGATGGAAATCTAGCATTCCTCCCTAAAAGATTACACCAACTAAACATGGAAATATATCATTCATTGCTGAAGATTCCCAAGAGACATTCAAGATACCCTAACTAAACGCCACGTAAGTGTATAACCCACTTAGCAACAAATTTGAGTGTCATAATGTGTGCAGGTAGTGGCTAGTGCTTTCATTTTGGCCACGTCATAACCTCCCAAGTTGCTGGGAAAAAAACATATATATACATATTTACAAATCTAATTGGATTTATATTCAGTATATTCTTGAGTTCTAAATGTTAATTAATTGTATAGTTCATATTTATATTTTATGAAAAAAATGTCAACGAGTTTTTTATTTTATTTTATTTTTTTCCAAAGCCGAAGCCAGAGAAAGGGTGATGAGAGCTCATACCACACAAATTAGAAAGGGACAAAAGGGAGGGCTAGGGGACCGGTGGAGAATCAAACGGACAACCTAAGGTTGGAAGACAGAGACTTTGTCAACTCGATAAGTCCTCATCCCTTTTGGCAACAGTTTGAAGGCTTTTTTTTTTTGGAACAAAAAAGGAAATAAATAAAACGACTTTATATCAATAAAACAGCTTGAAGGCAACAGAGAATCCCCTTTTGGCAACAGTTTGAAGGCTTTTTATTCTTTAATATCAATAAAACGACTTTATGGAGCAATTTTTTTATTTTTTATTTTTTTTAAAAAATAATAAGTAAATAAATAAGGAATGAGGACAAGACCTTAACTCACTAAGCACCCATCTTATGTGCGTTATTTGTTCTACAATTCGAGGAGATGGATATCGAGGCCTTATTCTATTCTCTGATGGAAAGAAAATAAATAAAAAATATAGAAAGTTAAGTGAAAGTATTAATATTAAAAGGTTACAACATAAATGGTTTAATACTAATATTACAATGTACTAACACAACTATAGTGACAGTTGTAGTTATCCGAGATAGGAGTTAGGATGGTCCATATATACATAAAAAAATAAATACATAGTCATAGATCATGCCATAATATTGAATAAGAATAATATAAAAAGGAAAGTTATGCCAAATGTCAAAGGTTTTTTCTGGCTTCGGGTCTCGAAAAAAAAAATGTCAATGGTTTGATCTTGTTATCTAGTTTCAGCTGTTCCAAAAAAAATATCAATGGTTTGAATTTGAACGTAAATTTCGGAAGAGGTGATTATTTGGCTCTCATTCCCCCTACGTGAAGTTTGTCCCTATAAACTAGACAATTATCATTTAAAAAATATAAGACTTATTTTATATTACTTCTCTAAAAAAAATTTGAATTTAAGATTTTCCTTTTATTTCTTTTACTCTTTACAAAGAAATACGTAGGTTAATTTTTACAGTACGCTCGTCCGTTAATCTATTTTTCCATGGCCAATTTCCGGCCTGTGGGAGTCGGATCTGGTGCTTCTCGTAGAGTGAGTCGAAGATCTTTTCTGTCTTGGAGACATCGAAGCAAAATTCATCTTCTGCCATTGGTTTGGCGTACTCACTTTTTAGAGGTCGTGCGGCCTTTGGTTTTTCGGTGCAAACAAAAGGTTTGCCTCGAACTCGTTCTGTGGTCATTTTATCCGCGAGTTCAGCCTCTTGTGGTCATTTTATCCGCGAGTTCAGCCTCTTGATTGCAGGCTTCCTTTAGATCGTTGTCGCTGTCCACATGCATGGTCGCAACTTGGTACGACTTTTGGATCTGGTTATCTGGCTTTGGCTGTTCCCAACAAAATGTCAATGGTTTGAAGTTGAAAATAAATTTTCGGAAGAGGTGATCATTTGGCTCCCATTCCCCCTACGTGAAGTTTGTCCCTATAAACTACACAATTATCATTTAAAAAATATAAAAGACTTATTATTGCACAATTATAAAAACATATATTGAAGGTCTTAAATACGACTTCAATTGATATTATATCAATTTAAGATCCAAACGGCTATACCACATGTATTAAAATACCATTTAAGAGGTAAATAGCATATGGTTGGTATAACCATTTCAAATGTATAAGGAATTGGTCTTAATCTAGTGGTCAAGTCTCCGAATTGAAATTTTATCATTGGGGATTCGAATTTCCACCGAGTCTCTTATCTTCCTCTTTTACCACTATATAGTTTATGTAAGATGTACTCCCATTATCCTTTGCCTTGAGTGCAGTAAACTATAATAATTAAAAAGAAAAAGAAAATTTATAGGGACAATTATGCAAGAGGTATATTGTGTCGGCAAAAGTATGTGGGAGCTCAAACTACATAAATTAAAAAGGGGGATAAAGTGAAGGAATAGGGGGTCGGGGGTGGGAGTCGAACTGCCAACCATATGGTTGGAATTTAAGGGACATGACCATTAGCCCAAGTCCCCATTCCCAAACTTATATGGTATATAAATTAATTGAAGTACAATAATTAAATCATTATTAACTTTTATTTATATAAAACTATAAAATAGTAGGAAAAATTTGCAAATTTATAAACATATAAGTGGGAATAAATACCTAAACATTCTTATAAGTGGGATGAGAATATGTCCAAGTGACCAAATCCTTGTCTTTTAAGGGAGTTTGATTCCTCACCGGGTTCAAATCCCTCCCCTTTATCCATTTTTTAATTTGTGTGGTATAGTCTCTCACCACCCCTTCTCTGGCTTTAGCGCCAATAAAAAGAAAAGACATTCATGTAATTTTTACTATTAGTCAATTTGATCCCTGACCCGATTAATAGCAAGTGTAAACATACATTTTGGACATGGCCACCAAAAATTGTTTGCCCATTTTTAAAGATAATTTATGTAATTTTAATTTTAGTCTTGGTGTTTTTTCATATTTACTATTCATTTATTTTATATTACTTCTCTAAAAAAATTGAATTTAAGATTTTCTTTTTGTTTCTTTTACTCTTTACAAAGAAATACATAAGTTAATTTTTATAGTACGCTCGTCCGTTAATCTCTTTTTCCGTGGCCAATTTCTGGCCTGTGGAAAGTCGGATCTGGTGCTTCTCGTAGAGTGAATCGAATATCTTTTCTATCTTGGAGACATCGAAGCAAAATTCTTCTTCTGCCATTGGTTTGGCGTACTCACTTTTTAGAGGCCGTGTGGCCTTTGGTTTTCGGTGCAAACAAAAGGTTTGCCTCGAACTCGTTATGTGGTCATTTTATTCGTGAGTTCAGCCTCTTGATTGCAGGCTTCCTCTAAATCGTTGTCGATATCCACATGCATGATCGCAACTTCATACGACTTTTGGATCTTGTTATCTGGCTTCGGCTGTTCCCAAAAAAAATTCAATGGTTTGAAGTTGAAATTAAATTTCGGAAGTGGTGATCATTTGCCTCCCATTACCCCTATGTGAAGTTTGTCCCTATAAACTAGACAATTATAATTTTAAAATATAAAAGACTTATTATTGCACAATTATAAAAACATATATTGAAGGTCTAAAATACGACTTCAATGATATTATATCAATTTAAGATCCAAAGGGCTATACCACATGTATTAAAATACCATAGGCAAATAACATATGGTTGGTATAAATATTTCAAATGTATAAGAAATTGGTCTTAATCTAGTGGTCAAGTCTCCGAATTGAAATTTTATAATTGGGGATTTGAATTTCCACCGAATCTCTTATCTTCCTCCTTTATCACTATATACTTTATGTAAGATGTACTCCCATTATCCTTTGCCTTGAGTGCCATAAATTATACTCCTTCCGTCCCGCTAATAATGTCCCAAAATTTTTGGGCACGATATTTTATATTGGGATGATTAGTATTTAATGTAGGGGTAGATTAGTGTTTAAAGTGAGGGTAAATTAGAAATTTATGTGATGTGATATAAATGGGTTTGAATTTTGAATTGATTTATTTATGTGTGATGTGATAGTTGTGTGTTTGAAATTTTAATATATTTATTTATTGATGTGATGTGATGAGAGAGAGTTTGGTAATTAAAGTGTATAATTATTTTTAAAAGGGAATGTGATAATTGTAATGAGACAGACCAAAAAGGAAAGTATGACAGAATTAGTGGGACGGAGGAAGTAATAATTAAAAAGGAAAAGAAATGTATAGGAACACGAACAACTATGCAAGAGGTATATTGTGTCGGCAAATGTATGTGGGAGCTCAAACCACATAAATTAAAAAAGGGGGGATAAAGTGGAGGAATAGGGGCTAAGGGTGGGAGTCGAACTCCCAACCACAAGGTTGAAAATGAGGGGACATGACCATTCGGCCAAGTCCCTATTCCCAAACTTATATGGTATATAAATTAACTAGAGTACAATAATTAAATCATTATTAACTTTTATTTATATAAAACTATAAAATAGTGGAGAAATATGCAAATTTATATACATATAAGTGGGAATAAATACTTAAATAGTCTTGTAACTGGGATGAGAATATGTCCAAGTGGCCAAGTCATTGTCTTTTAAGGGAGTTCGATTCCTCATTCGGTCCCCTATCCATCATCTTTATCCTTTTTTTTTAGTTTGTGTGGTATGGTTTCCCACCACCCTTTCTCTGGCTTCAGCGCAAATAAAAAGAAAAGACAGCCATGTAATTTTTACTATTAGTCAATTTGGTCCAGGCCCAGTTAATAGCAAGTGTAAAGATACATTTTGGACATGGCCACCAAAAATTATTTGCCCATTTTTAAAAATAATTTATGTAGTTTTAATTTTAATCTTGGTGTTTTTTCATATTTACTATTCATTTATTTTACTTCCTCCGTCTCACTATTTTTGTTACAGACTCAACCAGCACGTATGCTGATGCACATTTTTAATGGTTAATAACTTAAATTGTGTACAATGAAAAGTTATGAAAAGTTAATTGTCTAAAATTACAAGATTAGACGAATCTAACAAGATCTCACTTGACTATGTTTTTTCTTACATAGCTATGATAAAAATTCGAATCAAAGTCAAACAGTGAATAGTGCCAAAAAATCACCCGTAACAAAAACACTGAGACGGAGGTAGTATATTACTTCTCTAAAAAAAATTTGAATTTAAGATTTTCTTTTTATTTCTTTTACTCTTTACAAAGAAATACGTAGGTTAATTTTTACAGTACGCTCTCGTGTTAATCTCTTTTTCCGTGGCCAATTTTTGGCCTGTGGAAATTCAGATCTGGTGCTTCTCGTAGAGTGAGTCAAAGCAAAATTCTTCTTCTGCCAATGATTTGGCATACTCACGTTTTAGAGGCGGTGCAGCCTTTGGTTTTCTGTGCAAACAAAAGTTTGCCTCGAACTCGTTCTGTGGTCATTTTATCCGCGAGTTCAGCCTCTTGATTGTAGGCTTGCTCTAGATAGTTGTCGATGTCCACATGCATGGTCGCAACTTGGTATGACTTTTTGTTTCTTTCCCCTTTACCTTTTGACTCTTGTGTCTCTTTAAGCAAAGACTCAACTCTTATCGCTTTGGACAATAGGTTTCCAGGACATTAATTTCTAACGGGGGTTAACTTCTCTTTTAAAGGAATTTTCATGTTCTTAACCGCGATGTTAGTTATTTTCTTTTTGAAAACAACAGTTTCACACTTTCCTTTCTGTTGCACTAAGTGCTATATAAACTAAGTTGTTGGTTCATCGTCCTTTTGTTTGGTTTCTACAATCTCAACCAACGTGACTGTTGGTTGTGGATTATAGAACTAGTATGAAACGCTTCCTCTAACTGCTGCTATGTGACAAATTTGCTTGCAGGCAGGCCAATAAACCTTAAAAAGGCAGTCTTTGTCAGTGAGAAAGGGAATAACTGCATCGGATGGAACTGATTCTGGTCCTATTTCCCCAAGTTGGGTAATAAAGCTACCGATGTGTTCCAAAGTAGACGTCTCGTCTTCTCCCAAGAAAGTGGAGGAATCAGGTATACGCGCGCCATTGGGTAGAAGATTGTCCTTGTATACGTGGGGCGGATAAGGCCTGTATTAAACAAGCCGATTTGTTTCGGGGAAGTTTAATTCTAACCTTCGCAACATGGTTGCTAGGTGTCTTCTCCCATATGCAACCGTTGTGGCTCGGGTTGGCCTGGTACCAACGATGGCGGAGGAGGAAGGTTTATCGGGGGAGCATGATTAGGTCCTCTGACTTCCTGATTTTTCTGGTGAATGGGTGGATTTTGAAATTCTTCTTTCCTGCCATTGTTGTCTCGGTGAATATTCCTGCCATGTAAGGACCCCATGTAACCCGAAGGACCATGAGGGTGCAGTCACGATAAGTGGCTGATTCTTAGAAGAACCTTGCTCTGCCATGTGAGGACTCCATGTTCCCATTGAAGGGTGCCAGGATAGTTTGGCCCTTGGTAATAGTATTGCCCATGGTTGGGCACTATTATGAGCGAGGCTGCAGTAGTAATGTTAATTCCTACGAGACTCGGAGTCCCGACTGGTGCTTTCAACGCTATTTCCAGTCTTCTGGCGAAAATGTTTACTATTTTAGTAGCCAATATGTCGATCATGGCATTATCCATGAGGAATGAAGGCGTGTTCGTTGATCCATAGTTTTTCGTTTATGACTTTCGGGAGGATCAACGAAAAAAATCATTGTCTTAGTCGTGGTTGCACGAATAGTCTGATCTCCAGTACCAACCATTTCATTTGATTTATCTGGGAGATTTCTCAAACATTTTTCTTGGCTTTTAGTAATCTTTTTACGAACATTGCGGCTCCTATGATTATACAAGGGAGATCCTTGATCACTTTGAGGAGTTTTGTCTTCCACTGTGGGCGCCAACCTGTTACTGCCGTGTCGGCGTAATACTTAATCCTCTAACCGGTGCTTTCAACTTTGAAAAGCGGGATGATGACAAATTCCAAGGGGGTGCTAGAAACTAGAGCATTGCCAAATAAAGAAATGTAATTGCGAAAAGTACTAAAGGAAAGCAATAAAAGGAAATGAAAATACTTTTAATAAATTAGACATTGTAAAAATGTGAAGTTTTGGAGTCGTGTTGGGTACAGTGAAGGAGGAATTTTGGGCTGTGGTTGTTCATATAGCTTGCTACATCATTAATAGAGTGTTCTTAAGGCCTCACACTAAGAACACACCTTATGAGATTTGGAGAGGGAGAACTCCAAAGTTTCTTTCATTTGTTTGGTACTACCTGCTTTGTGCTGAAAGATCGAAATCCACTTGGAAAATTTGATTCAAAGTCTGATGAGGAGTATTTCTTGGGTATTCTTGAGTCTATGAATATTGTCTTTGATGATAGAACAGCTGTGAAGGATGATGATGATGCTATTCCTACGGTCCAACCTCAAAATCATGATAGAGATGATGATGTGATAGTCATTCAGCCACAACAACAGACTCAATAAGATGCTACTGCAAATGAACCTATTGTGGTTGATAATGGCCAGAAATGTCCATTATTTTCAATCCATTTCCGTGTCTGAAACGGGCATTTGATCGCATTCCGGTCTTATATTAAATAAGAAAGCAGTTGAATTGGACTGATTTATGAATATCTATAAAAATAATAAGCTGGTATGAAAAACACAAAAATATATAATTTTATTACATTATGTGTTAGAAAAATCAAAAAACATGAGAAAAAGAAAAGAAAAGAAAAAGGAATGAAAAAAGATGGGGAAAGAATGAAAAAGCCCACAAAAATGCATTTTTGGCCCATCAGGCCCAACCTGTCGCTAGACCAAGCCCCTGTCGTGAAGCATAGTCTCACGACAGAGGAGAGTCTAGCGACACAAGAGAGAATGAATAGGAAGCCAGTCCGGAACACCGTCGCTAGACCCATGTCGAGAAACATGGTCTTGCGATATGGGAGGAGTCTAGCGACACAGAGGCCAAATGAAGAAGATTTCTATCCTTAACCTCCTGTCCCTAGACTCCTGTCACGAAGCATAGTCTTGCGACAGGGAAGTGTCTAGCGAGACAGAGCAGAATGAAGACCTAGTCCAGAGAGTCTCACGACAGGGCGTGAAGTCTTGCGACATGCAGCCTAGTCTCGCGCCACACCGCGTGATTTCGCGACATGCAAGGATGGTTGTGATGTGCGTGTGGGCCTCAGATCAAGGTCCATGGGCCTAGGGTTTCACTTCTATAAATATGTGGTGATCCCAAGGTGCCAAAGAAGAAAATTCATACACCCTTGAAGGCAGGATCAGAATTCTCTCTTAGGTAGTTAGTTTAGTTTTAGTTCTTTCTTTTGTATTATTTAATTTATGCACTAGTTTAGCTTAATTTCATGTTTGTTTTTCCATTTCCAGTAGTTAGGTAGCCACTTTTTCTTATGTTTTCTTGGTCTAAACTCTTGATTTAGGGTTTGAAATACCCAAATGATGGGTATTATCAAACCCACTAATAAATGGAAAGTTAATCTTATTAAGTGTCCAAAAACCATGAAATGGGTCTCACAACCCATGGATGTTTACTGCTTTGGTTTTATTTAGATCATTTGATCATTATTTTCATTTCTTGCATCCTGTTTTGTTATTTTGGGATAATGTTCATGCATTTTGTGTGGTGAAACCCTAGATTAGGATTATGCTTTATTTAAATATGGTTTTTAGTTAGATTTATTGTGTTTTATTTTGTTCTTAGCATGTTCTAGTCAGATTCATATGTTTATGCTTTGTTCTTGGGTAGAATAGCTTTTTAATCTGAAAAAGGGTTAGATCACGCACAATGCATGCTATTGTTCCTTTTCTGACTTGTGTCCTGAAACACACTCAAGTTGCTAACCTCTTCATGTCGCGAGACCAAGTCTTGCGACATGAAGGCAGTCTTGCGACGTAGGTGTCCTAGGACATTTGTCTTCATTTTGAAACCCTGTGTCGTGAAACACTCCTGTCGTGAACCCAAGGTTCACGACACAACTTTGTGTTTAGCGACATGGGACCAAAATCCCTTGTTTTTTATTCTGAAAGGCTTGTGTCGCGAGACTTCCTGTCGTGAGACCACATCTCACGACCCAATTTTAGTCTCGCGACATGGAAATTATGCCTTAGCAAAATTCTTTAAAATCCCATGTCGCAAGACTCCCTGTCGTGAGACCATGTCTCACGACACAATTCTGAGTCTAGCGACATGGGAGACCAAACAGTTTAATTATTTAAAAAGGCCATGTCGCAAGACTCCTGTCGTGACACGACTCACGACACAATTTCCAGTCTCGCGACATGGTCCCAAATACTTAGAAAATTGTGAAAACCTCATGTCGTGAAACCTCCTATCGTGAGACCATGTCTCACGACACAAGCTTTGTTTCGCGAGATGAGACCCACGGCTTGGGAAAATTTTAAAACCCCACCTGTCGTGAGAACCATGTCGCAAGCCTAGGCTTGCGACATAATTTATGGTCTCACAACAGGGTCCTCATCTATTTTTCAAACTTCAAAAACTCTGATTTCTGATCCCATGTCGCAAGACTCCCTGTCGCGAGACTATGTCTCACGACACAATTTCTAGTCTGGCGACATGGAAACCCTAATTTTCCAAAATTTTAAATTCTTTTATTTCACACCCCTCATGTCGTGAGCCTCCCGTCGTGAACCCACGGTTCACGACGCAATTTCTGTCTCACGACATGGATGGCATTCTCTTGCCAAAATTTTATGTTTCTCCATATCCAACCAATAATTAATTTAACCCTTAAGTCATTAATTAGTGATTATGATTAGCAATAATTAAGATTATTAATTACCATGATTAAAGGGCATTTGTTCAATTTCCATTAAAACAATTTTCTATAAACAAAGCATTAATGCCTTAAGCAGATAATCTGGACTAGTTAATTATGCTATGAAGGATTATTTAAAGCATTAATTATGGATTTAATTCCATACCCTTGCATGAGAAACCAATGTCTCTGATGCAAGGCAATTTTTCGTTCATTTTATTTTTGTCTTATCCGTATTGTGTGAAATGAATGGTAAGAGACAGTACAGAATAATATTGGCGAACGATCCCTTTGTAGGAAAATGAAGTAGCCTGTAGTCTGTGTATTAATTACTGTTTGTTATTTTGCATGCTTTGGAAAGTGATTGACGAGGTCAGGCGAACGGTCCTCTCACCAGGAAGTGAAGTAGCCACTCAGTCAGTCACTGTCTAAATACAGTTTTATTTTCTTATTTTATTTTCAAACCCAAATCTCAAGCTGCGCCAACACTGGATGACATAGGTCAATGTCATCTGGCAGTTAAGACAGTAAGAGAACATGTAGGTTTTCATCTCACTTCACAGATAGTAACGATCCTAATGACAGCGACCACTGCCATTTTTGATCGATCTGCTATTTAATGTCACTCCATCTGAATGATAGAAGACTGGACCATAGATAACTGCAATCCAGCTCCTATTTATTATTCTGCCACTCTTTAGTCTCTGACTAATTCCTTATGTGTTCCAAATTCTGTCTAGGCCTGCCTTATATTCTGGGTCAGCTTAATTTTACACTTCTCATATAAAAGTATGCATGATATTATTAATTAAATAGTGTGGTCTAATTATTTTGGGATCCTTCCCTTGGACATAGATGTATTGATTTTTAATCAGATATTTCATAATAAACTTTTAACAAAAAATCATTTATAAAATCCAGTTTTGAGTAAGGGATAAATTCCACAGTTATACTAATTCCTATTCTACTGGGGGTTGATTTTGGGAAATTAAAAGCAGAGTCAGCAATTAGGTCTCATCTTGACTGAAAGGGTCTGTGTTCCTATTGAGAGTCTAGTACCTGTTTAGGGAATGATTTTCAAAGAGTTATTATTTTTCCAGAATTGTTGTGTGTTGGAAATCTTATACTAAATATTGTACTGAATCAGAGTCCACTTGGATTCAGATAAAGTGTGATAAATAATACTAGAGGAATAACACATAGGCCTTGGTTATTTTTTAAGATAGGGTTGAGCATTCTTTCAGCTTCTATCCTCCTCTGCCAAAGCCTAATTTTGAGTCATGAGTGAGTGCATCCGGTTTATTAGTTTGTATCTCATAATCACCTCGGAGTAGGTAAACACTGCGAGCGGTTTACTGATGTCCGGGAATTCTTGATCTGCATCCGGTCATTCAGACTGGGGGCTCTCATTTACTATCAGTACGATGCTTTTGAAACTTCCGAATGATAGGATTTTAAATGCTTTCCTTACTGCTTTCTTTACCGCTTTCTTTTAAACGCTTTTATAGAGGTCACTCGAATGCGTCGAGAGAAATTCTAACTGCTACTAGGAATGGGAGTTATGGAATAGTTCAGGGCTTAATTTAAATCTTTGGGTGTGACCAGGGGAATGATAGCAGTACTTGGCATTTCAACTAATGATCTGTCAGGTGTTGCTCATCCACCACAGATAAATGACATACACCGGCAGGGGCAGTTATGCATCTATGGTATCTTAGAAAGTGCTGTCATAAGTGCATGTAAATCCTTGCTGTGAGTACCTGTCTGTTAAAGGGAAAATAGTATAGGAAGCATGAGAGTTAGCTATCTGACAGGATTATCCCAAACAAAGAACTGTGTATCAAAATGGAAGTTTAATTACTATCTTATCTGAATCTTGTCCAATTTTTATTATTTTCTCTCTGTCCCTTCTGTCTCATTTTAAATATGTTTTCTAAATTAATGATAGATAGAGTAGTATAATCCTTACCGCTTCCTTAGAATAATTTAATTGCTTTCGTAGACTTATATTAGTTGCTTTTCTTAGATTAATTCTAATTGCTTTCTAGCATAATTTTATCTGCTTTGTAGAATAATTTATCTGCTTTTATAATTTAGTTTAAATTCTGTCAAGTAGATGATAGCAAAAACCACTAGGAATCGAGTAACCGAGTGGAAAATCTTATGAAACGGCGTGGGACCTGCTTCTATCGCACATCCTCCAGTGAATGATCCGATCTTACCTACAAATATTGCAATTTTTGACACCGTGTGCTTTCAGGCCACAGTTTCTTAACACGATTAATAAAAACGTGACAACCAATAAATATATCCCTAATCCCAACTCCATCATCATATATCGATTTTCATTAAATAAAATTGTCAACCAATAAATATATTCCATTATTATTATTTTTGATATACTCGTGTGTGTAAATTGTCAAAAGTTTCATGGCGATGTTTTATTAAGAGAATTAAACTCCTGATTTACTCATAGCTAGTTTACATATTTTATTTCAAAACAAAATAAAAATGCATAATTCTCAAAAATCAAATAAATATTTTGAGTACTAATGCTCTAATTGTGAGGATGTTGATTTTTGAGAAATAAATTCCTTATCTCATTACCATTACTGACCTGGGGATTATGCAGGTACTGTTATTATTGAGCAAAGTTGTACATGCAACGAAGAAAGCAAACACTGCCTGAACTTCTGCTCAACCTCGAGATAGAAAGGGAAGCAAGACGAATCAGAGCCCTCACTAGACAGAGGAAAGAGCAGGAATTAAGGGAACGTGAAAGACAGTCATTACATTCTTCTAGTACAAGTAGTGGAGTTTCTGACATGGCACAATTACTAGGCGATCCCCACAACATTCCCAATATTCCAGCCAACATTAATAATAACCTACCACCATTACATGAGCACCGAGAAGGAGATGACGACGATATAGATGACTCTCCATTGAATGAAATTCAAGAAGAGGGTAATCTCCCTAACGTCGGTAATCAAAATCTCAACCCACCTCCCCTAAACCAGTTTGATAACCCACTCAATCAAAATAATCCAAACAATCAAAATTTCCAAAATCCACAGTTTCAAAACCCTCAATACAATCAGAATCAGAATCCACCCAACCCCAATGATTTCAATGACCCAAGAAACTACTATCAGAACTAAAACTTCTACCCACATCAGTATCAAGGAGGTCCAGGGAATAATCAACAGCCGGTGGCCGCCGATTATATGCACCCCATTCTGGAGCCGTATCTGAACATTCCTGGGCGAGCACCAATCATGGCCAGGAATTTTGAATTAAAGCCGGCACTCATCAACCTTGTTCAGAGCAATCAGTTCGCGGGCGTGAATCATGAAGACCCGCATGACCATTTGCAAACATTCTTGGAATTGTGTGACACCATCAAGAACCATAATGTATCTCCTAACACTATTCGTTTGAGATTATTTCCATTTTCCTTATCTAGTGGAGCACGAATGTGGTACAAATCACTGCCAATCAATCAGAAATCCACATGGGAAGAAGTGATCAGAAACTTCCTTGCGAAGTACTTTCCGGAATCCAAGGTGGACGAATGCCGATCTAAAATTGCAGAGTTCAAAATAAAACCGGAAGAGTCTTTGTACGACGCCAAGGAGCGATTCTTCAATCTGCTTAGGAAGTGTCCCCAACATGGCTTCCATGACTGGGAACAACTGAGGAAATTTTACAGCGGTTTGACCCCATCCTGGAGATACATGCTTGACGCAGCTGGTGGAAAGCATCTTTTGCACATGCCCATGGATCAGGCCTGGGCTAAAATTGAAACGATGACTGTGAACAGATCTGTATTAAGTGATGATGTTGATACCCCTCCCCTTCGTGGTTTATGTGCTGCAGGTACAACAGGAAAATCTAAATTGGATAAGCTGAAGGATCAGGTGGCCGTGCTAGCCCTGAATCAAGAATCTGGGAGTTCTATGCAAGTTCAAAATGTTGAATCTATTTGTGGGTTATGCTAGAGCCCACATCACTCTGATGCTTGCCAACAGGTGGTGAATGAGAGCTGTAATTATGCGGGTGGATTTCAGAACCGACACCCCAATCTTTCATATTCCAACAACAACGCTCTAAATTCACACCTATTGACCCAACCCTAGCAATTTAACCAACCAAGGCCTCAGCATTTCAACCCCAGATTCTGCCCAGGCCAACACAAAATCAGAACTTCCAAAATTTCCAGCAGCCCTAGGTTCAGTTTATTCCCAACCAAAATCAAGCTTAGAACCAATGGAACTCACCTCCACAGAAGCCCCCATCCAGACTCGAGAACATAATGACAGAATTTATCTCTAGTCAAAAATGGATAAATACACAAATGCAGACTTCTATCGGAAACGTGGAGACTCAGGTGACACAAATGGCCAAAGAACTTCAGAAAAGAGATCAAGGGACGTTACTGAGTAGCTCAGAGAAGAACCCACAATGCAACGCTATCATTTTGAAATCAGGAAAGGTTCTGGCAGGGCCACAGATTAAGGAATTGCAAGGGAGGAGGTCTGAAGAAGAAGGTGTTGAGGAGAACAAGGGAACTGAGGAGGAAGGAGGAGAAGAAAAAGGAACTGAGACAGCTGATCTGACTGTTGGAGCTGATCTTAATGGAAAAACTGGTAAAGGTGGAGGTACAATTTCCGACCTTACACCACAAAAATCTTTTGAAAATAAAAAGTTCATGCCAAGGGTTCCATACCCGGCCAGGCTTAAGAAATAAAGAACAGGATCTTAAATTTGAAAAGTTTCTGAAAAGCTGCAAACAGTAGAAATAACTATTCCTCTGATCAAAATAATATCTGAAATGCCAGCATACACTAAATTTCTGAAAGAATTAGTTTCAGGAAAAAGAAGAATTGAGCAGGAAGAACTGATAGTTCTTAACAATAATTGCAGTGCTAACATCCAGCATAAGCTCCCCGAGAAGCAAGAAGATCCAGGCCGCTGCACGCTACCCATTCAAATCGGGAGAGTCAAAGCAGGAAAAGGTCTCTGCGACCTTGGTTCAAGCATCAATGTCATGCCTTTAGTAATGGTGCAACGCCTAAAGTTGGGAAAGATCGAGCTTGTCAGAATGAGGCTCCAATTGGCCGACAGATCCATTACAAAGCCCGTGGGCATCCTCAAGGACCTCGTAGTGAAGACTGGGAATATCTTATTTCCAGTAGACTTTGTGATACTGGACATAGAGGAGGATCTAGACATGCCATTGATCTTGGGGAGACCATTCTTCGCAACAGGCGGAGCACTGATTGATGCAAAAGCTGGGAGAGTAACACTGCGGGTCGATGAGGAGGAAGTTACATTCGACATGGCACAGTTGCAGAAATACCCAGATGATGGGTTCTGTTCATCTAATTCTGTAATAGTTAGATTTGAGTGTGGAGAGGAGAAAGACAGCGAGGGAGAGCTTGACTCTGGATATGATGATGTAATGATGATGATGGACAAACTATCAAAGCAGGTACTGACGCCTGCCGGTGCTGAGCTAAAGGAACAGTGCAGCGCCGTACAATTCGAGGATCCCGAATCTGGGGACCTTGAAGAGTACAACGCCGTTGACTTCACTGCTGAAGGAAAAGATGGCACCGAGGTGGAGGAAGTGGACCCTGTACTGACGCAAGGTCCCGGAGGTAAATCTGATCTCCCACTATCCATTTCTCGCAAACTGCTCCCATCCATTGAATGCCCACCGGAGCTTGAACTTAAAACATTACCGGATCATCTCAAGTATGCGTTTCTTGCAGAACATAAAAAATTCCAGTGATTGTTTCAGCTAAGCTCTCCCAAGAGCAGGAAATTGCTTTGGTGGTCGTTCTTAAGAAATATGTACATGCAATAGGTTGGACCATTTCTGATATAAAAGAAATAAGCCCTTCTATTTGCATGCACATGATTTTAATGGAAGAAGAGTATAAACCTTCCCGTCAACCCCAACGGCATTTGAACCCCCTTATGCAAGAAGTGGTAAGGAAAGAAGTTATCAAGCTCTTAGATGCTGGTATAATCTATCCTATATCTGACAGCAAATGGGTTAGCCCAGTGCAGGTCGTACCAAAACGATGGGGAATGTGCATAACAAAGAACGAGCAAGGAGAAGAGGTCGCGACGAGGCCAGTTACCAGATAGAGGGTCTACATTGACTACCGGAAACTGAATGAGGCCACCTGAAAGTACCATTTTCCATTGCCTTTTATTGATCAGATGCTAGCAAGGTTGGCGGGGAGAGAATTTTACTGTTTTCTTGATGGATATTCAGGCTATAACCAGATTGTAATAGCCAGTGAGGATCACAATAAAACTACTTTTACTTGCCCATATGGTACGTTTGCTTACAGGCGTATGCCTTTTGGTTTATGCAATGCACCAGCCACTTTTCAAAGATGCATGATGTCAATTTTCTCTGAATTTATCGAAAAATGCATTGAAGTCTTCATGTATGACTTTTCTGTATAAGGAGATACGTTTGATGATTGTCTGACCAATCTTGCTAAGATTTTAAAAAGATGCGAGGACACTAACTTGGTTTTAAATTGGGAAAAGTGCCATTTTATGGTCACTGAGGGCATGGTGTTAGGTCACCGCATTTCACGTGCAGGCATAGAAGTCGATTCAGCCAAGGTTTCCATCTTTTCCAATCTTCCTCTCCCCAATTCAATAAAATCGGTTAGGAGTTTCTTAGGGCGAGCCGGTTTTTACCGGAGATTCATTAAAGATTTCTCGAAAATTGCCAAGCCGCTCACTAACCTTTTTTGTAAAGAAAAATCTTTTGTAATAAATGATGCGTGTCTCCAAGTCTTTTAAACGCTCAAAAAGATGTTAGCTTCTGCTCCAATTGTACAACCACCCGATTGGTCAATACCAATCGAGGTGATGTGTGATGCAAGTGGTCTTGCAGTGGATACAGTTTTAGGGCAACATAAGGATGGGAGACATTGCGTAATTCATTACGCAAGTCACGCCCTGAATGAAGCTCAATTAAACTACACCACTACAGAAAAAGAGATGTATGCTGTGGTCTTTGTGTTTGACAAGTTAAGACAGTATATTATTGGTACAAAGACCATAGTGTACACTGACCACAGTGCACTCAGATACTTGTTCAGCAAGCAAGACACAAAATCTCGTTTAATCAGGTGGGTACTTTTTCTGCAGGAGTTTGATATCGTAATAAAAGATAGGCGAGGTCGAGATAATGGTGCTGCTGACCACTTATCTCGATTAGAAAATGTCAAAAAAGAGCCAGCCGTCAATGAGGATTTTCCAGACGAACAGCTATTCGCGTTACATTTGCATGATCAAGCGTGTCCATGGTTTTCCGACATTGCTAACTTTTTAGCATGTGGAATAATCCCACCATTCCAGCAAAAATACAAAAGGGCAAAATTCTTCAAAGAAGTAGTACACTACTTTTGGGAATACCCCTTCCTTTTCAAACACTGCGTTGATTCAATGATCAGACGATGTGTGACTGAATCTGAGGCCTATCAAATTACCAAGAAATGTCGCGAATCTGAATATGGAGGTCAACATGGTCCCACTCGGACTGCTCACAAGGTACTCAAGTGTGGATTCTTCTGCCCTACTATGTATGAGGACTGCAAGATGTTTGCTAGAGCCTGCGATAGAATCCAAAGATTAGGAAATATCTCCAAGAGGGATGAGATGCCTCAGAAAGGGATTCTCACACTTGATATTTTCGATGTATGGGGCATTGACTTCATAGGATTGTTCCCACCGTCAGGTGGAAACTACTACATCTTGGTAGCTGTCGATTACGTGTCCAAATGGGTCGAGGCAATCGCATTACAAACCAATGATGGTAGCCAAGTCACAAAATTCCTCAAGAGCAACATTTTTAGTAGATTCGGCGTACCTAGGGTGATAATATCTTATGGAGGAACACACTTTGTTAACAAAGCGTTTGAAACTTTAATGAGTAAAAATGGAATCCTCCATAAGATAGGCACACCTTACCATCCCCAAACCAGTGGTCAAGTCGAGGTATCAAATCGCGAGATCAAACATATACTCGAAGCCACGGTTGGGATAACCCGAAATGATTGGGCACGTAAGCTCAATGATGCTCTATGAGCATATCGCACTGCATACAAGACTCCCATTGGGATGTCTCCATACAGACTTATCTTCGGAAAAGCCTGTCATTTGCCTGTAGAGTTAGAGCATAAAGCTTACTGGGCCGTCAAAACGCTTAATTTTGATCCAAAAGTTGCTCAGAGCAAGCGCAAGTTGGACCTCAATGAAATTGAGAAAATACGAGCACAGGCTTATGAAAGCTCTCGGATTTATAAAGAGCGGACCCAGAAGTTGCACGGTCGCCGGATTAAATCCAAGCATTTCTATATTGGCCAAAACATTTTACTGTTCAATTCTAGGTTGAATCTGTTCCCCGGAAAGCTAAGATCCAGATGGGAAGGGCCATATGAGGTGCTGGAAGTGTTTAACAGCGGTGCAGTCAGGATCCGAACTGACAAAGGCGATGTAGTGGTGAATGGACACAGGCTTAAGGAGTATATCGGACTGTTCGATCCGGAAAAAGATGGCCAAGCAGTGGCAGATCCGGCTTACGCTCAATAAAAACAACAATAAAATTATAAAATTTCATTTTATGTATATATGTACTGTTTTAATTTTAAAGGCTGCAAATATCCAAAAATTAATTAAACATTTAGAGTACTAAGACTATAATGTGAGGATGTTGATATTTGGAGAAAAAAAATTCTAATCTGTTTAATTTATCTGTCTTGCAGAAATTCTGGAACCACCAAAAAGAAGGAACAGAAAAATCGAGCAGAAAACCAGGTCTATGGTTGGATCGATTCCATGAATTGAAGAAAATATTCCCGGAATTCAAAGAAATTAAAATCCAGGATAATTTTTACAATAAGGGAAATTAATCCAACCTATTTTTCTGCAAGTGGATTTTGTAAATAATCAGCCCAATAAATTGTTTTTAATGTTTTGGACTGAATTTATTCAGGTCCAAAACAAATAAATCAGACTCAGGCCCAAAACCATACTCGGGCCCAGTCTGTGTGAAAAATTTGAAAATTCAAATTTCATGTCGCGAAACCCCATCCCAGTCGCAAGACCTAGTCTCACGACATGGTGGGAGGATAACGACATGGCTCTCTACATCCAAGTCCGGGACCTCAGTCGCTAAGGAAAAATCCATGTCGCGAGACTCAGTCTCGCGACATGGACCCTAAATCCTCTTCCCATACCCTGTCGTGAAACTCAATTCCCTGTCGCAAGACCCTGTCTCGCGACAAGGGTTGAGTTTCGCGACACAATCTCACCTGGCCCCACCCTCTCTTTAACCTGTCCTGAAACCCCATGTCGCAAGACTTAGTCTTGCGACAGGTTCCAAGAGCCTAGCGACATGAGTGTGTCGCTAGACCCCTGCCCCAACACCCCCACTCATGTCGCGAGACCTAATCTCGCAATACGAGCTAGGGTTTTGCGACTGGGGCCCCTCAGTATAAATACCCCCTTTTCCCCTTATTCTTCCCCACACTTCCAATACTTAGAATTTATTTCGAATTTCTCTCGAACCCGAACCCTTCTTCCCGACGAACACCATCGTGTTCTTCGCAATTTTTGCACCTATTTTCTAAAGAAACTCTGCCAAAATTCTCAAAAAGTTTCATGGCGTCTTCCTCTTTGAAAGCGGAACCCTGGTAAGGCTTCCCTCACTTTCGATTTTCGGGTTACCCGGACCCCTGTTTCTGCGATTTTGGGGGATCTTCGTTCTATTCTTGCGAAATGTTCATATGAGCTCTTGTTTATTGCATTCTTCTTTAAGTTTGAGTTCGATTTTGGTAGTCTCATGTATGGGCAGTGTGTATTTATGTGGAATATGGGTGTTGGCCGATTTCGATTAGGAGGTCGAGAGCAATTTATTGTTGAGAAAGATGGGAAAAAGTAGAGGATGGTCGATTTCTTGTGGGCATTTTGATTTTTGATGAATCAGGGTCATGGTAGAAAACATCTGTGGTAGCTAGGGTAGAACCGCCATGGATGAGGTTTTTGAGTTCTTAGGGTTTTTGAGGTTTGCTGTGTTTTTGTTCCATTTCATGCTTATATTCCAGATTGTTTCATGTTTTCCCTCTTAACTTGGCCAAAACCCTTTGAAATTTTTGAAGCTTGAAACTGGAAAACTGATGGACATTCGGTTTTTTTTGAATAACTTGATGTCATTAGTTGAATGTGGAAATAGAAGCATGCCATTCTGT
This sequence comes from Hygrophila difformis, assembly GCA_030278955.1. Taxonomy (NCBI): domain Eukaryota; kingdom Viridiplantae; phylum Streptophyta; class Magnoliopsida; order Lamiales; family Acanthaceae; genus Hygrophila; species Hygrophila difformis. Next base: position 18,637,689 of record JAOANR010000008.1, on the reverse strand, counting down.
TTGATCCTGATTTGGTGCAATATTGGAGCATGGTAGGAAGCATGAGCTTGAGATTTCTTGTTGATCTGCTAGTTTTTGCATGCCAATTTGATCAATAAATGCTAGTTCCCTGTTTGGCATAACTGTGTGTAGTGCACTCTATTCTGTAAAAAGTTGGTGTGTGGTTGTTTTTGGCAGCCTGTGCACCAATTCCCTTTTCCTGATGCACCTTTTCACAAAAGACAAAAATAGTTGGTAGAATAAATAGTTGACTTGTGGTATTTTTTGTTCCCAATGGAACAAAGTGTGAGTTGATAGCAGATTTTTGTCACTTGATAACTGCTATTACATTTCAAAAACCAAAATGGGACCACTCACATCCCACTTTTCATTAAATAAAAACAAGGTAACCATTTTAAAAATTAAAAATAGTGTTTGTTTGTTCCTTTGAGTGTTTGAGCAGTCCAAACAATCCGGAAAAAGTAAATCCATTTCGCCACGTCTCCATTACACATTCCAAATTCGAGCTCCATTCCATTCATTCCATTTCATCCCATTTTCAACAAGTGTCTCGAACTTGTTTAATAAATTGAGAAAATCAACTTTTGGACCCAATGGCCCATTAAAAAGGATTTTTGGGTCTAATGACCTAAGTTTTTAATGAATCAGTGTTATTTAAATTTCAGATTGTAAATGTTGTTATGTATGCCTTGTAATAAAATTCAAGTATAATCAATTAAATCACATTTCGAGCAAAGCTCAAAATGTGAGAATGTTGATTTTTGACTTAAATCCCCTTTATGAAAAATATAAAAACTCGATTGGATCTAACACTCTCTATCTTTCTCAGGAACGAAAAGGTCATAAAATCAGGCATTCTGTTGCCTGATTTACGCTGGAAGAAGCAGCGAAAGAGGCTTCTACAGACAGAATTGCAATCACACAGATGCGAGAGGCAATTAAGAAAGAATATTCAGTCCCCCTGGACCACACAACTGAGGCAAGCTTAGAACTTCCAGCAGGCTGGGATGTAAACATAGCGCCTATGGACCGATCAACCATTGCTACATCCATTGAACAGGACTTCTTCCACTTTTTGAAGAAATTCTGGGAAAGAATGTTAGATCATGCTCCCGAGGACACAGAAACAACTTCCAAATTACATCATGAGAGGATACAGCTCAAATTCAAGGAGCATATGGCAGTTTGGGGCAGACATGTAGAACGAGGAATGAGAGATAAAGCGCTTGCAAACTTCGATATAATCATCCTGAATCAGCCCATTGATCCCCAAGTTCGAATGGCATTCACTGAAAAGCAAATTGATGTCAGTAGGATCTTAGCCCGGGGAGTAATAATGATGCATGAGGCCTTTCCACTCAAATGGAACCCGTACTTGTTTGAAAAAAGGGGCCCAGAAGAACAAAAATGGATAACAGAGCAAGCCCGCCTCAAGCATAGAGAGTTGAGCTACAACTTGCATCATAACCTCAAGAAGGCTGAACAGTTTGAGCAGACAAGGGACACCTCTTTGCTAAAAACCATGGGGCAGATGATTAAAGATGCAAGGCAGCAGTGGGAGGACCTCACATATGTATGGGGAAAAGGAAACCCTAGCATAACAAAATCTTATCTGGATGAAGGGGTAGAGTGCCAGCAGAGGACGAGTTTGACTCTGTATTTATGCACAAAAAGTATGGGAAAGTGGGACAACAAAAGAGACTGAATTCCCTGAGCGTATTGCAGTAATGAGGGAACAATTGACAGTTGACATTCACAAGGGGAGGTGGAAACCAATAAAGAAAAATGAGAGACAGTTCCAACTAATGTCAAAGGTTGAAGCTGGAACCTATCTGAATTATAACTTCGCCCAGGATATGTCATACCTGGAGGGAATTCAGAAGGACTTGGTAGGAGCAATGATAGATAAGTACCGGACTTCCTACTTAGAGCTAATAATGGAGATGGACAAGGAAGCTCTCCGGTACTGTGATGACAAGAAAGTGAAAACCAAGATCCTACACTACAATCACGACGTCCGGAGCAAATTCTGCAAGAAAATTAAGGAAGACTGGGAGGCACAACTTGTGCGGATCACTCTCAGAATTTTAGTTAAAGACTTCCTCAAACACACTGAAAAGAAACTTAGCTATGAGAACGAGCCCGAAGAGAACCCGGACGCTGTGATTGATAGTTACATTTCCACTCCTCCTCAGACGCAAGTGCCCACTACTGAAGCTCAAATGTCAGCTGCTGCTGAACAACCCGTACAGCCTGAGCAACCTGCAGAAACAGTCCCTGTACCCGCAGTCCAGCCCGAGCCTGTGCAATCTAAGAAAATGCTTGTAACTCTGGCACAGAAAGAGAAGAGTGCGAGGGCAACGGAGCCAAAAGTGAAAATGAGGGAGCCTTAGCCACCAGTTAAGAAAGTTACAGAGCCAGTTGATCCCAAAGACAAAGGCAAAGCTGCCATGCCCGAGGAGCCGCCAAAGAAAAAACTGAAAAATCAGGCGCAAATAAAAGCCGATTCAGCAAGGGCTCGGGAACTTCAAGAGAAGTTTGATCAGGAGGCTGCATTAACACTCCAGGCCCAAGAGGCTGAAAAAGTTCAATAGGAAGAAGAAAGAATTCAGGCTGAGAAGAAGGCTTTTGAAGAAGCTGAGAAAGATAGGGTATTGAAGGAAGCTGAAATGCTTAAGAACATTGAAAAGGCTAAGGATGAGGAGGCAGCCAAGAAATTACATGCTGAGTTGAAAGGAAAGAAATCTGGAGAAGGAAGAACTGAGGAGCAGACAGATTTTGAAGAAGGGCAAACGAGGGAAAAGATTATTAAAGTGAAAATTGAGAAGGGCGAAGAAGAGGTGAGGAAGATGCGAGCTGAACATGAACAAAGAAAATCCATCATTGCCAAGAAAACACAGGATGTAGGAGATGATGAGCTACAAGTGATGGAGAAGATGCCAGAACCGAGGCCAACTGCTAGAGAAGAGCCCCATCCTTTGGCAGGCTACACCCAGCAGGAAAAAGAAGAGGCACTCAAAAGTTACATGGGCTTTAAAGCGAATGAACCTGAATGGCGGAAAGTCAAAGCTGCCCTCTTCCGAAAAAGCCCATCTCAACACGCAGAGGAAAAGGAAGGATCAGTGACATCCATTGACCCCACCAAACTGGCCGATTTACTTAGAGAGCAACCTGATGAGCATCTCATGATCTCAACACCCAAAGAAACCATCAGGCAAATCTTAAGGGAGGCGGCTGAAGCTGAGGGTCAAGCAGCTGAAATTCCAGCAGATCAATCAGAAGAGAGAGAATTGGAGGCTGAGGAGCAAGGAATCAGGGAAACACTAGGATCAATTTTCCAACGTCCTATCAGACAAACTTTAAGGGAGGAGGAGGAGGTATCAACTAGTGTTGATCCTTATTTTCCTGTACTTAATTTTCTAATTCATGTAAACCCTGAACTCAATACAACGCAAAATGTAAATAAACAGGTTGAGGCGGAGTCAAGCCGGAGGGAGCCTGAGCCAGGGCCGTTGGATGAACCAGTTCCAGAACAATCAAATGAACCAACGGACTGGCACAGCAGTGAAGATCAAGAATCAATCGGGTCTGTCAGACCGGTTGCATTCTGGGAGGAAAATACGGTGAGGCACAGGATGGGATTACAAAGCAATTTGATAAGAAGACTTCGAGCAATGCAGATCTAGAGATTAAATTCAATGGGAAGATAGAGGGGGCTGAAAAATATGCTAAGATGTCAAAGATGATTGTACCTGATAAAGGGTTCAATCCAGATGCCCGGGTCCAACCCACAATTGAAACTTTCTACATAAACCAGGAATGGGGGAATTTCATGCTGCATAACGAGGAAGATGGCTTCGTCGAACTGACACGAGAATTCTTTTGCAATATCGATGCCAGCAACAGAAAAACATGGGTCCGGGGTCACGATATAAACATCTCACCCGAATGGTTGAACGGATTCTTTGAGACCCCGGATATCCGAGATGAATTCCCAGCTGGAGAAATTTTGATCAAAAGAGCGAAAACGAAAAAGACTGCACTGTACACTGTTTTATCAAACAGCATGACGAGGGTACCCATTCCAGAGCATACATTCGACTCAGATCTGCTGCACTTGCACTTCATGCCCACCTACGAGTTCTATATGTCAAAGATCCGGCCAAGTTCGCACCCACATACTACATCCGGAAACATTCTAATGGGGCTCGCGAAGCTGTGGCATGGATTGAAGTTGAACGCAGGAAGGCATGTGTTCGAAGTCCTGACGACCCGGATAGAAGACAAGCAAGTCTTATACTATCCAAATTTGATAAGAAAAATCTGCGTCAATCAGGGCGTCAACATAAGTGCATTTGCAGCCGACACTCCAGTGAAGGTGAACCCCCCATCCGTGTGCCCAATCTCCCATTGCGTGAAAAGATCACATACTCCCTGCCTCAACTGCCTGGCGATTCAGATGTGCAGTCCTCTTTCATATCTGGTGATCAAGCACCCTCTAAAAGGAAAAGAGCTCCAAGGCCACCTAAGGCCTCGAAGGGAACAAAGAAAGCCCGTACTGATGCGGGACCTTCGACTTCAATTCAAGAAGAGCCTCAACCGGACCCAACACAGATTTCTATTCCACCTCCGGCTCAACCTCCGCAGATTCCACCTCCGAGTCAGAATGTCTCCCAAAATCCTGCCGACTCCTAAGTCTTGGAAGTTGTAAGCCATATGAGCAAGACAATGACAGAAAGTGTCAAACAGCTGGCTGATGTGATAATTCTTGGGAGAGAGGATGATAGGAAGGAAAGGCAAGAACGAGAAAAGAGAAAAGCAGAAGAGAAAGCGAAAGAGAGGAGAAGAGATGATGAATTTAGACGGCTCCTGTTGGACAGAGAAGAAAGGCAGCATAGAGAGCGCATGGAAAGTGAGGAAAGGCAAAGGAAGATGATGGAGTTAATGATGACTGCATTAATTTGACAGCTTCCGACACCACCGCCTCCACCAAAAGATGATGCTGGTCCTTCCACTCAACCACAGGACCCAAAAGAATGAGTCCTCTTGATCCTATCATTGCGACCTTAAATGTACACATCATATAAGAGAATTTCTATCATTTGTGCAAGTTCATATCCTATTGCATGAAATCTCTTGTAATTGATGTATTTAATGCTTTCCAAAAAGGAATTTTGCAGTCCAGACAATTTTTTAGAAAAGATGCACTGACAGTCCAAGATGAATAAGTGACTGTCAGGCCAAAAACATGTTGTTGACATACTTTGTATGTTAACAGTGCCTCTTTTACTGCTTTAAATTAAATAACCAGCAAAAGCATGCATAAACCTGCTCTAAATTCACATGTTGAATTTAGGCTTGTGATTAAATTTTCAAACTTTTAAATTGGGATAATATAATTGAAAACATGCATGAAATGAATTCCTAAGGTTTTGAGCTATAAAAATTTGATGATATAATCATCTTGTTGGGTAATAAATCTGCATGTTGAAAATTTTGATTGAATAAAGTGTTAGAATTAAGCTTAGATTAAAATTGAGAATATTGTATTACATGAATCAACCACTCCTTGTGAGATCTGAGCAATGAGTCACTTTTACTCATTTATTTTCTTTGATGTGTGAATCAATTTGATTAAAGGAAACTAGAACTTGCAACTGGGACCATTCAAGACCATGCCATATTCCCGAAATCGAGCATATGATCGAAGCACCTAGAAAACCAAAATTTTGGCCTTCGTTTGAAATCCAAACCCAAAAACATTTTTCCTTTAGGATTAACCAACTTGAGCCCTTAAGCCTAATTTTTCTTTGAAACGCACTATACTTCTCCAAGCCTTACAAAAAGACCAAGAAAATCAAACCCAAGTTTACAAGAATAGATTCTATCAAGGCATTAAATTTTTTATCATCAAGAATATACTAATCGGTACTCTAGAAACCGAGTTAAAAAAAACGAAGAAGAAGATTGTTGAGTTCATTCAACAAGAATAAATTGCAAATGACAAAGCAAATTAGACATAGTTTAATGTCATGCAATAGATAGGAAAAGCAAAAGAAAGAAAGAAATAGTGATGATCATAAATTTTAAATAAAAATATGCCAAGTTATGATAGCATAAATTCTTGACACTTCTTAGCCCAATAATTCCCTTCCATACCTATGTTACAACCGTAAGCCCCATTATAACCCTTGAATAAGACCTCATGATCTCGATTTTAAGAAATGAGCCAATGGCGAATTGGTCTAATTGCAAGCTTATGGGATAATTTAATTAAATTTGATTATGAGCGTTCATGATTAAACCCACTTGAGAGTGAGTGAAATTTCCGATTCTTTTATATGTGAGGCTCTGTTTCTTTAATTCTGTTCATGTCATGCCTTAATTCTTAAGTTTAGCCTTTGAGTTTTTCAAACATGATAATCACGAAGGATTGACAATAATGTTTGACTTGTAGGCCCGATTTAGTGAGCAAAATATCATTTCATTAAACACTGCAATCAAGGGAGTTTAATACTTGTAGTTTTTTATTGTCTTATCCCAATCCAAAAAGAATGTAATTTATGAAGCCGCAATGAATTGAATATGCAGAGTCCGTGTTCTAAGGAACATTGACTCTGACTGCTCGGGAACGATCAATATTAAATGTGAAGATGTTGATAATGGCCAGTAATGTCCATTACTTTCAATCCATTTCCGTGTCTGAAACGGGCATTTGATCGCATTCCGGTCTTATATCAAATAAGAAAGCAGTTAAATTGGGCTGATTTATGCATATCTGTAAAAATAATAAGCTGGTATGAAAAACACAAAAATATGTAATTTTTATTACATTATGTGTTAGAAAAATCCAAAAACATGACAAAAAAGAAAAGAAAAAAAAAGGAATGAAAAAAGATGGGGAAAGAATGAAAAAGCCCACAAAAATGCATTTTTGGCCCATCAGGCCCAACCCGTCGCTAGACCAAGCCCCTGTCGTGAAGCATAGTCTCATGACAGAGGAGAGTCTAGCGACACAAGAGAGAATGAACGGAGAAGCCAATCCGGAACACCCTGTCGCTAGACCGCTGTCGAGAAACATGGTCTTGCGACAGGGGAGGAGTCTAGCGACACAGAGGCCAAATGAAGAAGATTTATGTCCTTAACCTCCTGTCCCTAGACCCCTGTCGCGAAGCATAGTCTTGCGACAGGGAAGTGTCTAGCGACACAGAAGCAGAATGAAGACCTAGTCCAGAGAGTCTCACGACAGGGCGTGAAGTCTTGCGACATGCAGCCTAGTCTCGCGCCACACCGCGTGATCTCGCGACATGCAAGGATGGCTGTGATGTGCATGAGTCTTGCGACATGTGTGGGCCTCAGATCAAGGCCCATGGGCCTAAGGTTTCACTTCTATAAATATGTGGTGATCCCAAGGTGCCAAAGAAAAAAATTCATACACCCTTGAAGGCCGGATCAGAATTCTCTCTTAGGTAGTTAGTTTAGTTTTAGTTCTTTCTTTTGTATTATTTAATTTATGCACTAGTTTAGCTTAATAATTTCACGTTTGTTTTTCCATTTCCAGTAGTTAGGTAGCCACTTTTTCTTATGTTTTCTTGTTCTAAACTCTTGATTTAGAGTTTGAAATACTCAAATGATGGGCATTATCAAACCCACTAATAAATGGGAAGTTAATCTTATTATGTATCCCAAAACCATGAAATGGGTCTCACAACCCATGGATGTTTACTGCTTTGGTTTTATTTGGATCATTTGATCATTATTTTCATTTCTCGCATCCTATTTTGTTATTTTGGGATAATGTTCATGCATTTTGTGTGGTGAAACCCTAGATTAGGATTATACTTTATTTAAATATGGTTTTTAGTTAGATTTATTGTGTTTTATTTTGTTCTTAGCATGTTCTAGTAAGATTCATATGTTTATGCTTTGTTCTTTGGTAGAATAGCTTTTTAATCTGAAAAAGGATTAGATCACGCACAATGCATACTACTGTTCATTTTCTGACTTGTGTCTTGAAACACACTCATGTCGCTAACCTCTTCATGTCGCGGGACCAAGTCTTGCGACATGAAGGCAGTCTTGTGACATGGGTGTCCCATTTTAAAACCCTGTGTCGTGAAACACTCCTGTCGTGAACCCAAGGTTCACGAAACAACTTTGTGTTTAGCGACATGGGACCAAAATCCCTTTTTTTTTATTCTGAAAGGCTTGTGTCGCGAGACTTCCTGTCGTGAGACCACGTCTCACGACACAATTTCCAGTCTCGCGACATGGTCCCAAATACTTAGAAAATTGTGAAAACCTCATGTCGTGAAACCTCCTGTCGCGAGACACCGTCTCGCGACACAAGCTTTGTTTCGTGACATGAGACCCACGGCTTGGGGAAATTTTAAAACCCCACCTGTCGTGAGACCATGTCTCACGCCTAGGCTTGCGACATAATTTATGGTCTCACGACAGGGTCCTCATCTAATTTTCGAACTTCAAAAACTCTGATTTCTGACCCCATGTCGCAAGACTCCCTGTCGCGAGACCATGTCTCACGACACAATTTCTAGTCTAGCGACATGGAAACCCTAATTTTTAATTCTTTTATTTATGTCTCACGACATGGATGGCATTCTCTTGCCAAACTTTTATGTTTCTCCATATCCAACCAATAATTAATTGAACCCTTAAGTCATTAATTAATGATTATGATTAGCAATAATTAAGATCAATAATTACCGTGATTAAAGGACATTTGTTCAATTTCCATTAAAACAGTTTTCTATAAACAAAGCATTAATGCCTTAAGTATATAATCCGGACTGTAATTAATTATGGTATGAAGGATTATTTAAAGCATTAATTATGGATTTAATTCCATACCCTTGCATGAGAAACCAATGTCTCTGATGCAAGGCAATTTTTCGTTCATTTTATTTGTCTTTTTCGTATTGTGTGAAATGAATAGTAAGAGACACTACAGAATAATGTTGGCGAACGGTCCCTTTGCAGGGAAATGAAATAGCCCGTAGTCTGTGTATTAATTGCTGTTTCTTATTTTGCATGGTTTGGAAAGTGATTGACGAGGTCAGGCGAACGATCGTCCCACTAGGAAATGAAGTAGCCACTCTGTCAGTCACTGTCTAAATACAGTTTTATTTTCTTATTTTATTTTCAAACCTAAATCTCAAGCTGTGCCAACACTAGATGACATAGGTCATTGTCATCTGGCAATTAAGATAGTAAGAGAACATATAGGTTTTCATCTCACTTCATAGATAGTAACGATCCTAATGACAGCGACCACTGTCATTTTTGATCGATCTGCTATTTAATGTCACTCCATCTGAATGATAGAAGACTGGACCACAGATAACTGCAATCCAGCTCCCTTTTATTATTCTGCCACTCTTTAGTCTCTGAATAATTCCTTCTGTGTTCCAAATTCTGTCTTGGCCCGCCTTATATTCTGGGTCAGTTTAATTTTACACTTATCATATAAATTTTTGCATGATATTATTAAGTAAATATTGTGGTCTAATTATTTTGGGATCCTTCCCTTGGACATAGAAGTCTTGATTTTTAATCAGATATTTCATAATAAACTTTCAAAAAAAATCATTTATAAAATCCAGTTCTGAGTAAGGGATAAATTCCACAGTTATGACTAATTCACATTCTACTGGGGGTTGATTTTGGGAAATTAGAAGCAGAGTCAACTATTAGGTCTCATCTAGACTGAAAGGGTCTGTGTTCCTATTGAGAGTCTAGTACCTGTTTAGGGAATGATTTTCAAAGAGTTATTATTTTTCCAGAATTGCTGTGTGTTGGAAATTTTATATTAAATATTGCACTGAATTAGAGTTTACTTGGATTCAGATAAAGTGTGATAAATAATACTAGAGGAACAACACATAGGCCTTGGTGAGTATTCTTTCAACTTCTATCATCCTCTGCCAAAGCCTAATTTTGAGTCATGAGTGAGTGCATCTGGAACAAACTAATTTATTAGTTTGTATCTCATAATCACCTGGGAGTAGGTAAACACTGCGAGCGGTTTACTGATGTCTGGGATTCTTGATCTGCATCCGGTCATTAAGACTGGGAGCTCCCATTTACTACCAGTACGATGCTTTTGAAACTTTTGAGTAATAGGATTTAAATGCTTTCCTTACTGTTTTCTTTACCGCTTTCTTTTAAACGCTTTTATAGAGGTCACTCGGATGCGTCGAGAGAACTTCTAACTGCTACTAGGAATGGGAGTTATGGAATAGTTCAGAGCTTAATTTAAATCTTTGGGTATGACCAAGGGAATGATAGTAGTACTTGGCATTTCAACTAATGATCTGTCAGGTTTTCCTCATCCAACACAGATAAATGACATACCCCAGCAGGGGCAGTTATGCATCTATGGTATCTTAGAAAGTTCTGTCTTAAGTGCATGTAAATCCTTGCTGTGAGTACCTGTCTATTAAAGAGAAAATAGTATAGGAAGCATGAGAGTTAGCTATCTGACAGGATTATCTCAATCAAAGAACTGTGTATTAAAATGGAAGTTTAATTACTGTCTTATCTGAATCTTGTCCAATTTTTATTATTTTCTCTCTGTCCCTTCTGTCTCATTTTAAATCTATTTTCTAGATTAATGATAGATAGAGTAGTATAATCCTTACCGCTTCCTTAGAATAATTTAATTGCTTTCTTAGACTTATATTAGTTCCTTTTATTAGATTAATTCTAATTTCTTTCTAGCATAATTTCATCTGCTTTGTAGAATAATTTATCTGCTTTTATAATTTAGTTTAAATTCTGTCAAGTAGATGATAGCAAAAACCACTTTGAGTCGAGTAACCGAGTGGAAAATCTTATGAAACGGCGTGGGACCTGCTTCTATCGCACATCCTCCAGTGAACGATCCGGTCTTACCTACAAATATTGCAATTTTTGACACCGTGCGCTTTCGGGCCACAGTTTCTTAACACGAGTAATAAAAACGTGACAACCAATAAATATATCCCTAATCCCAATGATAATGGCCAGAAATGTCCATTATTTCAATTCATTTCCGTGTCTGAAACGGGCATTTGATCGCATTCCGGTCTTATATTAAATAAGAAAGCAGTTAAATTGGACTGATTTATGCATAACTGTAAAAATAATAAGCTAGTATGAAAAACACATAAATATGTAATTTTATTACACATTTAAGTTAGAAAAATCCAAAAAACATGAGAAAAACAAAAGAAAAGAAAAATGAATGGAAAAGATAGGCAAAATAGAAAATCAGCCCACAAAAACCAAGAAGATGGGAAAAGAAGAAAAAGGCCCACAAAAATGCAAAATTCGGCCCTTCTGGCCCAACTAATCAGTGTCCGGAGCATACCAGTTGCTAGACCCCTGTCGAGAAACATGGTCTCGCCACAGGGGGTGTCTAGCGACACAACAGCCAACTGAAGAGAAGGCCAGTCCAGGAAGACCGTGTCGCTAGACCCGGGGTGCGAAGCAGGGTCTAGCGACACGGGATGGTTCCGCGCCACAAGCAGCAAATGAAAAAGAAGTCGTGTCTCTAGACCCCTGCCGCCAGACCCCCGTGTCGCAAAGCATGGCCTAGCGACAGGGGCATGGCTGGCGACACAAAAGCAAGAAATGGAGAGAACCAAGACCCAGTCGTGAAGCTTTGCGCCATTCAGCCTCGTTTCGCGCCACATCGCGTGATTCCGCGACACGGCTGTGATGTGTGTGATGTCTTGCGACACAATGGGCCTCAGACCAAGGCCCATGGGCCTAGGGTTTCATCTCTATAAATATGAGGTGATCCCCTTGTGCTCAAGGTTAGCAATTTTCATTCTTGAAGACACAGTTTGGAAGAGTTTTCGCTCTAGGTAGTTTAGCTTAGTTTAGTTTTTATTTTAATGTATTATCTAATTTTTGCCCTAGTTAGTTTAGCTTAGCTTAAATTTCATGTTGTTTTTGCCATTTCAGTAGCTTAGGTAACCACTTTACACTTATGTTTTCTTGTTCTACACTTTTGTTTTAGGGTTTGAAATACCCAAATGATGGGTATTATCAAATGATGGGTATTATCAAACCCATTAATAAAATGGGAAGTTAATCTTAAATGGTGTCCCAAAACCATGAAATAGGTGTTATAATCCCATGGATCTTACTGCTTTCATTTTATCTTTGGGTCATTTGACCTTTATTTTCCATTTTTATGCTTACTGCCTTCTTATTTTTGGATAATGAGCATGCATAGTATGTGATTAAACCCTATATTAGGATTTTACTTTATTTTAATATTGTTTCAGTTAGTTTTATTTTTGTTCAAGCATGTTCTAGGTAGATTCAAATATTGTTTACTTATTTTGGGTTAGAATAGCTTTTTGATCTGAAATGGGGTGAGATCACGTACAATGCATGCTACTGTTCCTTTTTCTGACTTGTGTCCTGAACCACGCCCATGTCGCTAACCTCTTCCTGTCGCGAGACCACGTCTAGCGAAAGGAAGACAGTCTCACGACATGGGTGCTTTGGGACACTTGTTCCAAAATATCTTTAAAATTCCTCAGTCGTGAGGCAATCCTGTCGCGAACCCACGGTTCGCGACACAATTCTTGCTTAGTGACTGAGGACTAAATCCTTGTAAATGCATTCCTATGGCTCCTGTCGTGAGACTCCTGTCGTGAACCCACGCTTCGCGACACACTTTTTAGTCTCGAGACAGGAAATTATGCCTTAGCAAAATTTTGAAAACTCTATGTCGCTAGATTCCTGTCGCGAGACCACGTCTCGCGACACACTTTTGAGTTTCGCGACTGGGGCCCAAATACTTAGAAAATTTTCAGAAAAGCCTTGTGCTGCCAAACCCCTGTCGCGAGACCACGACTCGAGACACAATTTTTGTCTAGCGACATGAAGTCAAAGCCTTGCAAAAATTTCTAAAAACTTAACCTGTCGCGACACTCATGGCGCGAACGTAGGTTCGCGACACAATTTATGGTATCACGACAGGATTCTTATCTCTTTCAATTCCCAAAAATTCTGTCTTCTAGCCCCATGTCGCGAGACCCCCTGTCGTGAGACCATGTCTCACGAAACGCATTTTGTCTAGCGACATGGAAACCCTAAAAATTCCAAAAATCAAAATCTTTTATTCTTCCCCCCCCCCCCCTCATGTCGTGATCCTCCCGTCGTGAACCCACGGATCACGACGCAATTCTGTCTCACGACATGCATGGCACCCTTTTGCCAAAATTTTATGTTTCTCCATATCCATCCATTAATTAATTGAACCCTTAAGTCAATAATTAAAGATCATGATTAGAAATGATTAAGATCGGTAATTACCATGATTAAAGGTCTTTGTTCAATTCTCATTAAAATACTTTTCTATAACCAAAACCTTAATGCCTTAAGCAGATAATCCGGACTGTAATTAATTACGATATGAATGATTATTTAAGTCATTAATTATTGATTAATCCCACAACATTGCATGAGAAACCAATGTCTCTCATACAAGGCATCATCTTTTATTTTATTTATTTTCATTTTGTCTTTTTCGTGATGTGTGAATGAACAGTAAAAGATATCACAAAATAATGTTGGCGAACGGTCCCTTCACCGGGAAATGAAGTAGCCCGTAGTCCGTATATTAATTACTGTTTGTTATTTTGCATCGTTTGGATAGTGACTGACGAGGTCAGGCGAACGGTCCTCTTACCGGGAAATGAAGTAGCCACTCAGTCAGTCTCTGTCTGAATACAGTTTTATTTTCTTATTTTATTTTCAAACCCGAATTTCAAACTGTAATATTATCAGATGGTGTCGATCAACACTGTTTGACTGGTATTATAGTGAGAAAATATGTAGGTTTTTCTCTCATTTCACAGATAGTAGGAATCTTGATGATAGCGATCACTGTAATTTAAGGTCTTCTACTGTCTAAAATCATCCCACCTGGAATAGTCAGGACCTGGATAGCAGATGTTTGCAGTCCGGATTATCCTGATTATTTGTCATCTTTTTAGCCAAATAAAATGTTCTTTTGAACTCCTCTCATCTCAGGCTATTTCATCTTTGTGTGTCACACTCTGTCTAAACCCACATTATATTTTGGGTTAAATTGATTTTACACTTCCTTATAAATTTATGCATGATAATATTATATAAATATTGTGGTCTAATTATTTTGGGACCCTTCCCTTGGACATAGATGTCTTGATTTAAATCAGATGTTTCACAATAAATATCCAACAAAAATTCATAAGGATCTGTGTTTTAATTGAGAGTTTAGTACATGTTTAGGGAATGATTTTCAAACATCAATTATTTTCCAAAATTGTTGTATGTTGGAAATCTTATATTAAATATTGCACTGAATCAGAGTCCACTTGGATTCAGATAAGGTGTGATTGATAATACTAGAAGAACAACATGTGGGCCTTGGTTATTTTCTAAGATAAGGTTGAGTACTCTTTCAACTGCTATCCTCTTCTGCCAAAGCCTATTTTTGGGTCTTGAGTGAGTGCATCCGGAACAAACTAATTTATCAGTTTGTTTCATTAGTTTGTATCTCATAACCACCTGGGAGTAGGTAAACACTGCGAGCGGTTTACTGATGTCCAGGAATTCTTGATCTGCATCCGATCATTAAGACTGGGGGCTCTCATTTACTACCAGTATGATGCTTTTAAAACCTCCGAGTGATAGGATTTTAAATGCTTTCTTTACCACTTTCTTTTAAATGCTTTTATAGAGGCCACTCGGATGTATTGAGAGAACTTCTAACTGTTATTAGGAATGAGAGTTATGGAATAGTTCAGGGCTTAATTAGAATCTTTGGGCGTGACATGGGGGAATGATAGCAGTACTTGACACTTCAACTAATGATTTGTCAGGTGTTGCTTGTCCACCACAGATGACTAACACACTCTTGCAAGGCATTGTAGGGGGAGTTATGAGTTTGTGGTATCTTAGATTTTGTTGTCTTAAGAGCATGTAAATTCTTATTGTAAGTACATGTCTGTTAAAGGGAACATAGTATAGAAAGCATGAGAGTTAGCTAACTGAAAGGATTATCCCAAACAAAGATTTGTGTAATAAAATGGAAGTTTAATTGTGTTTCATCTGAATCTTGTCCAATTTTTATTATTTTCTTCATGTCCTTTCTGTCTCATTTTAGATCTGCTTTCTTAGAATAATTTTAACCGCTTTCTTAGAATAATTTTATTGCTTTCTTAGATTAAATTTAATTCGCTTTCTAGAATAATTTCATCTGCTTTATTTTATTGCTTTCATAGCTTAGAATTAAATTATGTTACGTAGATGGTAATTTAAACACAAACTATGAATCGAGTAACCGAGTTGAAAATCTTGTAAAATGGTGTGGGACCTGCTTCCATCGCACATCCTCCAGTGAACGATCCGGACTTACCTACAAATTATTGCAATTTTTGACACCGTGCGCTTTCGGGCCACAGTTTCGTGACACGAGTAATAAAAACGTGACAACCTATAAATATATCCCTAATCCCAACTCCATCATCATAAATTGATTATCATTAAATAAAATTTAGACCGGGATTATTACGTTTCAAAAATACTCGTGTGGGAAATTGTCAAAAGTTTCACCCAACTCCATCATCATAAATCAATTTTCATTAAATAAAATCTAAACCGGGATTATTCCATTTTTATTATTTTTGAAATACTCGTGTGTGGAAATTGTCAAAAGTTTCACTAGTGTCTGACGATGACACAATTGAGGCACAACCCCCTGTGCAACCAGATGCTCCAAGGAGAAGAGCACCTAAGGAAGGACCAAGGGTGTTCAAGCACCATTCACAAACTGAGATTATTGGTGATCCTCAAGCTCCAAGGCAAACCAGAAGTCAACAGATTGATTACACTGAATTGGAAAGTCTTACATTTTATGTTATAAGTTGTTTTGTTTCTCAAATTGAACCAAAGAATGCTATGGAAGCTTTAAAAGATGAGTTGTGGATAGCAGCCATGCAAGAAGAATTTTTTCAATTTAAAAGGAATGATGTATGGGGTTTGTGCCACAACAGCCTGACACCAACATCTTTGGAACAAAGTGGATTTTTAGGAACAAGACGAATGAGCAAGGAGAGGTGGTTAGAAACAAAGCTCGTTTGGTTGCTCAAGGCTTCACTCAGATTGAAGGGTTAGACTTTGAAGAAACTTTTGCACCTGTTGCAAGGACTGAAGCAGTTCGATTATTACTGGCTATGGCATGCTCACTTGGATTTAAGTTATTTCAGATGGACATTAAGATTGCCTTTCTTAATGATACGATCAAGGAAGAAATTTATGTATCTCAACGAGTGGGATTTCAGTTGGATTCAAGTTATATGTTGCGAAATACAACGAGAAATGTTGTTTACAATGAAATTTTTTGCAAATTATGAGAAAAAATTTCATATTGACAGGCCTAAACTAGCAGTAAAATCCTGTATGCGTTGTTTAGACAATGTCTCAACAACCAGCATATAACAATCAAAGACACACAGAACAGAGTGCGGAAAAAAAAACAATAAACACAAAAGTTTGTTCACCCAGAACCGATCTACATCTGGGGCCCCAAGCCAAGATTTCACTAAAAAACCACTAAACATGTTGCAAGGCTCTTCAACCCCTTTCAGACACATACCCTATTCACTAATGTACTCCCTTAACTTTCCAATAGACTAAGGAAACAACCGGAAGCTTCAGGGTATATCTTAACCGGCTGCTGTCTACAACAATTCACTAGAAGATGGGGAAATGGTATTTGGGTTTTCTAGCTAATTTATCTAATCTAGCACAGGGTGAGACACCACGCAAATAAGCTCTATGTTTGTGTTTACAAATGATAAGACATTAGAATCAAAATACAAACCCAAAATACCACAAATGACAGAAGTAAATAAACAACATGAAGTATATCCGGCTAAAAATGGGGGTTTTGTGGCTCCAGTTTCTCAGGAATCAAAGGACCTTCAAGATGCTCTGTTTTCTCTCCTTTTGTGCGGCCGAATGCCTCAAGAAGAATGGAGGACGAAAAATGTATTTATAGATGTGCAAGACCCACCCAAAAATCCCAAAAAGCCTGCTAAGGGAAGTGACCATGTCACTGTCCTTTTGTTGGAGGGTTGTCTCAACATCGTAGTGACAACGAGCATGTACAAAACACACAAGGTATTTCCCTAACACATATTATGATTAATACTTATCTTTAAATTTTATTTCATTTTAACGAAATTTCAAATTAAATAAAATATTATTTTAATATTTATTCTGTTGATTTGCTAGGTTTGTACCAACAAGCCACATAAGTTTAAGAATGCGGTTTAATATGATTTATTTGTTAGTTTTAAAAATAATTAATTTATATTATCATATACATTCTTTTTCAAACATATAAAATCATTTTACATTTTTCTTTTACTCAAAACAAAAGAAAAGTACGAGTTATTCGGGATAAGTACGAGTTGGCTCCTGGTAACTTCCCACAAGATTCATATAGGGGTACTAAGGTATGGAAGTCATTAATCAAAGTTGGAGAGGTGTTCAAGAAAGGGTATGGTGTGCGTATAGGAGACGGGGAGAGTTCTATATGGTACATGCCATGGCATAAAGGGGAATGTTTGGCGGATTTGGTTCCCTTTGTTCACTATAATGATCTTGATCTTAAAGTGAAGGACTTGATTTGTGATGGTCAATGGAACTTGGCTCAGCTGTATTCATGGGTGCCTCAAGATGTGAAGCATAAAATTATGGAATGCCCGATCCCTACATGTCGGATAGTGCGCCAGATTTGTTGCACTGGAGGGGGGAACGGACCGGGGTATATACTGTCAGGGATGGCTATCGCATGCAGCTTGGGGAGGAGGAGGTCCAGCAGGGATGGAGGTGGATGTGGCAGGCATGGATTCCCGACAAGATTGGATTCATGTTATGGCTACTTGGACATGATTCTCTTCCGTGCAACCTTATGAGATACAAGCGAGGGTTGGCTTCCTCACCTTTATGCACCATATGTGGCTATCATGTAGAGGATTGGAAGCATTTGTTCTTTTCATGCCCATGGGTTTGCCACCTTTGGACGGCCAAAGGCGCACCAATTGAGGGATTGGTGGCTAATGTAGAGGAAGGTGATGTTCGGCATTGGTGTGAATGGGCGACCAAGACTTGGAGTGGTGATTTTATTGCTATGATGTGGATTATATGGCGTGAGCGCAATAGGAGGATCTTTAAGGGTGATATGAGCAGACAAGATGATTTATTGATGAAAGTTGGGGTTTTGAGTGCAGCGTTGGAGCGGGCTCGTAGCAGGCGGAAGGTGGAAAGGAGGACCTGCGAGGTTACATGGATTGAAGAGAATATGGATGGGGTGGTGCTCCATTCGGATGGGTGTTTTATGGAGGCGTCTGAAAAGTCCGGGTTTAGGGCTGTGCTTCGATCTCACCAGGGGAGTTGGCTTGGAGGTTGCGGTGGCCAGTTGGGGAAGCGTGGAGTTGTTGAGGTGGAACTTATTGCGCTCTGGCAAGGGTTGAAGCTGGCGAGGGCTAAGGGTTTGGAGGTGAAATGTTGTTATGTAGATTCGGCGGAGGTGGTTAGGTTAGTGCTAAAGGAAGGACAACAGCGGCACCAACTTTGGCCACTGATCAGGGATGTCCGAGAAGAGATTGGAAGAGGTGAAGGTTGCTTGGTTCGTCATATATTTCGGGAAGGCAACCAAGTAGCTGATGCTTGTGCCAGACGTGCTGCGGGTCTTGAAGAGTTCTACACATCATGGGCGTTTCCCCCAGATGATATCAAGGAATTGGTGGACAAGGATGCATCGGGGACTGTGTTCGTTAGGACTTAAGGGCTGAAGTTGTGATGGCCAGAGTCGGTTTGCTTTGTGTTTCTTGTTTTTTTCTTTTTTTTCGTTTTTTTCCTTCTTTGCTCGCCTTCTTAGGCTGTGTCACTAAAAAAAGAAAAAATTATTATCACATCATATGATAGAAGTGTATATATTATATATAAAATATATAATTATGCCCGTCGAGTGTCGACGGGTTACTTACTAGTTTAAGTAATTTTAGTTTTAATCATTCTGTTTATTCATATTTTTATTTATTTATTTAATATTACTTCTCTTAGAAAATTTGAATTTAAGATTTTATTTTTGTTCTCTTTTACTCTTTATAAAGAAATACGTAGGTTAATTTTTACAGTACGTTCGTTCGTTGATCTCTTCTTTTGTGGCCAATTTTTTAGCCTGTGGGAAGTCTGATTTGGTGCTTCTCGTAGATTTAGTCGAAGATCTTTTTCGTCTTAGAGACATCGAAGCAAAATTCTTCTTCAGCCATTGGTTTGGTGTACTCACTTTTTAGAGGCCGTGCGGCCTTCGGACTAGTTCTGTGGTCATTTGATCCGTGAGTTCAGCCTCTTGATTGCAGGCTTCCTCTAGATCGTTGTCGCTGTCCACATACATGGTCGCAACTTGGTACGGGTTTTTATTTCTTTCTCCTTTGCCTTTTGACTATTCTATCTCTTTAAGCAGAGGCTCAACTCTTATCGTTTTGAATGATAGGGTTGTCAGGTCATCAATGTCTAAGGGGGTTAACTTCTTTTTTAAAGGAAGTCTCATGTTCTTAACTGTAATATTAGTTATTTCCTTTTCGGAAATAGCAGTTTCACACTTCCCCTTCTGTTGTCGCAATCACTCAATGAACTTAACAATTGGTTCATTGTCTTTTTGTTTGGTTTCTAGAATCTTAACCATCGTGACTGTTGGCTGTGGATTAAAGAACCTAGTATGAAATGCTTCCTCTAACTACTGCCATGTGACAAAATTCGCCAGGCTAATAAAGTATGAAAAGGCAGTCTTTGTTAGTGAGGAAGGGAATAACTGCATCGGATGGAACTAATTTCGGCCTTAATTCCCCATGTTGGGTAATTAAGCAACCGATGTCTCCCATAGTTGACGTCTTCATCTTCTTGTAAGAAAGTGGAGAAATCAGGTATACACAAGGCATTGGGTAGCAGATTGTCCTTATATACATGGAGCGGATAAGGCCTTTGGTAAACAAGCCGATTTGTCTCGGGGAAGTTTAATTCTAATCTTCGCAACATGGTCGCTAGGTGTTCTTCGCCCATATACAACCGTTATGGCTCGGGTTGGTCTGGTATAAACGTTGGCGGAGGAGGAAAGTTCATAGGTGGAACAGGATTAGGTCTTTTGACTTCCTGACTTTGTTGGCGAAGGGGTGGATTTTGAAATCCTTCATGGCCATCATTATTGTCTCGGGGCATATTCCTGCCAAAAATTGGCGGTATTGGTGGTGTTGCCCCCGAGACAAGGAGAGTCACTTTGACTCGGTTAGCATCATGAAATGCTTTTGACGCACGGAATTCGGGTAGCCTAATCGGGACATTATTTTGTCCATGATTGTGGAGTATGTTCATGCCGCTTCCTCGTGCTTGGACATTCCTGGGTATATGAATTGGAGGAGGTTCTTGTACGGGATTGGCGATTTCCACCGTAGTTTCTATTCCTATTGTCGGATGTATGGCCGAAGAGGCCATATAAGCGGTTGGTAACCAGAAGGACCATGAGGGTGCAGTCACTTTAACGGGCTGATGCTCAGAAGAACCTTGCCCTTCCATTTAAAGACCCCATGTTCCCATTGGAGGGTACCATGGATAGTTTGACCCTTGATAATAGTATTGCGGCTATTGCCCTTGGTTGGGCACTATTGTGAGCGAGGCTGGAGTAGTAATGTTGATTCCTACTAAATTGTCTCGACTGGTGCTTTCAACGCTGCTTCCAGTCTTCTGGCGACAATTTTTGCCATTGTTGTAGCCAATCTGTCGATCGTGGCTTCATCCATGAGGAATGAAGGCGTGTTCGTTGATCTATACTTTGTCGTTTATGACTTTCGGGAGGATCAACGGGCAAAATCACTGTTTCAGTTGTGGTTGCATGAATATTTTGATCTCCAGTACCAGCCATTTCATTTGATTTACCTCGGAGATTTCTCAAACGGTTTTCTTGGCTTCTTGTTATCTTTTTACGAACTTTGCAGCTCCTAAGATTATACAAGGTAGATCCTTAATCACTTGGAGGAGTTTGTCTCCCACTGTGGTCGCCAACTTGTTACAGTCGTTTCGGCATAACGTTTAATCCTCTAATCGGTGCTTTCAAAGTCGGAATGCAGGATGATGACAAATCCCTGCGGGGTGCTAGAAACTAGCGCATAGCGAAAATAAAGAAATGTATATGCGAAAAACATTAAAGGAGAGTAATAAAAAGAATACTTTGAATAAAATTGACATTATAAATATGTAACATTTTGGAGTGGTCTTGGAACCCATTTTCCAGTCTAGGAGTTGCCTTTATACAGATGTAGGTGATTTTCTACGAAAGGACATATTTAAGGAAGAGTCGGATCTTGATAGAATGCAATCACCTCACGCCTTTTCTTTCCTTGGTGCGGAGCAACCCTTCAAGAGTTTGCTCGGGATAAGATTGACTTGTTCCTGATTGAAAACATCTTTCTCGGATGGCATTGCTCGAGCTTGTTGTCTTTGGCTACGCCCTTATTTAGAATAAGTGGCTTGCTCGGGATGACTTCGTGTGGGTGCATGGGCTGGTCCTAACTTGTCTCCTCCATTTAAGCCTAAATTTTGGGTTTTAAATAAGATCAAAGCCCTAGTTGGTTTTGAGCTTTATTAATATATTTTTATGTGTTAATAATATAATACATATTGGGGATGAGGATTAGGCCCACGACTTCCAGCCTTAGGTTGGGGTTCGATTGCTCATCTGGCCCCCCTATCCATACTAAAAAAATATATCATTAGTTGTTACTAAAAAAATGTAGTACTTATTAAAAAAAATATATGTGGAATGGTTTCCCTACTTATTAAAAAAAATATATTGTTCAGCACATACATCAACAAAAATGTTACACGCATTAAACAAATCAAATCATTCTTTTAAATAAAATCATCACATGATAATATAAAATAAACACACATTTCATATAAATCCAACACATATATGTATATATGTATGTTACACAGATATATATGGCATATATCAATCACTTAAATGATGAATTTAATATTTTATGGTATGTATAAATTACTCTTTAATTTACTTTTTTAATTTGGTAAGTGCATCTTCATTTCCATAATTGTAGTTGATCCAGAATGAAATTTTTATAGTTTTGTATTACGAGTAGCACCTGATACTTTTACGGGTAGCACATTCAGCGTGAGCTGATATTTAGATATGTACATGTATATATGTAGTGACCATTAATTGTAGTTGTAGTTATTGAGATAGGAATTAGGATGATGCTAACATAATAATGATGAGAATAATATAGAAGGAAAGTTGTGCCAATTGTCAATTGTTTGAAGTTGAAAGTAATTTTTGAAAGAGGTGATAATTTGGCTCCCATTTACCCCTAGGTGAAGTTTGTCCCTATAAACTAGACAATTATCATTTAAAAAATATAAAAGACTTATTATTGCACAGTTATAAAAACAAATATTGAAGGTCTAAAATACGACTTCAACGATATTATATCGATTTAAGATCCAAAGGGCAATATCATATGTATTAAAATACCATTTAAGAGGTAAACAATATATAATGGGACTTGACCCAAGCGGTCATGTTCCCTGCCTTCCAACCATAGGTTGGGGGTTCGATTCTCACCCGTCAATGTTTACCAAAAAAATATATGATTGGTATAACCATTTCAAATGTATAAGGAATTGGGCTTAATCTAATGGTCAAGTCTCCGACTTTAAATTTTATAATTGGGGATTCGAATTTCCACCGAATCTCCTATCTTTAAGATGTACTCCTATTATCCTTGATGTAAGATGTATATACTTGATGTATATACTTTAAATTTTATAATTGGAGATTCGAATTTTTTCAAATATATATACTTGATGTAAGATGTACTCCTATTATCCTTTGCCTTAAGTGCCATAAATTATAATAATTAAAAAAAATATATATATATAGGGATGACTATGCAAGAGGTATATTTGTTGTCGTAGCATCTTTCTATTTACTTTCCAATTTTCGATATATAAAATTAATTGAAGTACAATAATTAAATCATTATTAACTTTAATTTATATAAAACTATAAAAAATAATAGGAGAAATTTGCAAATATATATACATATAAGTGGAAATAAATATTTAAATAATCTTGTAAGTAGGAATGAGAACATGTCCAATTGGCCAACTCCTTGTCTTTTAACCTTATTGTTGATGGAGTTCGATTCCTCACTTGGCTCCCTATCTGTCCCTTTATTCCTTTTATAATTTGTGTGGCATCGTCTCCCACCACCACTTCTATGGCTTCGGCGCCAAAAAAGAAAAGATATTCATGTAACTATTAGTCAATTTGGTCACACAAGCCCGGTTAATAGCAAGTGCAAAGAGACATTTTGCATAGGGCCACCAAAAATTGGGCCCATTTTTTAAAATAATTTATGTGATTTTAATTTTAACATTTGTGTTTTTTCATATTTTTTATTTATTTATTTAATATAACTTCTTTAAAAGAAATTGAATTTTAGATTTTCTTTTTGTTTTCATTTACTCTTTATAAAGAAATACATAGGTTGTTGATCCATTTTAGGTATCTAGATTGTACATCTTTTCTTTTGGGTACAAGACTTAAAAAGAAATATAAATTATATTTTTATGTGTTTTAAATTTTTATTATTGTTCTATCTTTTATAAGTAAATTAAAAAATTTATATTTCAATCGGCCTCATTTTTATTATAGAATAAGCCCACCAAAAATGATTAAACGACCCTGTTTGGCCACGCAAGATTATTATGTGAAAATTTCATGAATTTCGGAAATCATTTGGTCTCCAAAATTTGATCTGGTTTTTGGACAAGTTTTCGAAACAATATGTCAGCATGTTCTTTTTAACTTATAGAGTCTTTTAGATCATCTTACATTGATTTTCTTGGAATCCATCCTTCATGAAAGTTGTTCAATATTGAGTCTATAATGTGTCCGTCCAATTTTGGGATTTTTTGATGCCGTATTAAAAAGTTATGCCATCTGGTTTATCAAAAGGTCGAAATCTCTTTTGCTGAAATCTAAGAAATACTTCCTCCGTCTCGTTAGAATTGCTATGTTTAAATTTTTAGCACTATTCACTATTTAAGTTTCATATAAATTTTTATCATAGTTATGTAAGAAAAAATATAGTCAAATGAAATCTTGTTAAATTCGTCTAATTTTGTACTTTTAGAATATCAAAATTTTATAATTTTTCATCATACACAATTTAAGTTATTAACCGTTAAAAATGTGTATCGGCATACGTGCCAGGTGGGTCCGTAGCAATTATAATGAGACGGAGGAAGTAATAAGGTTTTATGAAATTCATGTTTTTGAAGAATTAAAGGTCTCAAATCAAAATGGTTTCTTAATGAAAAATACTAATATATGTTCGTGCGAAATCCATCTTTTTTTTCTTTCTTTTTTTCTGTAGTGCTTGCCTAAAAGTTCATGCATGCATATACTTAACAATAAAAATATAACAACTTTAGTTGGTTGACTTTAGAGCGGAATTATATAATCCTAAAGTGTTGAAACCCTTCTATAATGCCTGCCTCACAACTCATGTCCTACACTCCTTCATAATTCAATACATATTCTATGTCAAAACCAATTTGACCACATGTCCTACACTCCTCACAACTCATGTTCTACACCCTCATAATTAATGTCCTACACCCTACATTAATGTCCTACATAAAAGATAGTACAGTATTTGTAAAGGGTGCTGACTTGGTGGGATATGATTGATTAATTTAATTCATTCCAATGGCATCATTTTCCTCTCATCACCACTTTAGCCAAGATTATAATCTACTAGTAGTACTAATACGAGGCTCATGAGTAATCAAGGGCCATCTATATAATATTAAAATAATATCTCTTATAAACAGTGAACTATTAATTTTCTCACATAAAAAATTCCCTTATGAACAGTACCCTACCTATTTTTCTCAATATTCAATTTCTGCACGCAATCCAATACAAATTTTTAGCAATTAATAACTGAAATTGTGTATATGTAAAAATTCTAAAGTTTGATATTTTAAAACTAAAAGATAAGACGAATCAAACGAGATCCCACATTACTATATTTTATTTTTACTATAGTTGTATAAAAGTTAGTCAAAATTGGATAATACACCGTAGCAATACATGCATGATGCATATTATATATATATAGACTAATTTTATTGCGTACATTGCATGCAAGCCTCAAGTTGCTGGTGGGATTCTCATTTTCATTCTCACTTTTGGGTTGCAATTATGCATGGTAGTTCCATTTATTATTTAGGTTTAGATGATACCACGCATGCAGAAAAATTATTGACAACATGTCCTACACCCTAGAGTAATCTATACATATCTATAAAAGATTCTATTTGTAAGAGCATCCACACCGTAACATGTTAGTTCAATTAACACCGTAACATGTTAGTTCAATTAATCTCTGAATAAATTAGAGATGAATTGTAAAACGTGGGATGGGGCAATTCAATTAATGTGGGACCCACATCATTGGCGGATCCAGAAATTTTTTTAAAGGGTGTCCCAAAAAATAGTGGAAGCTATATTTAAATTAGGGATAGTAGTTACAACACAAAATATAGAGAGAAACTTACTTGAAATAAATGATTGTAGTGTCACCATACAAATTAAGTGGTGTCACCAAGCCTAATTTAATTAAATTTTAAAAAAATTATACCCTAAAATAATAATTTCATCAATTTAAGTGGTGTCCCGTGACACCCCTAAAATGTACATAGATCCGCCCCTGACCCACATGCTAAGTTAGTAGTTTTGAAATTAGTTAAAGTTGGTCTGATCAGTATATAAAACAACTTTTTCAATTAAAATAATAGTGGGTCCCATAGTTAATAGCTTATTTTTTAAAAAAATCCAACTACTATACTAGTAATACTATTTTATATGAATTTTTCTATAAATTTAATAGAAATTAATTGTTCCAAATCTAAAATTAATTAGATAATTTTTTATATAAATTTAATTGTTATTATTTTCTTTAATAATAAAAATTATCCAATAATCGCTATAAGGAGTGCTGACTTGGTGGGATGTAATTGATTATTTAATTCATTCCGATGGCGTAATATTCATCTCACCACTTTAGCGAAGATTATAATCCAATTAATTACTACTATAATACAAGGCTCATGAATAATCAAGGGCCACCTATATAATCATAAAACACAGATATATAATCTTAGAACAATAACAGTAACCTATTAATTATATATTTTCTCTCATAAAAAATCATCTTATGAATAGTAACTTAACTATTTCCTCAATATTCACTTTCTGCACGCAATCTAGTACAAATTTTTAACGATTAATAAGTGAAATTGTGTAAAATTAAAAATTTTAAAAGTTTGATATTTTAACGAGATTCCACTTGACTGTATGTTTTTCTATAGTTGTATAAACGTTAGTCAAAATTGGAAAATACACCGTAGGAATGCATATGCCTATATATACATAGATTGATTTTATTGCGTACATTGCATTCAAGCCTCAAGTTGCTGGTGGGATTCTCATATTCATTCTTACTTTTGGGTAGGGTTGTAAACGAACCGAATCGAATCGAATACCACAGTATTCGCTTTGATTTGATAAGCTTTTCGAATATTATCGAATCGAATCGAATTATTCTATAAGGTAATTTAATAATTAATAAAATTAATTTTAATTATTAAACTTAAATATTTAATTTGATTTATAGATCAAATTTAATATTTTAATATTATATATAAATATATTTATATTAATTAGTAAATATAGTCACTAAAATTAAATTTTTAAATTATTTAACAAAATAAATTTATATATTTATATATAATTTTAATATAAAATCGAATATCGAATCGAATCAAATATTAATCGAATATCAAAATTCCGAATAATTTCGAATCGAATCACGAATCGGACCAAAAATATTTGATTCTTTTACAACCCTACTTTTGGGTTGCAATTATGGTATTTCCATTTATTTTTTAGGTTTAGATGATACCATGCATGTGGAAAAATAAAACGAAATCAAAGTACAAGTCTATGACCAACACACAATGTAACACCCCCACTTTCGGCGTAGTGGAAAGACAGGGTGTTACTCTAGAGTCTAGATGTTGCCGGCTTGAGAGCGAAGGCTAACCCCAAAAACCAACATGATCTCTTTCTATTTGCTTTGCCCTCCTCACGCATACCCTGAGAGACTTCTTAGGAGGTCATCCATCCTAGAATTACCCCAAAGCAAGCACGCTTAACTTTAAAGTTCATATAGGATTGTTACCAAGAAAGAAAAGTATCTTGTTGGTATGGGTAGCTTATTTCACTCCATTTAAGGCAGTTTCCGGGGTATTACATTCATCTCCCCTTAAGATCGCAACGTCTTCATTGCACTCGGCCATCCACATCCTTGGATGCCAACCATCCACATCCCGTGAATCTTTCTCATCACTAGGCGCCTGAATATTACAGCACGCGGTCGCAGTTTGGCTCTGATACCATCGGTAACACCCAATTTTTGGCGTAGCGGAAAAGACAGGGTATTACTCTAGATGTTGTCGGCTCGGGAGTGAAGGCTGACTCCACAAACCAATAGGAGCTCTTTTCTGTGCGCTTTGGCCTCACTCACGCATAGGTCACCCATCCTAGAACTACTCGAAAGAAAGCACGCTTAACTTTGAAGTTCTTGTTGGATGGTTACCAAGATAGAAAAGTACCTTGTTGGTATGAGTAGCTTATTTCATTCCATTTAAGCCATTCTCCGGATATTACACACAATCCACAATATAAAATAAAATGGAGTTAAAATTTTTGTTGGGCCATTACAATGTACCATTTCCGGTTTTGGGCCATCACTCATTCATATTATATATGATTTTCAACTATGACAAGGCATTTGGCTCACTTCAAGGCCATTTTGACCAATTCAAAAGTTAACAGGGCCCGTGAGATACACTTGAAGAATGGTTGCCGGATTTTAGAACGACTGACGTTACTTCACCACAACTTCAACTTAAATTCAACCTGTGGTTTCCTGTCTTAAGATTGCAAATGTTTGCACTACTGGACATAACTTGTTATGAAATAAAAACAACTTTCAATTCAATAAAAAACTCTATGTCTGCCTTAACTTGCCCCAAACCAAATTTGGAACAAACTTCTAGGACTGTTTAGAGTGCGGTCTATACCAGACCAAACCGTAATTTGAAGATTTTGTTTGATTTGCGGTTTAAAACTTATGGTTTGGTTTTTTTTATTTTTTTTTTAAAAAAAACCGTGGTTTGCGGTTTACGTTTGGTTTGGAAAAAAATTTAACCAAACCAAACCGCAAACTGTACTATATATATACTTCATCCATTCTCAAATATTTGCTACATTTGGTTTTGGGGCACTATTCACCCATACACTTTAATTTAAAGTTTTATCATAGTTATACAAGTTAAAATATAGTCAAGAGGGATCTTATTAGATTCGTCTTGTCGTGTAGATTTTAAATATCGAACTTTTAGAATTTTTACATATACTGAACTTGAGTTATTAATGGTTCAAAATATAAATTGGACTGCGTGTGCAATGGGTCTGTAGAAAATATTTTAGAATGGAGGAAGTATTTAATAAATATATTTATATATATATGTTCAGCTCACTTCTTTAGTTCTTTTTTGTCGTCGTTTCTGTTTTTTCCCTTCCTTCCTTTCTTTGTTTTTCAACTTCACTTCAAGTGTCTTAAACCCTTAATTTATCTTTTTTGTTTCATTGTTATATACTCCCTCCGTCTCGTTTAAAGTGTCTCAAAACTTTTGGGCACGGTGTTCTATGTGGGGATATTTAGTATTTAAGTAAGGATAGATTAGTGTTAAAGTGGGGGATAAATTAGGAATTTATGTGATGTGATTATAATGGGTTCAAATTTTTAATTGATTTATATAAGTGTGATGTGATAGTTGGGTGTTTGAAATATTAATAAATTTATTTATTGATTTGATATAATATGAGTGGGTTTGTAGTTAATTATTTCCTAAAAGGAAAATGAGACATTTGGAATTGGACGTACCAAAAAGGAAAGTGAGACAGAAATAATGGGACGGAGGGAGTATTTAATATCAATTATATAATTAGTTATTTTCTTATTTAATATGTTATTTAGCTTGGAGTAACAAAATCAAGCAACATCAAGATTCAATTTACTTGCTTTCGAATCATTGTTTATGTATTTATAACTGTAGTTTTATTGTATTCCAAGAGCTTCTAATAGTTCTAGTTTTATTAAGTATTTGACTTGTAAACAGTGAACTTGTGTTTTTTTTAAACTGTTAATTAGCATTTTAAAGTTTGGACCGTGACTGTAATTCATAGGATTTTTTGTTTTTAAAATTTCGGTTAAAACCGTAACCAAACCGCACCAAACCATTTTTTCGGTTTGGTTTGGTTTGGTTTGAAAGGCTAAAATGGTTTGGTTTTGTTTGATTTTTTTCCAAACCGTTTTTTTGCGGTTTTGTTTGGGGTTGGTGCGTAACCGCTCCAACCCAAACCGTGTTCACCCCTACAAACTTCATAAACCCCAATATTATCCAACCTGCAATTCGTTCGAACTCGTGAAAGATGCGATCCAATCAATAAAATTGACGTAGAAGATGAACATCACTTCGTAAGGATCTCTTTGATGCTTTCGGACCACAAAAATATCGCCGGAGAAGAAAGTGAATAGTAAATCCGGTGAACGTCCAAGCTCTTCCGAAAGTGGTGAAACTTATATGCATTCAACTCTCATCGTCAAAAGGATTAGGATTAGCGTTTTGATTTCATAAATTCTCACAGTAGCGCCGTGTACCGTTTCTTGGCCGGAATTCTTTGATTTTTGGCCCGAAACAGCAACGGACGTCGTTTTTCATAGATTGCAGCAAACTTAATAGTATTAAGTATTTTGTGACGGAATATGTGTGGACATATATAATTAAATTTATTAGCTAGAGATATATATATATTTTAAATCAATTGTTTTAGGTTAATATAGTGGGCTTGAGCTGCTATAAATCTGCGGCCTTCTACAATATTTTGATCATTACAACTCACCTCGGACAATAATTTTCTTCTTGAAAACAGAAAATGGCATTGGTGGAGGAGTTTCGTAGGGCGCAACGAGCAAAAGGACCGGCAACAATCCTGGCAATCGGCACAGCAACGCCAGCCAATTGCATTTATCAGTCCCTGTATCCTGACTATTATTTTCGGATCACTAACAGCGACCATATGACACAAGTTAAGGAGAAATTTAAACGGATGTGTAAGAATACTGCTATACTATTTTGTTTGGTTATATCTGCTTTAGAGCTTTTAAGTTAACTTTAAATTAATTTTGTTCAGTCGTGGCCTTAATTGACTAGGGTTTTTATGGAATGTTACTGCAATATAATCAAAGTTTATTATTAATGGATTTGTTTTGTGTGCATAATCTGAAAACTTTGTTTTGTTAAATATGCTGGATAAGTTTTGTAGTAAAATTAGGAAATGATTAATTCACACACTGTTTTAGAACAAACTCGATAGATCCAATACAAACACGATGTTCAAAGTATAATGAAAATTGACATTAGTAAATAATCGATTATTATGTACTAGTATTTATTATCTATATCTATTTTGTTCCTTGGACCAATCTCGGCGGGGCTACAAGCCTACAACCTCCAAAGTCCAATATTAATATAACCCCTAATTAAGGTGGGAAGTTAATGATAGTATAGCTTTGGTTTATTAACACTCTAGTACTCTACTGACTTTTTTTTTTAAATGTATTTATTATTAATATTTTTTTTTAACAAGTGTTGTGTACAGCTTTAGGCAATTCTCTTTGTTAAAAGAATTCCCTTTTCATTATTTTAACGGTTAGAAAAACGATGGATGCGGAGCTTCTAACCCAAAATTGGAATAGACAACACACAACATTTATGCAACACTCACGAAAAACACACCACCAACAAAAATTGCAATTAGAGGGAAATCGTTTGGGTGCTGGCGGACTGTAGGTGCTGACACATTCAAAAGTGATGGGTATGTGTATATGAAATGATGTGTGAGTATAAAAAAGTGATGGATGGAGGTTATGAACCAAAAACTAATAAAAAAAACAAACTACTACCTATACATCATTTTATAAGGATTATACATCACTTTATAAAGGGCTACACATCATTTTTAGCGATGTCTGCACCTGCTGGTAATTGTTTTGCCATTACAGAAACCGGATTGCAATTAGAGTATCAGCAGTATCTAAAAAAAGCATTGCTAAATGCATTAATACCCGCATAATTTTTGTTTTGCCCACACATTTTTATTATGAAACTAATTAAAGATTGTGATTCCTGACATACTTATTGGAAAATGTCAGTGCAAGAGAAACCAAATCTCATTTCCTAAACTGTATATACATGCATTCACTGCATATTGCATAAAGAAAAGGTTTCAAAAAATAATATTTATTTATTTTTAATAATTCAAAAGTTTAAAATTTTAATTTTGTTAAAATTTCTACTATATTGTTTTATAAAAACTATATTTTTTTTTTTAATCTTTTACTATGTGTCCGGTTGGCAACATTGATGGATTGGAGCTACTTCGGCTAGAGGTAGTAAAAGTAAGTTAAA
Source organism: Hygrophila difformis (assembly GCA_030278955.1). Classification (NCBI taxonomy): domain Eukaryota; kingdom Viridiplantae; phylum Streptophyta; class Magnoliopsida; order Lamiales; family Acanthaceae; genus Hygrophila; species Hygrophila difformis. The sequence goes on along the minus strand of JAOANR010000008.1, from coordinate 18,605,928 downwards.
AATCTAAATATTTAATGTTGAACTCTAGATACTTCTCTGTCCAGCCAAAGTGTTATATTTGACTTTTTAATATTGTTCATTAATTAATTTTGAAATGATTTTATTGCGAGTGCAATGGATTCTTCCCAAAAGGAGGAAAAAAAACCCATATCGTCCCATAATTTTAAATTTTTTTCGAAACAGTCCATCAAAAATCGAATTAGATGAATCCGTCACATAACTATCCTAATTATAGCCGAACTTGTCCATGAACCCGGTTTTTTCGCTAATTATCACCGAACCCGTTACATAACTACCCTAATCATCGCCGAACCCATCCCTCCATCAGGGAAGTTATGGGACGGGTTCGGCTATGATTAGCGAAAAAACCAGTTCATGGACAGGTTCGGCAATGATTAGGGCAGTTATGGGACGTATTCGTCTAATTCGATATTTGTGAGATGATTTGGAAACTGAAAAAAACTTATGGGACTATATGGGTTTTTTTCCCCAAAAGGAGTGTAATACTTTGACCGGACCGATGGAGTAACTTTTTTTCCAAACATAACATGATTATAATATAATACTCCGTATATAATTTAAAATGAATTATGAATTTACAATTTCATTTTTTTTTATATTTTTATATTATTGTAATGTTGTACACGAACTGCAGAATATGGTTATATTTTTAATTCATGGTTTAATTTGAAACTTCATTTGATTTGTAGGTGAAAAATCTACGATAAGGAAACGTTATTTGCATGTGACCGATGAAATTATTAAAGAAAATCCAAATATGTGCTCCCATGAAGCACCATCTCTTGATGTCCGACAACACATTGTGACCGTTGAGGTCCCAAAACTCGGCAAAGAAGCTGCTGAAAAGGCAATAGAGGAATGGGGACAACCCAAGTCCAAGATCACCCACCTTATATTTTGCACCACATGTGGTGTTGCAATGCCCGGTGCCGATTATCAACTCACTAAGCTTCTTGGCCTTTGTCCCTCCGTGAAACGCTTTATGATGTACATGCAAGGGTGCAGCGCAGGCGGCACTGTTCTTCGGTTGGCCAAGGATCTTGCAGAGAATAATGCCAATGCACGAGTTTTGGTAGTTTGTTCCGAGAACACCACCATCTGTTTTCGTGGACCAAGTGAAACTCATGAGGGGAATCTCGTTGGACAAGCATTGTTCGGGGATGGTGCAGCTGCTGTGATTCTGGGATCTGATCCAATTGTAGGTGTGGAGCGACCGCTCTTTCAACTGGTCTCCACTGCACACACACTTTTGCCCAACAGCGAAGAAGCTATCATTGGTAATCTAATGGAAGTGGGGCATATTTTCGACATTTCCAAGGATGTCCCTAGCGTGATATCGGAAAACATTGAGAATTGTGTGGAGGAAACCGTACACCCTTTCGGAATCTCTGATTGGAATTCTATGTTTTGGGTTCTTCATCCTGGAGGCCCAGCCATTCTTGATCAAGTTGAGGGTAAGCTACGCCTAAAGCCCGAGAAACTTGAATCGTCTAGGCATATTTTGAGCGAATATGGCAATATGTTGAGTGCGACTGTGCTGTTTGTATTAGACGAATTGAGGAAGAGTTCGATGAGCAAAGGATTGGGCTCGACTGGGGAGGGATTTGACTGGGGACTACTTGTAGGATTCGGGCCAGGACTCTCTGTGGAGACGGTGCTATTACATAGCATGCCAATAAATTGATTCATCCTTTGCAACACACTCAAAGTTCCTGCACCGAAAGTTGAATGCTTATTACATATATCGATGTTTAATAAGGATAGAGGACGATGTTCCGGTTGAATAATTTCATAGCTTCTTTGTTGTTGTTGTTGAAGAAAAGCTAGGATATTCTCTTGTGTGAAGCCCTTGACACCACTTGCCATTCTCTGTGTAATATTTCCATAATCCTTTCCCTCTGACCATTTTAAACACATCAGTGTATTCCTGTATTGGCCAATCAGTCTTTTATTAGTCCAGATATAATGCAATCAACAAAGAAAGAACCACCTTCCATCCTCTTTACATAAAACTGCACTTTTATGTTACAACTCTACCTCAGGCTGGACCTACTGATCATGTACCCCAACTCTTCTCGATGTACAGCCCAACTGGTTAATATCCTTACCTTGGGGTGGATGTTAAAGCGAAGGTTGGGTGTTCAAATCCGACTCCCAACAACCCGGGGTGCGAGATGCACACATGGGTAGGGGTTGGGGTGCATGATTTGAAGGTTCAGCACGGGGTAGGATTGTTAAACAACCTGTAGGGTGGGAGAACTAGAGCTAGGTTTGGTGATTAATATAAATTATTTACTATAATGAAAATGAGACAAAAACCAAACTGAAACAGACAAAAATGGAAAGTGAAGCATAAATAATGGAACAGATGGAGTAATATTTATTTTAATTACCAAAAAAGTAAAACAGGGTACACGCGACCCGATTGTGTGTGGTATTGGTCAAATTGATTTTAAATTTGGCCCGAATCCTATTGGTGACTCAATTTCATAATTCAATTTTTGGTGGCCAAAGTGAATTACATGCCTATTAATGGCCTAAAAAAATATTTAACTCTAACAATATTTTTTGTGCGGAACAGCCAATAAAGACTAGGAAAGAAATGAAAAAATTAGCTAGAGTGAAAAACTAAAACTAGTATCGAAGAAATCTCGCACCAGCTGCATCGGCTGTAAGGCTTCATTCTATTTTAAATAATGAAAATTTTTCTCATGATTATTATGATTATTAGAAAAGTTTTCATTATTTAAAATAGAATGGAATTAGAAAGTATATAATTCATTAAGAAAAGTTATACAATAAATGAATTATTTATGAAGTTTTGATAAATAAAATTCATACTGTAATTTTCAAAGTATACTATTATTTTTATTATATATTTTTCATTTTTTAAAATTTTTATAAAAATTTTATTTATATTAGAAAAATCATAATATTCTTAAACAAAAATGTAATATCATATGTATTTTTTTTTGGAGGAGCCATTGAAGGCCTGGAAAGGAGGGGTGGGAGCCCATGCCACACAAATTATAAAATGGAATAAAAGGGAGGGATAGGGGGCCGGTGGGGAATCGAACCTCCAACCTTCCGTTGGAAGTCAATGGACTTAACCACTTGGGCTAAGTCCTCATCCCTAATATCATATGTATTTGAGAAGATAGAAAATAATTTCTATATAAATTTAATTAATTTACTTATTGATAAGATGGTAGTAAGTGTGAAAGTTTAATTCACACTGTTGCTATGATCGACTAAGTGTTCACTGCAGAGAATATGCAACTTTGGAAGACGGAGGAGGAGGATTCCTTAAGCTGGAAGTAAATATGAACTGTCTGCTCCAGGAAGTGTATCAGATTGGTGGATTGGCCCTGTGATAGAGTATACAGTAAAGCAAACTTTTAGTGCGCTTTTGTATTTATTCGATTTCTATATTGACTGAAATAAATGGTTATTCACATTGTTGCTTTTGTATGGATGCTTGTATGTTTTCTACATAATTGCAAGTATGTCCAATTATCTAATATTGTAGACAACATGGTGTGTTAGGAGTCACACAGAAGATCATGTTGTCGGTTCCTTATAAGATATAAACAGTATTCACAACTGAGATAGTTTGGACATAACTATTGGTTTATGTTGTACTGGAAACTTGTAATTAGTTTATCTTGACTATTAGTTTGCAGTAGTGCGCTGCGTCGCATTGAAAGGATCACAGTTGAGATGCATTCTTCTATTCTGGCATAAGAAGAATCAAGATCTCGGCGACTCTGATTAATTCTTAACCCTAGTAGAGATAAATCTGACACATGGAATATTTGTTGGTCGCTTTGATTTACCATGAGTGAGAATCCTAGTTGATTCAATATGCTTCGTATTTTGGGCGCCAATATTATTTGCATGGTGTCTATTTATTCTCACTAGGGCACTGTGTCCTGGTAATCCGGGTTGATGACGTCCCCTTAAGGAGCTCAATAAGGATCATTGTATGAACCCTGCAGGTGGATTTATTCCGTACAATGATGAGGTTTGAGTGGTACTACTTAAGGATTAAAAGAGATTAATTAATTAAATTGTCAGAAGTTTTAATTAATTAATGGACGTGCGATATCTTAAACATAGGGAATAAATTGAGTCTAATAGAAGCCCAGATTCAATCTGGATCAGGCCGGGAGTGCAACATTAATTATTTAGTGGAATTAATTAATGTTTTATAGACCAAATTATGTTCTGGGCTGAATATAAGAATTTGAGTCTGTAAAGGAGCCTGAGCCTGATACCTTCTAGTGGATCCCCAGTCTGGCCCAAGGACCAACTAGGAGAGTCTATAAATAAGTCTCCAGAAACCCTAGCCTCCACAACAACAAGTTCATATTTTCTCTTCCAAAAGAGAGAGAGGGGCGGCCAAGAGGGATTTTTTGGAGAACAAATTTTCTCTCCATCCGTTCGATAGATCTCTGTCCATCCGGAATTCGTACGGGGTCGGGAACAGTCTGGAAGGTTCCTAGTGTTGAATCCGTTCGTGTGCAAGGAGGGAGATCCGTTCGTTTGCCCGTTCGTGTGCTAGGAAGATTTGTTCGTGGTTGCATATTGCAGATCTACGGACATAGATGAAAAGAACCAAGTTTCCAATCAGACGTTGTTGCAGATCTGATTTGGAAAGGTAATTTTCGTAAACATCCTAGTAGATATATTATAATACCATGTATGTATGTGTTGGCATCCAATAACGATAAATTTAAATTTAAATTTAAACATGCTAGAAATCACGTTTTAAGTAGCCTTGAATTATGTTATTTTAATTCTAGTGGCATGCTAGGGCTTATGTGATTTGCATGTTAGGAGCATGTTAGGAATTTAATTATTTCTTGATGCATGCTATGGAAAAACCTACAAGTTAAATGACTAAGTCCAAATAATTGAATTTTAATTAATTCATGGGCCTCCACAATTGATCTCTATGTAAAGTGATTGTCATACGCGTGGCCCATGGGGTCTCCTCCCTAACGGATGTTGACTTTCACAAGATTACTAGATGAGATTTCTAAATGATTTAATTTTAAGTAAAGTGTGTGACATACGCGTGACCCATGGGGTCTCCTCCCTAACGGATGTGCCATGCATAGGTTTACTAGAAAAATTATTTCAAGATAACTAGAGGAAATTAATTACATGCGATATGACTACCCCATCGGTCGCGTATTAATTGTGCATAATTGTCCTCAAGGTTAAATTGTGGTCAAGACTTAGATGTGAATTTTAATATAACCCCCCAACGGGGTCCCTGTTTTTATTTACATGGCCAGTTTTAAAAGATCGACAATTAATTTCATTCGTCATAAGGATAAGTTGATGAGATAATGAAATTAGAGGCTGGGTGTCTGTTTAATAAATGCATGTGTAAACGTCCATCCTAACATGGCTTGCATATTCATTTATTGAGCTGTCGAGGAATGCATAATTTCAATGGTTTTGAGGTTTTTCATGTTATTATGCTTTCATGTGAATGTGAATAAATGCTTATACTTGTGTGTTTGCATGTTTTATTTAATTTCAGTCGTGAACATGTCGTTCAATCCACTTATGACTATTCTCAATCAAAACAAATTGACCGGTCCAAACTACTTGGACTGGAAACGAAATCTGGATATTGTCCTTGTCGCTGAAGAGTACAAATTTGTGCTCACTACTCTTGCTCCAGCGGCCCTGACTGATAGTTCCACCGAAGAGCAAAGGGAGGCTCATCGGAAGTGGCATAAGGCAAATGAGATGGCTTGTTGCTATATATTGGCCTCTATGACCAACGTACTACAATAGCAGCATTAAGGTATGCCTACTGCTGCTGACATGATGTTGAGTCTCAAGGAGCTTTTTGGTGAGTCAGACAGGTCTGCGAGGTTTGAGGCAATGAGGAAGATTATGTCTTCTTCTATGCCAGAGGGAGGGTCAGTGCGTGAGCATGTTCTCAAGATAATGGAAAATTTGAATGAGATAGAGCTGCTCGGGGGTAGTATTGATGGTGACACCAAGATCGATATTATCCTGCACTCACTCCCAAAGTCCTATGAGAACTTCCGCCTAAATACCATCCTCACTAAGAGGAACTATACACTAGCTGAGCTTCTAGTGGACTTGGTTGCGGCAGAAGGTCTTATGGGAAGTTCTCCACAGGCTCTAGTTTTTGTGCACGCTGGACCTTCTTCGTCTAAGGGCGGGAAGAAGAAAAAGCCAATTAAGAAATAGAGCAGTGGAAATGCTGGAAGCAGTGGGAGCAAGTCGGTTGCGCCTTCTGGTGGCGTGAAGAAACCGAAAGGAAAGTGCTTCAAGTGCGGCAAGACGGGACACTGGAAAGCTGATTGTCCTCTCCTAAAGAGCAAAAATGGTACGCCTCTAGTATTAGTTGTCGAAACATGCTTTGCGGCTAGTTCTACCAGTTTATGGGTAGTAGATACTGGAGCCACTGATCATGTTTGTTGCACTTTGCAGGGCTTTCTGCAAACAAGGCAGCTGAGTGAGGGCGAGGTTACCATTCGCTTGGGAAATGCATCGCGAGTGGCGGTGGTTGCAGTGGGAGATGCGCACTTATCTTTTTCTGATTCTGTTTTAGTTTTGAAGAACGTTTTATTTGTGCCTAGTTTTCGAAAGAATTTAATTTCAGTTTCAAAACTTTATAAGGACAGATATTTTTTTTTTTTAAATGAAGATTCTTTTATTATTATGAGAAACAACAGTGTTGTCTGTTCTGGCACGATGGAAAACGATCTTTATTCTATTACTTGTGCACAACAAACTGAAACTCAAGTTCATGCATCTACATCATTAAAGAGAAAGGAACCTTCTAAAATGAATCAAACATTCGCAGTCAGGAACCTTAGACTTGGTCATGTCAATCTAAGGAGGATCCAAAGACTGGTAAGTAGTGGTTTTATGGGCTCTCTCCAAGTGGAACCATTCGCAGTCTGCGAATCCTGCCTGGAAGGCAAGATGACCTCGAGGCCCTACAAGGCCCAAGGAAATAGGGCCGATGATGTGTTAGAATTGATTCACTCTGACGTATGTGGGCCTATGTCAATTCAGGCTAGGGGTGGTTTCGAGTATTTTGTCACTTTTATTGATGATTACTCGAGATATGGATACATATACTTGATGCGCCGCAAGTCTGAATGCTTTGACAAGTTCAAAGAATTTAAAGCAGAAGTGGAGAACCGTCAAGGGAAGAGTATCAAGTCACTACGGTCTGATCGTGGTGGCGAATACCTTAGTGCTGAATTTAGGCAATACTTGTTAGAGAGTGGGATAAGATCCCAATTGACTGCACCTGGTACTCCGCAACAGAATGGTGTAGCTGAAAGAAGGAATAGGACTCTGTTAGATATGGTGAGATCGATGATGAGTTATGCCTCCCTACCTATCTCGTTTTGGGGATATGCCTTGGAAACAGCGGCGTACATATTGAATTTCGTGCCTTCTAAATCATTTCCAAAGACTCCAATGGAATTATGGTCTGGGCGAAAGCCCAGTATGAACCACATTCGGATTTGGGGTTGCCTAGCACATGTGTTGGACAGGGAAGCTGATAAATTGGCACCTAGGACGGAAGTGCGGCTGTTTGTAGGATACCCCAAAGGAACGAGAGGGGATTATTTCTATAGTCCTAGGGATCATAAGGTAGTGGTTAGCACCAACGCCCGGTTCCTAGAGGAAGACTATGTGAGTGAGCATAAATCCAAGAGTGAGATTATTCTCAATGAGCTAAGAGGAGACAATAGAATACCGAGTGTACAAGAAGATATACCACAAAATACTGCACAACGTGTTGACACTGATGTCACCACACATGAATCGCCTCGACGTAGTGGGAGGGTAACTCGATTACCCAGTCGTTTCTTGTTGGTGGGAGAGTCTTCAGACTCAGTTCCCAGTGATGAACAGGAACCGGATCCTTGGACCTACAAGGAGGCGATCCAGGATCTCGATGCAGAAGCTTGGCAAAATGCCATGGATACTGAGATTGAATCCATGCATACTATGGATGTATATGACCTTAAAGACCTTCCCAATGACAAAAAGGCCATTGGGTGCAAATGGGTCTTTAGGAGAAAGAGGGGACCTGACGGGAAGGTTACTACCTTCAAAGCACGGTTGGTGGCAAAGGGTTTCACTCAGAAAGAGGGCATCGATTATGATGAAACTTTCTCACCGGTAGCCTGCTAAAGTCAATCCGGATACTCTTATCCATAGCTAGTTACATGGACTATGAAGTTTGGCAAATGGATGCAAAGACAGCTTTCCTTAACGGGAATCTGGATGAAGACATCTACATGCAGCAACCTGAAGGTTATGTGAAGAGAGGCCAAGAGCATCGTGTGTGGAAGCTAAAGAAGTCTTTATATGGACTTAAACAAGCTTCAAGGTCTTGGAACATTCGTTTTGACGAAGTGATCAAGTCCTATGGATTTGAACAATGTCCAAATGAAAGTTGTGTGTACAAGAGGTGCAACGGAAACGTGGTGGTATTCTTAGTACTATACGTAGATGATATACTTCTCATTGGAAACAATGTCAAGGAATTATCAGACGTAAAGGTATGGCTTTCTGAGCAATTTCAAGTGAAGGACATGGGGGAAGCGTCGTACATTCTAGGAATGAAGGTCATTCGTGATCGGCAAAAGAGAATGTTGTGCCTTTCTCAAGCAGCCTACATTGACACTGTGATTGCTCGATTCAGCATGCAGAACTCCAAGAAAGGATTCTTACCTTTCAGACATGGAGTTCCTCTATCAAAAGAAATGTGTCCCAAGACACAAAAGGAGACAGAGGAGATGGCTAAGGTTCCTTATGCCTCGGCAGTAGGAAGCCTTATGTATGCCATGCTGTGCACGAGGCCTGATATCTGCTATGCAATAGGCATGGTGGCAAGATATCAATCTAACCCTGGGCAAGGACATTGGATTGCGGTGAAGCATATCCTCAAGTATCTGAGAAGAACTCGGGATTATATGCTAGTTTACCAGTCAAGCAATCTAAGTCCTTTGGGTTACACAGATTCAGATTTCCAAGCTGATCGAGATGAGAGGAAGTCAACCTCGGGATATGTGTTTACCTTAGGAGGTGGAGCGATCTCATGGCGGAGCGTAAAGCAGAAATGCATCGCAGATTCTACCATGGAAGCCGAATATGTTGCGGCCTCTGAGGCAGCAAAGGAGGCTGTGTGGCTCAAGAGCTTCTTGTATGACTTAGGGGTTTCTGCGAGTATGCCTGAGCGTATCATTATCTATTGTGATAACGCTGGTGTAGTGGCAAACTCAAAAGAACCTAGAGCTCATAAAGCTAGTAAACACATAGAAAGAAAGTACCACATCATACGAGACATCGTAAGGCGAGGAGACGTGGCTGTGACAAAGATTGCGTCGTTGGACAACTTGGCAGACCCTTTCACGAAGACTCTGGCAATAAAGATCTTCGAGAAACATGTAGAGGGTCTTGGTTTACGATATCTTTCAGCTAGCTAGACTTTAAGTATAAGTGGGAGACGTGTTTGTGTATACTAAAAGTTTAGCTTTAGTATAAGTGGGAGATTGATAGAGTATACAGTAAAGCAAACTTTTAGTGCGCTTTTGTATTTATTCGATTTCTATATTGACTGAAATAAATGGTTATTCACATTGTTGCTTTTGTATGGATGCTTGTATGTTTTCTACATAATTGCAAGTATGTCCAATTATCTAATATTGTAGACAACATGGTGTGTTAGGAGTCACACAGAAGATCATGTTGTCGGTTCCTTATAAGATATAAACAGTATTCACAACTGAGATAGTTTGGACATAACTATTGGTTTATGTTGTACTGGAAACTTGTAATTAGTTTATCTTGACTATTAGTTTGCAGTAGTGCGCTGCGTCGCATTGAAAGGATCACAGTTGAGATGCATTCTTCTATTCTGGCATAAGAAGAATCAAGATCTCGGCGACTCTGATTAATTCTTAACCCTAGTAGAGATAAATCTGACACATGGAATATTTGTTGGTCGCTTTGATTTACCATGAGTGAGAATCCTAGTTGATTCAATATGCTTCGTATTTTGGGCGCCAATATTATTTGCATGGTGTCTATTTATTCTCACTAGGGCACTGTGTCCTGGTAATCCGGGTTGATGACGTCCCCTTAAGGAGCTCAATAAGGATCATTGTATGAACCCTGCAGGTGGATTTATTCCGTACAATGATGAGGTTTGAGTGGTACTACTTAAGGATTAAAAGAGATTAATTAATTAAATTGTCAGAAGTTTTAATTAATTAATGGACGTGCGATATCTTAAACATAGGGAATAAATTGAGTCTAATAGAAGCCCAGATTCAATCTGGATCAGGCCGGGAGTGCAACATTAATTATTTAGTGGAATTAATTAATGTTTTATAGACCAAATTATGTTCTGGGCTGAATATAAGAATTTGAGTCTGTAAAGGAGCCTGAGCCTGATACCTTCTAGTGGATCCCCAGTCTGGCCCAAGGACCAACTAGGAGAGTCTATAAATAAGTCTCCAGAAACCCTAGCCTCCACAACAACAAGTTCATATTTTCTCTTCCAAAAGAGAGAGAGGGGCGGCCAAGAGGGATTTTTTGGAGATCAAATTTTCTCTCCATCCGTTCGATAGATCTCTGTCCATCCGGAGTTCGTACGGGGTCGGGAACAGTCTGGAAGGTTCCTAGTGTTGAATCCGTTCGTGTGCAAGGAGGGAGATCCGTTCGTTTGCCCGTTCGTGTGCTAGGAAGATTTGTTCGTGGTTGCATATTGCAGATCTACGGACATAGATGAAAAGAACCAAGTTTCCAATCAGACGTTGTTGCAGATCTGATTCGGAAAGGTAATTTTCGTAAACATCCTAGTAGATATATTATAATACCATGTATGTATGTGTTGGCATCCAATAACGATCCCTGGACACGGACCACCTCATAGGTGTGTTCCATCACCCTGATGGGAAGGAAATGGGTAAAGAATGGAGAGACAATTGAGGCAAGGTACTGATGCTAAAATCTTATTTAGTATGAATTCCGATTTGAATCAGAAAGTTTGGACTGGTCTGTTATGGGTCACCATTTTCCGATTTGTGTTGTTTACTTAATTTGTCTCATTGAGCACCATCTTAAGGCATGCAGTGTTGACATATTTTCATGTGTGTAGTGATGTGAGCTTTGGTGGCTTCTGTAGAAAATGCTTGAAGTACACTGTTAGGTTGCTGGTTGGTGTAAGTTGTAATGCTGTGCTTTCTTTCAGTTTGCGAATAGAAATCTTTTCCACAAAAAAAAAAAGGTGTGAAAGTTAATTTATTTACTTACTGATGAGATGTGATTGGTGTAAGTATGAAAAGAGAGAGATTCGAATTTTAAATAATTTATTTATTGTGTGTTGAGATTTATTCATTAGATAGTTGATAAGTTTGAATTTATTGCCGTATAACGTGTATCCCACGTCACATTGAGCACAAGACTAATTCCACGAGAATCTGGTGGGCATTGAAGGTTGCATCTTCCAAAGCAGAATTCTGCATACACAAAGGCTCGAACCCGAAACCTTTGATTAAGCTGTCAGAGCCCCATACTACTCAGGTCAACTGCGTTTGGTTAAGTTTGAATTTATTGATGGCAGTGGATTTAAAATTTATAATAATTATTATTATTAATGGAAATTTCTCCAATGGAATGGGATAACTCAAATAAAAAAGTGTTGCAAGTGGAGTGGGGCGGAGGGTGTATTATACGAAAAAATATTTTTCAGAAATGATAAAACAATATCATCTACCATTTTAAAATTAACTAAATATTTATTTTTGTTAGCAAAAAGTTTTAACTGGAGGCTGCGAGAGAAAAAAATCTAGTATCTATCTAAAATATGAGAAGTGATTGAGTGACCAATCGTTGCCAAGTCATTTGCATACTCATACATACACTTATTTTATACTACTAATAAAAATCATAATTATTAGTTATTGAGTCCATGGTGGACACCCCCACTAAGCTCAAAAACCCTCTAAAACAAAAATAATAAAAATAATTTAATATACTAAAACCTTGCTAATGTCGGGGTTTTCTTCATAACAAGATAAAGTTGTTTTCACGACGAAAATTATGATGGAATTTGCGGCGAAAATTTATACCATTACAATTTGGGATGGATTACGACGGAAGTATATTTGGTCGAAATTGAGATGAAATTTACTAAGAAATAACTTTTTGTCTTAATTCGATACGCACTTTGTGGTGGATATATATATATTTTTTCTTTTCCCATTGCTATATTTGATACAGTTTTTGAGATAGAAATCTATTTGTGCGAAATCCATCTTTTTTTTCCTTTTTTTTTTTTTGTAGTGCTTGCCTAAAAGTTCATGCATGCATATACCAATGTCGGAGGCATTGGTATCTCTCACTTAATGTTTGCCGACGATCTTATTTTTTGTTCGGAATTAGATGAACGCAGTGTTATTGCCATGGCCTCAGTGTTGGAACGTTTCGGTTCCAGATCAGGTTTGCTTATGAATGCTTCCAAGTCCTCTGCCTATTGTTCTCCAGGAGCTTCGGATGTGCAGCGAGCTTGGTTAGGGCAACATTTGGGCATTGCCGAGACTACTAGTTTGGGAAGTTACCTTGGCTTCCCTATTTTGCATGGTCGCACTAAAATCTCACACTTTGATTTTCTCCTCAATAAGTTTGCTGAACGCCTAGCTTCCTGGGAGTCGGTGTTGTTGAATAAGGCGGGCAGGATCACACTTGCAAGGGCTGTCCTCAATGCGCTCCCAGCGTATGTAATGCAAGTGCACTTGCTCCCCGTTGGTGTCTGTGATCGCATAGATAAGCTGGTACGTCGTTGGCTTTGGAAAGGCTCAGAGGGCAAGGGGCTTCACTTGATTAGCTAGGAGAAAGTGACTCAGCCGCGCTCTCATGGTGGCCTGGGGATTCGTAGGAGTCGCCAGATGAATCAGGCCTTGCTAGGAAAAAAATTGTGGGAATTCACGACGAATTCCCAAAAGCTTTGGGTTAATGTCTTTAGAGAAAAATATGGAATTCCTGATGGTTTATTGCCTAGAGAGCACTACCGAGGCTCTAAGGTATGGAAATCACTTGTGAAGCTGACTGCCACCTTTGAGAGTGCTTACGGAGTTCGGCTTGGAAATGGAAATAGCTCACTTTGGTTCACTCCTTGGTTTGAAGGGCAGTGCTTGGCACGGCGAGTGCCTTTTGTTGATATCCATGATTTACATTTATGTGTCAAGGACGTGATTATAGAGGGTCGATGGCAATTGCAAACCCTTTATACTCTGCTTCCTCTTGATATTAAGCAGCGTATTGAGGAGCTTCCTGTCCCTTTCTTGCATGCCGATACGTCTGATATTCTTGCTTGGCATGGCTCTACGAAAGGCGTTTACTGTGTTCGAACGGGTTATAACTTCCTGCTCCCTGCTACTGATTCTGGACATGGATGGAAGTGGATGTGGCATTCTTCCATTCCGGAAAAAATTGGTGTCTTGTTATGGCTACTTGGTCATGGGGCTCTCCCGTGCAACGAACTCAGATTCAAGCGCCGCCTTGCAACATCACCACTTTGTTCGCTCTGTGGAAGCCAAGAAGATGATTGGCGACATGCTCTATTTTTCTGTCCATGGCCCGATCAAGTTTGGAGGAGAGTAGGGTTTGATATTGCTCGCACGCTTCAGGGGTTGAACATCATGGACTGTCGACATTGGCTTGAGTGGGCATGGCGCACCTGGGGATTCCATTTTCTTGCATTACTTTGGACTGTTTGGTGCCACCGAAATGAGAGGCTTTTTCGAGGAACTGTGCTCCCAAGAGATAGCATTATATTACGGGCTCACTACCTACAATGTAGCTTGGAGAGAGATGTTGTCTTGCGCAGCAGGGGGCGACAGCCTTTTCCTGTTCGGTGGATTCAGGAGGGAGTCACTGGTTGTGTCTTACACACAGATGGGTGCGTATTGGCAGCCCAGCGCAGCTCTGGATTTGGTGCCATCATTCGGTCTTCGGAGGGGCATTGGAAGGGGGCTTGCGGGGGGAAGCTTGGCAACCGTGCCATTCTTGAAGTTGAGCTTCTTGCATTGAGGTATGGGCTGCTATTGGCAGGGCAGCTAGGGGTGGTTCTTGCAGTTTGTTATGTCGACTCCAAGGAAGTGCTCAATATGGTTTTGAAGGGGGTGGATCCCAGACACACGCTTTGGCCTGTGATACGCGAGGTTTGTTCCTTACTTCGACACATGGAGGGTTGCGAGCTTCACCATGTGTACCGGGAGGGAAATAAGGTGGCGGACTGTCTTGCGCGTAAAGCTGTGCGTTCCGAATATTTTTACACTACGTGGGCTTTTCCACCGGATGAAGTTCGTGCTTTTTTGGATCAAGATGCGAGTGGCGCTCCGAGCATTCGCATGTTGTAGCCTTCCCCGGCTTTTGTTTTAGTTTTTGCTTTGTTTTCCTTTCCTTTATTTCTTTTTTCTTCTTTGCTAGCCTTTTTAGGCTGTTTCACCCAAAAAAAAAACAATAAAAATATAACAACGTTAGTTGGTTGACTTTAGAGCGGAATTATATAATCCTAAAGGGGATTGGTTGCGGTGCAATTAAGAAGATTCGCAGTACATCAAGGCACCAATCCCCATCGTTCATATAAAATCTAACGGTTCAAAATGTAAAAGGGTAAAGTTGTCCAAAAAATATATAACGGTCAAGTCGCTGAAATACACGTAGGGTGTTATTGCTGAAAATACTGTGGCATGTCGCTGAAATACACATATTCCGTCACTGAAATACACACATCAAGTCGCTGAAATACATACAGCTCATCGCTGAAAAATGTTAAACCATAGAATTGGAGTTTCAACGTATATGAAGTCGCTGAAATTAACATTAGCAAGTCGCTGAAAAATACAATAACATGTCGCTGAAATATGCTATATTGCGTCACTCAATATACTACACTTCGTCGTTGAAATACTGTTGGGGCCATACGAAATGATGGGCCGCGAAGAGCTATTGGGCCATAAAAGATGGGCCGAAAAGAGACTTTCAAAGAAAATCGAGTTGGAGATCCATTGGGCCGAAGAATGAAAAGAGAACGATCCGGAGCGGCAGAAGAAGCCCGAAAGGAAGAAAGCTTCAAAGGGAAGGATTTCGGCCGAAATGACATCAACTCAGCCGATTGAAGTAAACAGTGAAATCGGCTTAAGGAAGTCGGCCGGAAAGCGGTTATTTCAGCTCCGGCTATAAATAGGGGTTGACACACACAAAATCGGGGAGATCAATCCAACCCCCAAATTACTTTTATCAAATTTAATTCCTTGTTATCTTTACTGCTTTCCTTTACAGCTTTCCTTAGAATCTAGCTTAGTTTGTAGCAGTTACCTTTTCCAAATCCACCGTTGTTTCTTAGCAACTGGTAGTTTGGTTCCTTGTTCTTGGTGAATTCCGCCGTTGTTTCTTAACAACAGGTAGATTCCCCGTTGTAGCTTGTTGTTTTTGATCAATTTAAAGAAGATTCAGTCAATTGTGGGCGCATTATTGTTGATCCGGACCCGTAATTGATTTGATCCTTTTCCAATAGCCTCCCTTGAGGAGAAAAAGGTCCTTGGCTCAACCCAAGCCAAACAGTGGCACGCCCAGTGAGACACGAAATGGCATTCGAACATGCAACTCCAGCAGTAAACACGGCGGCGAGGACTGATTTGCCGCCGATTTAGGAAGAACGAGCAGCAGAAGCCGGAGAATTCCCCCCAGGGTTCCCTGGACCATCACACTTCCATAATCCGGAGTTTTCAAACGATGATTTAACCCCGCGATTCCGAGATCAGGTTCAATTTATGGTGGAGGCGGCGGTTACTAATTCGGTTCGCCAGATTGAAGGAAATATCCTGGCAGCGATGCCAGCTATGTTCAGAGCCGAAATAGCGAGGAATATGTATCCGATGGGAACGCAGCAAGCTCCAGTGGCGCAAAATCCTCCACCTGCGATGCAAAATCCTCATAATTTTCAACAGCAGGCCTTTCGGCCGCCAGGAGGGCACGGAGCTCGGCCTTTTGTTCCTCCGCAGCAAAGGTACGATCAGCAACAGAATCAACCGCCTCAACCAGCTGTTCAACCACCTGCTCCAGTGGTTCAACAACAATACGCACCACATCAGCATAATCCACCACAACTGGTTGACAGAGAGTTAATTGCTGAGATTATTCGTACTCAATTTGGAAATATCATCGGCCAGGAGAATAGGCCGATGTATCGGAAGCCTTATCCAGATTACATTGAGGAGCAGTATCCACTGCCTAGAGGAGTAAAGGTTCCAGATTTTAACACTTTTTCTGGAGAAGTCGGCCGCTCTACAATTGAGCATATTGGCCGATTTACAGCTCAATGCACCAGAATCGCGCAAAATGATTTTCACAAGCTGATTTTGTTCAGTTTGTCGTTAACTGGTCCAGCATTTGAGTGGTATATCAATTTGCCAGCGGGATCGGTCAATACATGGGTCGAAATGGAGCGGTTATTCCATGACCGATTCTATAATACCAGTCCTGAAGTTTCGGTAGTTGATCTGACGTCAACCAAACAGAAGGCGTCCGAATCAGTTACTGAATTCATTGAAAGGTTTTATGCAGTGAAGGCTCAGATGAAAACAATGCTACCTGAGCATGAATATATTTAAATCTTGAAGCAGAATTTGAAGTTTGCTATCAAGGACAGATTGATGGTAACAAGACCAAGGACTGTGGCCGAATTAACGGCTGAAGCTA
Organism: Hygrophila difformis; assembly: GCA_030278955.1. Classification (NCBI taxonomy): domain Eukaryota; kingdom Viridiplantae; phylum Streptophyta; class Magnoliopsida; order Lamiales; family Acanthaceae; genus Hygrophila; species Hygrophila difformis. The sequence continues at coordinate 18,589,116 of JAOANR010000008.1, read as the reverse complement.
TGAGGATGGAGACTTATTTGGCAGAACAAGCGGCTTTCAAATCAAGCCGAAGTCAAAGTGGAAGATCACAACCTATCCAGTCAGCTGCCTCATTTGCTGAGTCTCTGGATAGATGTGAAGTCCAGGAAGAGTACAACACGGATGACGTTCCCGCATTAGCCGAAGTTGCAAGGGCAGAATTAATCATAAAAAAGCCTATGACTTGTCCAGCACTTCGGCCAGCCAGAGGCAAGGAAAAAGAAGGAGGAGATGAATCTCAAAGGTTTTACTCTTTCGATTTGTCACAAATGGACGAAATATTTGATTATTGCCAGAAGAACGGATTGCTAGAGTTTAAAGGAAATCATCCACAGCCTACCAAGGATCAGTTGGAAGCCGGATGGTGCAGATTTCATGGATCGGCTACTCATTCAACGGCGGTTTGTGGACATTTTAGGAAGCTGATTCAGAAGCATGTCGATGATGGGAAGCTGAAGTTCCCAGAGAGGCTTATGGCGATCGATAAGAATCCGTTCCCTGTTGCCAACATGGTGATGGTGCATCCTGACCAGAATAGATCTGTGCATGACCGATTGGGGGATCAAACATCATCTAGCAAGAGTTCTGTGCACGATCGGCTTGGAGATCGGCCATCGGCTCAGAAGTCAGGAGTATGAAAAAGATTAGGATCTCCGAAGGGAAAAGAGAAAGTTACAGATGTTTTTGACCGATTGGGACATTATGAGGTAAAGGAGTGGATCAAGCAATCGGAGAAACATCAGGAGATCGAGGTTGGAGATAAGAGCGAAAGGCCAACTTTAAAGATCATAACTAACGGTTGGGATTCCGAGATGAAGCTAACAGCTGATAAAAGAAATGGGAAAACAGTAATCCAGATTACTGTCCCTGAAGAAGCTGTTTCCCCAAAGATGAAGAGGTTCAGAAGGCCACCTGCAAATACTCAGGTGGGCCAATGGGTGCAAAATTCCCCAAAGGCGAGGCATTTCGACCAACACCGATTCGAAAATGCAGCCTGGAGGGCAGAAGACAAGAAGGTCCCAAAGGGGAAGGGATCCTATCGGACTTACAAACGAAGAATGCAACGGCTTAAAGCTGCTGCTGCATATGAAGAAGAAGAGTATGAGACGATGCACATGGAAGGAGATTTTCCAGATGACTGTTCTTCGGACGAAGGAAGAATTCTGGAAAAAGTATTTTTGGCTAGGATGAAGACAGCTGAAGGGAAGAAAGAGAAGCAACCGAAAGAAGAACGAGATCGAATGAAAAACAAGACCGAATTTCGGCCGAAAACAGCTCAGATAAAAGCTGAAAGTGAGCATCCGAAATCGAAAGAAGAATGGAAGCCTAGACCAGTCCGAACCAGGGAATGGAAACCAAAGACAACTATCATCCCGAATAACGATTCACTCCCTGTCGGGCAGTTTAAGTTCGACTTTGGGTCTAGCGCGAATATGGTGACGGTAACCTCAGAAGAAAAGGAGGAATACTGGTCAGATTCTGAACCAGCTGTGGTCTTCTGTCAGAAGGAAGGGGAATACTATGGTGATGAAGAACCTATAGTGGATTTTTGTTTCGATAAACTTGAGGTATTTTGGCCGGAAGCCGAAATAGAGAAATCAATTGAAGAAGGATATAAAGCATTTGTTCCAGAAGCTCAACCAGGCACGATTTTGCCTCCAACTGCGAAAATGTCTCAGCATGTGAGGCCTTTATACGTCAGAGGTTGGGTCAATGGAAGACCACTCAGAAGAATGTTTATCGACGGTGGAGCCACTGTTAATATCATGTCGTTATCTACATTGACAAAGATAGGCCGTTCGAAGGAAGATCTACTCCCTACACGGATGAAAGTATTGAGTTTTGTGGGAGCTCAAACCGCGGCCGAAGGATGTATTCTCGTGGACGTAACGGTCGGAACGATCTCGATTCCGACCATGTTCTTTGTGGTAGATGCAGAAGTTCCGTATGCGGCCCTTTTAGGCCGATGCTGGATACATACGTCTCGTTGTTTGCCGTCAACGCTGCACCAGAAAGTATGGTTCTGGAAAAAGGATGGCACAGTTGAAGAAGTGGAAGGAGACCAACCTCCGTTTCCAGTCAGCTCAGCCGGCCGAATTGATGCGGTGTTATACGAAGAACCCATACAACCATTCCTAGCGGTGGTAGGCGATCGGTACCCGCAGGTGGTCGAGTGTGATTGGACAGATTTGGGGTTTGAGATCAGATATCAGGCCGATGAACGGCTAGTCGAAAAAGAAAGTAAATGATGGATGCACAACCGAATCAAGCGATCGAGTTTGAATCGGCCGAACTTGGAGTTTCAGACGACAAAGCAAGATGGAGCAACTTAATAGATGCAATTCCAAAACGAACACCGGATTTCAAAGCTCAAGACCCCTTGAAAATGGTCAATGTTGGTACAGACGAGCACCCGAGGGAGATCCCGTTGAATGCAAATTTAGATCAGCAGATGACAAGCCGATTCAAGGAGGTCCTAATCGAGTTCAAGGATTGTTTCGCATGGGACTATACAGAGATGCCAGGATTGGAGCGATCGATTGTGGAGCACAGATTGCCTATCAAAGAAGGGTTCAGGCCGCATAAACAGCCGGCCAGGAGGGCAGCGCCCGAAATAGTTCCTAGAATAAAAGAGGAAATAGAAAAATTATTAGCGGCCGGGTTTGTGAGGCCAGCTAAATATGTAGAGTGGTTATCGAATATTGTTCCTGTAATAAAAAAGAATGGGAAGTTGAGAGTTTGCATCGATTTCAGAAATCTTAATATAGCCACTCCTAAAGATGAGTATATGATGCCTATTGTTGACTTGTTGATTGATTCGGCCGCAAAACAGGGAATGTTGTCCTTCATGGATGGATATTCAGGATACAACCAAATTTTTATGGCCGAAGAAGATATTCACAAGACTGCATTTCGGTGCCCTGGTGCTATAGGGATATACGAATGGGTAGTAATGCCATTCGGTTTGAAGAATGCAGGAGCTACATACCAGAGAGTCATGAACTATGTTTTCCATGATCTCATAGGGAATTGTGTTGAAGTTTATATCGACGACGTCATGGTCAGATCCAAAGATATCGAAAGCCACTTGAACGATTTGCGAAAGGTGTTCATGAGGATGAGACTGCACGGAGTCAAGATGAATCCAGCCAAGTGTGCTTTCGGAGTACAGGCAGGAAATTTTCTCGGGTTCCTGGTACATAACAAAGGTATAAAAGTTGATGCAAACAAGACCAGGGCCATTCAAGAAGCCAAACCTCCTCATGATAAGAAGAGTTTGCAGAAATTTCTCGGAAAGATCGGTTTCTTGAGACGATTCTTGGCAAATGCGGCTGGAAAGTCGAAACCACTAACCGATTTATTAAGGTTGAAAAAGGAAGAGGAGTTCAAATGGGGAGTCGACCAACAAAAAGCCTTCGAACAGCTAAAACAGGATTTGATGAATCCACCTGTGTTGGTTCCTCCGATTTTAGGACGGCCATTGAAGTTGTATATAGCAGCGGCCGAAGAGTCTATTGGAGCATTATTAGCACAGGAAGACGATGAAGGAAGAGATCGGGCGATTTACTATCTAAGCCGAATCCTAAGGGACGCCGAAGTAAGGTACTCGCTGATTCATAAATTATGTTTAAGTCTTTATCATGCATGCCAGAAATTAGAATATTATATTCAACCGAGGCAAGTGATAGTGGTGGCTTTGGTTGACATAGTCAAGATTATGATGAATGATCCAGTCAGTAGCCGAAGAATGGCCAAATGGGCCATGAAGTTAAATGCATACGATTTGAGGTATCAACCTTTGAGGGCTATGAAAGGACAGATTGTAGCCGATTTTCTGGCTGATCATGTGATACATCCGATGACCGATGACATCGATCATCAAGATCGGCCGAAAGAAGTCGGTGAGATAGGAATTATATACTTGCAACCATGGGTGATGATGTTTGATGGTTCTAAAGCCGCTTCGGGAGTCGGAGCAGGGTTTACTCTACAAACATCGGAGGGTAAGGTACATAAGTATTTCGTGCAATTGCCAGAATCGTATACGAATAACCAAGCCGAATACAAAGCGTTGATTTCGGGATTACAACGGTTGATAGAAGAAGGAGTCAGAGCAATCATTATCAGAGGGGACTCACAAGTAGTTGTTCAGCAATTATTAGGCGATTTTTCGGTTAAGAGTCCTCAGTTGATTAGATTGTACGAAGAAGCGGTTAATTTGTTAGAGGAATTTGATGAGGTATATATTGAATATATCCCAAGGGAAAAGAACGAAGTAGCCAATGAATTGGCTCAACACGCAGCTAGATATCGGCTAATGCCGATAGCAGGAAATGTGGAAGTACATTTGGCCGAAACAGAGAAGGCCGAATGGATAAAGAAGATAGCACAGACACTAGAAGATCCTTCGGAGGCCAATCCAGCTGAAAAGCGGAAAGCAATGGATTACGTCATAGTAGGAGGATTATTATTCAAGCGTGCGATTGATGGGGTATTGCTCAGATGTGTCGGAGAAGAAGATGCCAGAAGGGTAATGGGAGAGGTTCATGAAGGAATATGTGGCGCACATCGGGCAGGAAAATTGATGAAGTGGAGTATTATTCGGCTGGGAAATTATTGGCCGAATATGGGGATTGACTGTGAAAAATATGCGAGAGGATGCAGCGAATGTCAGAAACATGGGCCGATTCAGAAGTTACCGGCCGAAGAATTACACATAATGATCAAACCATAGCCGTTTCGAGGATGGGCCATGGACATCATAGGAAAAGTTCATCCCTCTTCGTCTAAAAGACATGAGTTCGTGCTAGTGGCAACATATTATTTCACGAAATGGGCCGAAGCTCAGGCGTATGTCAGTGTTTCACAAGAAGAAGTGATCGAGTTTATCAAGAGACAATTGATTTATAGATTCGGGATCCCACAGACGATTCTAACAGATAGAGGAACTGTATTTGTGGGAGAAAAAGTCAAGGCCTTTGCAAATGAATACAGAATAAAAGTCGTGCATTCGTCACCATATTACCCACAAGGAAATGGACAAGCAGAGGCCACAAACAAACAGCTAATATGAATTATAAAGAAAATGATCGAAGACCAACCAAGAAAGTGGCATGAAAAGCTGTCAGAGGCATTATGGGCTTATCGAAATGCTAAAACTTCAGCCACTGGGTTTACACCATTTCGGCTGACTTATGGAATGGATGCAGTGTTGCCAGCCGAAATAACAGTGCCGACTTTGAGAACAAACCAAGCGGATTCGATGTCGGCCGAACAGTATGATTGTGCGATGAAAGATGAGTTATTGGAAATTAACTCCAATCGGATGCAAGCCTTTGAGAATTTGCAGAAAAACAAAGATATAGTGGCCGATTGGTACAATAAGCGAATTCGTCTTAAGCGGTTTGAAGTTGGAGACTTAGTTTGGAAAGTTATATGGCCACCCAAGCAGAAGGATGGCCGATTAGGTAAATGGAGCCCCAATTGGGAGGGACCGTTTATTGTTCAGACGAAATTACCGAATGGAGCATACATTTTGTTGGACGAAAATGGTGAGCAGATGTCAAATCCAGTGAATGCAAGATACATGAAGAAATATTATCCATCAGTTTGGGATTAAACGATAAGTAAGAAGAAAATAAAGATTTTATTGCATGAACGAATAAGTACAAGGAGGGTGCTACTTCGGCCGAAAGCGGCGTCGATAGCCCGAAATTACAATATACAAGGGAAACGTCCTGGGCTAAAACGGCTAGGAAGAAGCGGAGGCCAGTGGGATCTGAAGTGGTAGATGTCCAACATTCATTCCCAAGCCCAAATTCTTCTGGCCGGCGAGAGAAGAGATGGTTGTGCCAATAAAGCCAACTCCCAGACCAGGAAGAAGAAAATTTTTATCTGCTCCAGCAAGGACACCCCCTTCTTAGCATTGAAGATAGGGACGAAGTTCGAGGGGTATGGCCTTCGGAGCGGAGAAGATAGTTCGGTCCCATAGAAAGGCGCGATTATTATTCGACCGCCCAAGACTTTGGGACCGATATTAGTAGGATTACGACAGGTCACAGCAATATGAAGGAATAGAGCAGAGCTCGAGTATGACCGTCGGAATACATGTTGAGAAAGGTGTTGAAAGTTTCCAATTCATATGAGGGTAATGGTAAAAGGATTAGTTGAACTCGCGTTGCATATAAGGAGAGCTTTCGGGTTATAAGTAAAGGATCAACCAAAGAGCTAGCGGGCCAAGGAGGCCAAGGAGGAAAAGAGATTAAAAGCATCCGGGTATTCATGATTGGTATTTGCGAGATTATGAGACGAGAAGAAAATAAGAGTTGGTATTTATAGAGAGAAATGAAGGGGATGTCATATATAACAAAAAATGGAAACGTAAAAAGAAAAGCATTGATTACGGATGAGACGTTTTAAGAATCCCAATAAAGCTGCAGAAGATAATATTGTATCAGAGAATATCCCTGGGAACACGGAAGAAACAGGCGAAACAAGTTTGCAAAAAGACAAATATTTGATAATAGGCCGATCAAATATACAAGGTGGATCGGCCGAAATAAAAGCCAGAAATACAATAAGGGGAAAGTCATTACATTCAAAAAACAACAACAACAAAGTTCAATCTCCGCTCAAATCATAAGCAATATCTTCGCCGAAATCACTGGTAGGGGGAGCGGCCGAATTACGAACAGAAGTTGGATCCAATACTGATTGGAACTCCTGATACGATCGAGCTTCAGCTTCGGCCGAAACCAGAGGATCATCGGGTTGGGACAAGAAAAGCTTGTCGGTAGTGTCTTGGAAAGGATCACACTGAGCATCTAAGAGGAGAAATCAAAAGAGAAGGGAAACATAATCATCGTATATCATCAAGATCAAAAGAAAAAAAATTAAATATTACCGGAATTCCTTGGAATATCCCCTGAAGGAGGATTGGCGAAAAGGTTATCGGAAACCGTCGAAGTATTCGGCGCAGGAGGAAGTTGAACCGCGACAGAACGAATCTGATCGAGCGCCTTCTGAGTGTTTAACCATAAACCACGAAAAACGCCAAGGACATTGTCACTGAAGGATAACCTCAAAGTAAGATAGTCCGTTTTCTCTTTGAGACTGACGAGTTTATCCCTCGGAGCCCGAGCAGATTTGTGGAGCTGCTTTACAAGTCCTTGCAAGTGAGCCGATTCTTGGTCAACTTTGGCTAAGGCATTCTTCACGCCTTGTGCCTCCTGTTGAAGCCGGCTGATTTCGGAATCAATGGTGGAGAGACGATTCAAATAGTTGGATCTGAGGCCATCATTGGCCGATAATTGACTCATATAAGAATGATAATCAGAAGCATGCTTGTCAAATTCCGCCTTGTGAAGGGTAAGAGAAGCATGCTCGTCTTCAAGTGTTCTGCGAATGGCCAAGAGGCTCGGAAGTTCCATGTCTATCCGTAAGAGACATGTGAACATTGCATCAACTATATCTGATAGACCGGAGACCAGAAGATCTTGAGGAAAAGCTTGCCTGATATATGAGAGAAGCAAAAGGATAGGCTTGGTTTGGACGGAGAAGGCGTCGGATTGTTCAGAAATCAAGCATTCTAGCTTATCCAAGCAGGCTTTGAAAGAACGAGGAAATTCTGATGAAGAGGAAACAAATGAAAGGGAAAAGAAGTCATCCAGAATATCCCTATCCGGGAAAGGTGAAGGAGGATTAACGTTACCAACGGCTAATTCTCCCAGCCGAGTATGGACAGGAGAGGGGCTAGGAATAGAGGCAATAGAAGAAGAGGGAAGGGCAACTGCTAGAGAAGTAGTCGAAATGGGAACAGTCGAATCAGTGTTGTCACCCTCAGGTACTCGAGAAGTCAATCCTGGTCCCATATCGGCCGAAGAAACAGGAGTTATACTAGAAGTAATGGCCGGATTCTCATCAATAGGATCAAGGGCCGTAGATGAGGGATGAGGTGACTCGGAAGGGTCAGAAGAAACGGAAATTCGGGGAGCCTAGAAGAAAAGGAAATAAATGTTAAGGAAACGATAGTAAACAAGGGGGAAAAGATAGAGGAAAAGAGCGGTAGGAAACCTGATCAGCAGACGAGGCCGAGCTGGGAAGAGGCGAACGAGTCGAACGTCGCAGTGTCTTAGGTGCAGGTTCTTTTTTGGACTTCCCTGAACCGGAAGCAGCGCGTTTTCGTTTTCCGGAAGTAGCGGGAGCAGACGAAATACGCGGACGAGATGGAAAAGACGAGACATCATCCAAAGCAGCCCCTGCATAGAAAAAAAAAAGAAAAAAAAATCTGAGAAAGATACACGACACGCAATAGAAGAAATCAGAAAGACTTACTAAGTAAGGGGAGTAGAGGGTCATCCTCTTGAGAAGAGCAGGAGTAATCAGGGGCTGAACCAACAACCGAAAACATCATAATACCTGGAAAGCCGCGAGAAATAAGGAGGCTCTGCAAGTTAGTGCCGAAATTAGCGTGAGAAAGAGCTTTCTTCCACCAGGCATCGAAACGCTTGGTCGAAAGACCAGGACGGATGTCAAGAGAACGAACTTCAAAGTTGCAAATCCGAAGAGCCCATGTACGACAGAGATTTCGGCTATTCTCAGAGCCGAATCCTCTGAAGATTTGCTGTATCGATTTGGGTCTCCATAGAGAGGAATGACCACATCCTGAACAAAGCCAAATTGACGGCTGACTAAATGAGGATTGTAAACCTCAGAAGGGATAGGATGGTCAGGGGGAACAAACAACGAGCAATTAAAAACGTGACGAGGAATGATACAAGCATTCCAGACTTGAGCAAACGCCTTCGGAAGGGGTCTACCAAAAGGGGGAGTGTTGATAGCCGAAACCCAACTATCCGGAGTACCAGAGTAGAGATGACAGGAAGAAGGACCAAGTGGGGATCGGCTCATGAAATAGTAAATCCATTGTTCAGTACGCATTTCGGGAAACCGGACCCCGAGAAGATCGTTAGCAGAGGGATGAGTAGTTTCAAAGGGTTGAGGTTTAAAACAGGACATATCCCTGAAATGCCATACCAGCCAGAGGTGAAGGAACCAGAGAGGCCCATGAGATCGGCTAGAGTGGCCATCAGCCCATCCATGAACCAGGGACGAAATACCAGAATACAGATGTACCAAGAAATAGTCAGCGAGAGGCAAATGAGTATCTTTCATAAGGGCTTTGGCTAAAGGGTAGGTCTCAAGAATAACATTCTTGGCAAGAGCGCACCAGAAGAATCGGCTAAGGTAGTGCATCATGAAAGCCACAGATTCATCCTCAGAAAATTCGGGCTTATTCCCACGGTACTTATTAATCCATGAAGAGAATGTAAGCCCTGAAACATAGCCGGTGTTTTTCGTGGTAGGCTTGTCGGAACTGGTGACACCCAAAACGGGCGTTCCAAGAGAGGGTAAATCCAGAAGAAGCTTAACGTCCTCAATAGTCGGGGTCATTATACCCCATGGGAAGCAGAAACAATTAATGGATGAGTTCCAGAAGCAAAGAAAGGCCTGAATATAGTTATAGGTAATAGGAAAAGACTGTGTGCTCAGTTTAAGTAAGTGATTCACACCAGAGTTAACCCAATCCAATCCACAGTGAGGAAGGGCCCTTTCGTACCAAGCAATATGTTCCTGAGTCACCAGCGGCCAAGTACTGAGAGGGCCGAAAAGTTTAACAGAGAAATAGTCTGAAAATAAGGGAATCGTCTCCGATTCCCCAAAAAGAGCAGAAACAGAAATCGCGGCCTCAGTCGAAGTCGCAAGGGGCCCAAGAGTAACGAGATCACCGTCAATGGGACGAAGCGAAGAAGTTTCAACCAGGGAATCTTCAGCATCCTTGATCTTTTGAGAAGAAGGGGAAAGAGTCGGTTGCGCCATGAAGATAAAGATGAAAGGGAAGAAAACACAGGAGAGAATATGGAAAGAAGAATTGAAAGCAGTTCAAAAGGATGAGGGAAAATGAAAAGGCGTGACCAGATTTTCAGGAGGAGTTAGCGCACGAGAGAAGAAATTACTTGAGCTCTTTTCGAGACGAAAAACCGCCCAAGTAAGGAGGGCATCTGTTGGGGCCATAAGAATTGATGGGCCGCGAAGAGCTATTGGGCCATAAAAGATGGGCCGAAAAGAGACTTTCAAAGAAAATCGAGTTGGAGATCCATTGGGCCGAAGAATGAAAAGAGAACGATCCGGAGCGGCAGAAGAAGCCCGAAAGGAAGAAAGCTTCAAAGGGAAGGATTTCGGCCGAAATGACATCAACTCAGCCGATTGAAGTAAACAGTGGAATCGGCTTAAGGGAGTCGGCCGGAGAGCGGTTATTTCAGCTCCGGCTATAAATAGGGGTTGACACACACAAAATCGGGGAGATCAATCCAACCCCCAAATTCCTTTTATCAAATTTAATTCCTTGTTATCTTTACTGCTTTCCTTTACAGCTTTCCTTAGAATCTAGCTTAGTTTGTAGCAGTTACCTTTTCCAAATCCACCGTTGTTTCTTAACAACTGGTAGTTTGGTTCCTTGTTCTTGGTGAATTCCGCCGTTGTTTCTTAACAACAGGTAGATTCCCCGTTGTAGCTTGTTGTTTTTGATCAATTTAAAGAAGATTCAGTCAATTGTGGGCGCATTATTGTTGATCCGGACCCGTAATCGGTTTGATCCTTTTCTGATAGCCTCCCTTGAGGAGAAAAAGGTCCTTGGCTCAACCCAAGCCAAACAAATACATAGAAGCCGCGTTCGTCGCTGAAATATTAACAAATCGCTGAAATGTATACAAATTATCGCTGAAATGTACTAACTATATTTTGGAGTAATATGACAAAATTACATTTTTACCCTTTAAGTTAATTGCAACCGTCGTCGATTCACAATGTGAATCAACGGTCGGAAAAAGCCACAGTACATCCAGATAAATATCTTGATTACACCCTAACTTCTCCCATTCAAAAGTATTGAAACCCTTCTATAATGCCTGCCTCACAACTCATCTCCTACACTCTTTCATAATTCAATACATATTCTATGTCAAAACCAATTTGACCACATGTCCTACACTCCTCACAACTCATGTTCTACACCCCTCATAATTAATGTCCTACACCCTATAGTAATCTACACATCTCTATAAAAGATAGTATTTGTAAGGGTTGCTGACTTGGTGGGATGTGATTGATTAATTTAATTCATTCCAATGGCATGCATCATTTTCACATCACCACTTTAGCGAATATTATAATCTAATTAATTAGTAGTACTAATACTATGAGTAATCAAGGGCCATCTATATAATATTAAAACAATATCTCTTATTAACAGTAAACTATTAATTTTCTCTCACAAAAAATTCTCTTATAAACAGTACCCTATCTATTTTTTCAATATTTAATTTCTGCACACAATCCAATACAATTTTTTAGCGATTAATAACTGAAATTGTGTATATGTAAAAATTCTAAAGTTTGATATTTTAAAACTACAAGATAAGACGAATCGAACAAGATCCCACTTTACTATATTTTTTTAAGTATAGTTGTATAAAAGTTAGTCAAAATTGGATAATACATATACACCGTAGCAATACATACATGATGCATATTATATTTATATATATATATATATATATATATATATACATAGACAAATTTTATTGCGTACATTGCATGCAAGCCTCAAGTTGCTGGTGGGATTCTCATTTTCATTCTCACTTTTGGCTTGCAATCATATGGTAGTTCCATTTATTGTTTAGGTTTAGATGATACCACGCATGCAGACAATTAAAAATAAAAAATAATCAAAATACAAGTCTATGGCCTTAATACAATCCACAATATAAAATTAAATACAACATGTCTTAATAAAATCCCCACCCATTAATGGGATGCTCACATGTATGCCGGATCAAAAATAATAGCGACGAAATCAGTATATACATACTAAGTAAGTCAACCTGCTCCACTTTAACAAGTGAGTTTTAAAATTACGGTTGACACTCATCAAAGATAAATAACACTCCATCTGTTTTTTTATAACCTCTCAATTTCTACGCAGCATGCAATCCAACGCATATTCAATCATTAATTTCTCAAATTATATACAAGTAAAAATTATAAAATTTTAATATTCTAAAACTACGTGATTAGATGAATCCAACAACATCTCGCATGATTAAGTTTTATCTTATACAACCGTATTGAATAAAAATTATTAATGAATAGCATCTACTATGCAAATGGTAAACTTAAATAAAAACGAAGGTAGTACTACTTTTTAACCAATCCAACACATCATATTTACTTAAGAAAAACAAATTTAAACTTTAATATAAAATTTAACTTTAAAAGCATACTTTAATTTTAAAAACATTGCTTTAGTTTTAGCATTGCCGCAGCTAATCACGAGAGGACACCATTCCCATATATCATATCTCATCGATCATAAGTTATGACCAGCATGCAGCAGACTCATACACTGATACACTCTGGAGCCTTGGATAGCCCAGCACGGATTCACCCAAAAGTATAGACTCATAAATGCAACAACGCCGTTTTGGTATAATTTATTCAACCTGAGTTTTGGGAGAAATTGTCCAGCTGTAATTCCCACTTATATGCATATAAAGTTTCAAATTTCTCCTAATGCTTTATAGTTTTATATAAATAAAAGTTAATAATGATTTTAATTATTGTACTTCAATTAATTTTATATACCGGAAAATTCAAAAGTAAATAGAAAGATGCTAAGGCAATAAATATACCTCTTGCATAGTCGTCCCCATACATTTTCTTTTTCTTTTTAATTATTATGATTTATGGCACTCAAGGCAAAGCATAATGGAAGTACATCTTACATAAAGTATACGGTAATGAAGGAGTAAGATAGGAGACTCGGTGGAAATTCAAATTCACAATTACAAAATTTCAAGTCGGAGACTTGACCATTAGATTAAGTCTAATTCCTTATACATTTGAAATGGTTATACCGACCATATGCTATTTACCTCTTAAATGGTATTTTAGTACATCTAGTATAAGACTTTTAATATATGTTTTTATGACTGTGCTATAATAAGTCTTTTATATTTTCTAAATGATAATTGTCTAGTTTATTGGGACAAATTTGGGAACACACAGTACAATTCACGTAGGGGTGAATGGGAGCCAAATGATCGCCTCTTTCAAAATTTACTTTCAACTTCAAACCATTGACATTTGGCACAACTTTCCTTCTATATTATTCTCATCCATTATTATGGCATTATCCATGTACTTAATTTTTTTATTATATATATGTGGCACCATCCTAATTCCTATATAGGATAACTAGAACTACAACAAATTGTCACTACATATACAAATACATATTTTTCTTAATAAGTACTATATTTTTTTATTAACTACAACTAATGATTTTTTTTAGAAAAGTGATAGGGGGCCAGGTGGGGAATCGAACACCCAACCCAATGTTAGAAGTTGTGAGACTTTGCCATTTGGACTAGTGCTCATCCCCAATAAGTACTATATTGTTAACACACAAAAATATGTTATTAAAGCTCAAAACTAACTTAGTTGTGCTGACCCAAAACCATTTCTTTTTTTTCCTACAGAGCATATGGATTATACTTGAGCACGTACATGCATGGGATTTTTGGGAACACTTTATTTTTAAATTTTGCATTAGACTATAGTATGAGCGGGCCTGTTTAACCCGTGTTTTGGCCATGTTGGCCCAATTTACATTTTCCGCTGCAATACTTGTACTTAGATATTCTTTTTCCGCTGCATTATAATATTATTTTTGAATTTATATTGTATGGGTTGTTTTTAGTTGTTTTAAACATTTTAAATACTGCAATACCTAGCCTTGCATCTCTTTAGTGAGCTCGGAGAAACCGTGTCTTGCTAGGGAGGTGTGGCGGTGACATCCCGGCCTTGGTGATAAAAAACCGGGGTGTTACATTTAAGGCCCGAAATCTAGGCTTAAACGGAGGTGACAAGTTAGGACCAGCCCATGGAACCACACGAAGTCATCCCGAGCAAGCAACTAATTTTAAATAAAGGTGTAGCCTGGAGACAGCAAGCTTGAGCAATGCCATCCGAGAAAGACGTTTTTGATCAGGATCAAGTCAATCTTATCCCGAGCAAAGAAGCACCCCAAATCTCTTGAAGGGCTGATCCACACCAAGGAATGGAAAGGCGTGATGAGATTTGCGTTCGATCAAGACCCAACTTTTCCCAAAAGGTGTCCTTTCGTAGAAAGACACCTATATTTTGTGTCCTTTTGTAGAAAGACACCATCATTTGTATAAAGGCAACTCCTAGACTGGAGAAAGGGTTCCAACCCCACTCCAAAACTTCACTTTTGCAATGTCAATTTTGTTCAAAGTATTTTCTTTTCCTATTATTGCTTTCCTTTAATGCTTTTTACATTTACATTTCTTTATTTTGGGCAATGCTCTAGTTTCTAGCAGCCCCGTGGGATTTGTCATAATCCCGCTTTCCGACCTTGAAAGCACCGTTTAAAGAATTAAGCATTACGCCGGAACAGCAGTAACAGGTTGGCGACCACAGTGGGAGACAAAACTCCTTAAAGTGATCAAGGATCTACCTTGTATAATCTTAGGAGCCGCAGGGTTCGTTAAAAGATTACAAGAAGCCAAGAAAAAAGGTTTGAGAAATCTCCAAGATAAATTAAATGAAATGGTTGGTACTGGAGATCAGACTATTCGTGCAACCACGACTAAGACAGTAATTTTTCCCGTTGATCCTCCCAAAAGTCACAAACGACAAACTATGGATCAACGAACACGCCTTGATTCCTCATGGATGAAGTCATGTTCGACAGATTGGCTACGACAATGGTAAACATTTTCGCCAGAAGACTGGAAACAGTGTTGAAAGCGAAAGTCGGGACCCCGAATCTCGTAGGAAACGTTATTACTACTCCAGCCTCACTCACAATAGTACGAAACCGAGGGCAATAATATTATCAAGGGCAAAACGGGAAAAAAAAACCCATATCGTCCCATAATTTTAAAAAATTTGCAAAACAGTCTCACCAATATCGAATTAGATAAATCCGTCTCATAACTGTCCTAATCATCACCGAATCCTTCCAAGAACCCAATTTTTCTCTAATTATCGTCGAATCATTTCCATAACTACCCTAATCATCGTCGAACCCATCCCTCCATTACGTAAGTTATGGACGGGTTCGGCGATGATTAGCGAAAAAATGGGTTCATGGACGGATTCGCCTAATTCGATATTTGTGGGACTGTTTTGGAAATTTTTTTAAATTGTGAGTTTCTTTTTTCTAGGGCAAAACTATCACTGATACCCTCCAATGGGAACATAGGTCTTCACATGGCAGGGCAAGGTTATTCTCAGAATCAGCCCTTTAACGTAACTGCACCCTCATGGTCCTTCGGGTTACCATCGGCTTATGTGGCCTCGCCGGCCATACAGCCGACAGTAGGAATATAAACTACGGTGGAAATCCCCAATCTCGTACAAAAACCTCCTTCGATTCATATACCGATGAATGACCAAGCAGGAGGAAGTGGCATGAACACACCCCACAATCATGGAAAAACAATATCCCGATTAGGCTACCCGAATATTGGGCACCAAAGGGATTTCATGATCTTAACCGAGTCAACGTGACTCGGGGGCAACACTACCAATACCGCCAATATTATATTTGGCAGGAATATTCCCCGAGACAATAATGGCGGCTAGGATGGATTTCAAAATATACCCCTTCACCAGCAAAATCAGGAATTTAGATGATCTAATCTTGTTCCCCCAATGAACCTTTCTCCTTTGCCACCGTTTGTACCAGACCAACTCAAGCCACAATGATTGCATATGGGAGAAGAAGAACACCTAGCAACCATGTTGCGAAAGTTAGGATTAAACATCCCCGAGACAATTTGGCCTGTTTACCAAAGGCCTTGTCCGCCCCATGTATACGAGGACATTCCTCTACCCAATGGCGCACGTATACCTGATTTCTCCAGACAAGACGTCCACTATGGGACACATCGGCTGCTTTATTACCAACTTGGGGAATTAGGGCCGAAATTAGTTCAATAATCAACAACCAACAGTGATGTTGGTTGAGATTCTAGAAATCAAAGAAAAAGATACTAAACCGATGTCTAAGTTAATTGAGCCGTTGCGGCAATAGAAAAGGAAGTGTGAAACTGATATTTTCGAAAATAAAATAACTAATATAGCGGTTAAGAACATGAAACTTCATTTAAAAAAGAAGTTAACCCCCTTACACATTGATAACCTGGCAACCTTATCGTCCAAAGCGATAAGAGTTGAGTCTCTGCTAAAAGAGACACAAGAGTCAAAAGGCAAAGGTTAAAGAAAGAAAAAGCCATACCAAAAATTCGGTACGGCACTATACCATACCAAAAATTTCGGTATACCATAAATCTCGGCATTTTTGGCATTTTCGATATGGTACGATCGGTATACTGAGTTTTCGGCAAAATTGTCCAGCCGTAATTCGCACTTATATGCATATAAAATTTGCAAAATTCTCCTAATATTTTACTACCTCCGTCTCGGTATTTTTGTTACTGATGGTTTTTTGGCACTATTCACTGTTTAACTTTGATTCAAATTTTTATCATAGCTATGTAAGAAAAAACATAGTCAATTGAGATCTTATTAGATTCGTCTAATCTTGTAGTTTTAGACAATTAACTTTTTATAACTTTTCGTTGTACACAATTTAAGTTATTAACCGTTAAAAATGTGTATTGGCATACGTGCTGGGTGGGTCCGTAACAAAAATAGTGAGACAGAGGAAGTATAGTTCTATATAAATAAAAGTAAATAATGATTTTAATTATTGTACTTCAATTAATTTTATATACCTAAAATTCGAAAGTAAATAGAAAGATGCTAACACAATAAATATACCTCTTGCATAGTCGCCCCCATACATTTTCTTTTTCTTTTTAATTATTATGATTTATGGCACACAAGTCAAAGGATAATGGGATTACATCTTACATAAAGTATGTAGTAATGAATGAATAATATAGGAAACTTGGTGGAAATTCGAATCCCCAATTATAAAATTTCAAGTCGGAGACTTGACAATTAGATTAAGCTAAGCCTAATTCCTTATACATTTGAAATGGTTATACCAACCATATGCAATTTACCTCTTAAATGGTATTTTAATACATCTAGTATGGTTGTTTGGATCTTATATTGATATAATATCGTTGAAGTCGTATTTTAGACCTTCAATATATGTTTTTATGACTGCACTATAATAATTCTTTTATATTTTTTAAATGATAATTGTCTAGTTTATTGGGACAAATTTGAGAACACACGGTACAGTTCACGTAGGCGTGAATGGGAGCCAAATGATCACCTCTTTCAAAATTTACTTTCAACTTCAAACCATTGACATTTGGCACAACTTTCATTCTATATTATTCTCATATATTATTATGGCATTATCCATGTACTTTTTTTTTTAATTATATATATATTTGGCACCATCTTAATTCCTATATAGGATAACTAGAACTACTACAAATTATCACTACAAATACAAATACATATTTTTTAAATAATTACTATATTTTTTTTTATTAACTACAACTAATAATTTTTTTTTGAGAATGGATAGGGGGCCGGATGGGGAATCGAACCCCCAACCTAATGTTAGAAGTTGTGAGACTTTGCCATTTGGACTAGTGCTCATCCCCAATAAGTACTATATTGTTAACACACAAAAATATGTTATTAATGCTCAAAACCAACTAGGGCCCATATCTTATTTAAGGCCTGGAATCTAGGCTTAAACGGAGGTGACAAGTTAGGACCATCCCATGTAACCGCACGAAGTCATCCCGAGCAAGCCACTAATTTTAAATTAAGGTGTAGCCCCAAGATAGCAAGCTTGAGCAATGTCATCCGAGAAAGACGTTTTCTATGAGGATCAAGTCAATCTTATCCCGAGCAAAGAAGAACCCCAAATCTCTTGAAGGGCTGATCCATACCAAGGAATGGAAAGGCGTGAGGAGATTTGCATTCGATCAAGACCCAACTTTTCCCAAAAGGTGTCCTTTCGTAGAAAGACACCTACATTTTGTATAAAAGCAACTTCTAGACTAGAGAAAGGGTTCCAACACTCCAAAACTTTACACTTTTACAATGTCAATTTTTTTCAAAGTATTTTCTTTTCCTTTTATTGCTTTCCTTTAATGTTTTTTGCATTTACATTTCTTTATTTTGGGCAACGCTTTAGTTTCTAGCACCCCTTTGGGATTTGTCATAATCCCACTTTCCGACCTTGAAAGCACTGGTTAAAGGATTAAGCGTTACGCCGAAACGACAGTAACAGGTTGGTGACCACAATGGGAGACAAAACTCCTCAAAGTGATCAAGGATCTACCTTGTATAATCTTAGGAGCCGCAAGGTTCGTAGAAAGATTACAAGAAGCCAAACAAAATGGTTTGAGAAATCCCCAAGATAAATTAAAGGAAATGGCTGGTACTGAAGATCAGACTATTCGTGCAACCACGACTAAGACGGTGATTTTTCTCGTTGATCCTCCCAAAAGTCACAAATGGCAAACTATGGATCAACGAACACGCCTTCATTCCTCATGGATGAAGCCATGTTTGACAGATTGGATATGTCAATGGTAAATATTGTCGCCAGAAGACTGCAAACAGCGTTGATAGCACAATTCGGGACCCTGAGTCTCGTAGGAAACAACATTACTACTCCAGTCTCGCTCACAATAGTGCCAAACCGAGGGCAATACTATTATCAAGGGCAAAATGGAAAAAAAGAAAAAAAAACCCACATCGTCCCATAATTTACAAAAATTTCCAAAAGAGTTCCACCAATATTGAATTAGATGAATCCGTCCCATAACTATCCTAATCCTCGCCGAATCTGTCCATGAACCCAGTTTTTCTCTAATTATTGTCGAACCAGTCCCATAACTACCCTAATCATCATCGAGCTCATCCCTCCATTAGGTAAGTTATGGACGGGTTCGGCGATGATTGGCGAAAAAATGGGTTCATGGACGAGTTCAACGATGATTAGGGTAGTTATGGGACGGATTCGTCTAATTAGATATTTGTGAGACTGTTTTGGAAATTTTTTTAAATTATGGGTTTTTTTTCCAGGGCTAAACTATCACTGATAACCTCCAATGGGAACATGGGTCTTCACATGGCAGGGCAAGGTTATTCTCAGAATCAGCCCTTTAACGTGACTGCACCCTCATGGTCCTTCGGGTTACCATCGGCTTATATGGCCTCGCCGGCCATACAGCCGACAGTAGGAATATAAACTACGGTGGAAATCCCCAATCCCGTACAAGAACCTCCTTCGATTCATATACCGATAAATGACCAAGCCGGAGGAAGTGGCATGAACACACCCCACAATCATGGAAAAACAATGTCCCAATTAGGCTACCCGAATTTCGGGCACCATAGGGATTTCATGATGTTAACCGAGTCAACGTGACTCGGGGGCAACACTACCAATACCGCCAATATTATATTTGGCAGGAATATTCCCCGAGACAATAATGGTGGCTAGGATGGATTTCAAAATATACCCCTTCACCAGCAAAATCAGGAATTTTGAGGATCTAATCTTGTTCCCCCGATGAACCTTCCTCATTTGCCACCGTTTGTACCAGACCAACTAAAGCCACAATGATTGCATATGGGAGAAGAACACCTAGCAACCATATTGCGAAAGTTAGGATTAAACATCCCCGAGACAAATTGGCCTATTTCCCAAAGGCCTTATCTGCCCCATGTAAACGAGGACATTCCTCTACCCCAATGGCGCACGTATACCTGATTTCTCCACTTTCTTGGGAGAAGACAAGACGTCCACTATGGGACACATCGGTTGCTTTATTACCCAACTTGGAGAATTAGGGTCGAAATCAGTTCAATCCAATGCAGTTGTTCCCTTCTTCACTGATAAAGACTGCCTTTTCATGGTTTATTGGCCTGCTCGCGGGAAAATTTGCCACATGGCAGCATTTAGAGTAAGCACTTCATACTAGGTTCTATAATTACCTACCAAAAGTCACGTTGGTTGAGATTCTAGAAACCAAAGAAAAGGACAATAAACCGATGGCTAAGTTCATTGAGCCGTTGCGGCAACAGAAAAGAAAGTGTGAAACTGATATTTTCGAAAAGAAAATAACTAATATTGCGGTTAAGAAAATGAAACATCCTTTAAAAAAGAAGTTAACCCCCTTAGACATTGATAACCTGGCAACCCTATCGTCCAAAGCGATAAGAGTTGAGTCTCTGCTAAAAGAGACACAAGAGTCAAAAGGCAAAGGGGAAAGAAAGAAAAAGCCATACCAAAAATTTGGTGTAACACCCCGGTTTTTGGTCACCCAGGTCGGGATGTCACCGCCACACCTCCCTAGTAAGACACGGTTTCTCCGGCTTACTAAAGAGATGCAAGGCTAGGTACTTCAGTATTTAAAAGCATTTAAAACATTTGCAAACAGCCCATACAATATAGTCTCGAAAATAATAATATCATAACGCAGCGGAAATAATATTTAAGTATAATATTGCAGCGGAAATGTAAATACGACCAACATGGTCAAAACACGGGTTAAACAGGCTCGTTTATTCTAATGTCTAATGCAAGAATTTAAATAATAAAGTTTGCAAAAATATAGTTTCCCCCATGCATGAATGTGCTCATGATCATTCCACATACTCTGAAAGGAAAAAGGAAAATAAATGGTTTGGTCAGCACAACTTGCTGAGTAAGTTAACACATGCATGATCGTAGGATTTAAAAGCCATTAATTTAATATTTACACAAAAGCATGATAATAATCATAAATAATTTAATTTAATAATATAACCAATTCGCATAATTTAAATAAAAGCCATAATTAAATTTAATAAAGCATCTAATAATTTTAAAATGACAATATTTAAACATTTAACTATCCCCATTACACCCAAGATTTAGTATTTCAAGTGTTTCACGATTGCATCGCGATGTCAACAAGTTTAGCCGGAAACCGGCGGCCGCAGCCGTATCTGCCATACCCAATACCACTCCGGAGCCTCGGGAAACCCATAAGGATATTCACGAGAGTGTAGACCATATATCTCATGCCGTTTTGGCAACATATCTCAAATATTTCGCGCGGGTCACCATCATCCATAAAGGCATGAAGTGAATCGTTAGGAGGGCACCCTGCAGATCACTCATCCCCAAATTTTAAGGATCAAGTTTGTAAAGGGGATTTCCTAAATTCCAGATTTTATATATTTATTTCAAATAGTCTTCTACTCGTTTAAACCTTAAAGGCTAGTTTCACCGTTTCAACAAGAATTCAAGATTTGACTCGGTCAACCACAGTTTACTCTAAAATTCATTAAAAATCGAGTTTAATTCCAAATATTCTGAAATTTTACCACTGACTCAAAAACATCGAGATGAACAACTTTCATGGTTTAACTTTTTCAATCCAAGATACCGAAACAGTTCAAATACATCAATTTTCATCATAACATTAATCTGTCCGAATTTCGTGTACAGCAGTTCAAGATTATCAAGATCTACCATAGCAAATCAACTCCAAACTTAATGAAATTTTACAGAGACCTTCTTAAGACATTTTTCTACAACTTTCATGTTTGGATAAAGATCTAAATCGGTCTAGAACTAATGTCAAAAACGTGATCAAGATCGAACCTAAGTTCTGTCAAGAAATTCAAGATCAAGTTTCAGCAGTTCGGTTTCGGGTGGATTTCAAATATCAAAACGTCTCTACAAATTCTGAAAATTTTACAGTAAATAGATGTAAGCCTTGGGAACGTTTTTTGTGTTTTACATTTTTCCGTTTGAAGTTGTTTTAAGGTTCGGAAAAATTCGACAAAACTGTTGCGCCGTTAAAAATCATACGTTGACAGATTTTTGAAAGATTCGGTTAAGCTTTTAGTTTTCGTGTTCTAATTTTCTCTCAAAACCATGTAAGTGTCAACTTACAGATTTGTAGATGTCCGGGATCGTCTATTTCGAAGGCGTGGCTTCCAGTCCACCGTTTATCCTCTCCGTTCGTCGGGTTCTACGTTCTAGATCCGATTCGGGGTGTAGAAAGAAAAAGAAGAAGGTTAGGATTCGTTTTCGAATCGTATATGGAACAAGGATCGGATCGAAGCTTACCACGACGCTGGAGATCTTCAAATTTTCGTCCAAACAGTCCTCGCCTTGGTTTCGTGCCTCTGACAACTCCGGAATTAGGGTTTTCGAACGTATAGAGAGGTGTAGGGTTTTGGAAAAGTGTTCGGGGCTTTCAAGAGGGCTTATTTATAGGTAAAGAAGACCTAGGGCATCCAAGGTCTGCCTCTAAGAGTCTTGAGCCGAAAGGTGTTCAACCGAAGTCGGAAAATCCGGATTCGGGCGAGTAAATCTCGCACAGGTCGTTTCTGCCAGATGGCGCGGCCATGGCGCGCTCCCAAGCCATCCACCGCGTGGCCAGCGCGCCACTCACGCCTGGACTCCGGTCCGGGCGGGTCGTGCGATCCGTCATGCCTTTCCTCCTCTCTTTCGGACTTCTATCCCCCTATGCTCCCGGATTCCGATTTCCAGGGTATCTTCGGGTTTCTATTTCCTCTCTAAATTTTACTCGGGTCTAATTGAATGTTTGGACTCAAATTCTCGAGTTCATTGGTGTCGGGTTTCGGTGTGCAATTTATTTATCTTTATTTAATTCTTTTTATTTAATTAAATTCCTTTAATTTCTTTTTAAATTAAATCTCATTTCTCATTTCCTTATCTTTATTTATTTCTTTATTTGCTGGATTTATTTATTTATGGTATTTATTTTATTTATTGTTTATTTATTAAATTTATTGTTTATTTATTTAATTATTGTTTTATGTTGCGAAATTCCGGGTATTACAGTCTACCTTCATTAAGAATCAACTTCGTCCTCGAAGTTGTGTTTCGGCTTTTCTCGTGCTAAGGTCTTTTGTTTGTTTTATTATTTTGTGACTGAACTTAGAATTAAAACTTCTAAGCTGCCTACGTACC
This sequence comes from Hygrophila difformis, assembly GCA_030278955.1. Classification (NCBI taxonomy): domain Eukaryota; kingdom Viridiplantae; phylum Streptophyta; class Magnoliopsida; order Lamiales; family Acanthaceae; genus Hygrophila; species Hygrophila difformis. The sequence goes on along the minus strand of JAOANR010000008.1, from coordinate 18,566,009 downwards.
CTATGAAGGGATCAAGCCATAACGTAGTTCAAAACAATTTGAATTTGTTTGTTTGTTTACAAAAATGCACGAAAAATTGATGGTATGGCATCCTCTCCCCCTTAAGATTGCAGTTATGTTCCCATAACTGTGTCGGTGTCGGTTTGGAACAGTGTCGGGTAGCGTTCTCTCATGTCGGATTCTACCTCCCAAGTTGCCGTCTCACTTTCGTGGTTCGACCAAAGAACCTTTATCATTTTGATGGTTTTGTTCCTAGTTACTCGCTCCTTAGTGTCCAGAATACGCACTGGGACTTCTTCATAAGTCAAATCCTCATCGAGTTCAATTATCTCCGGTTGAAGTACATGTGTCGGGTCCGGCACATACTTCTTTAGTTGTGAGACATGGAAGGCATTATGAACTCGATCTAATTGTGGCGGTAAAGCCAGTCGGTAGGCCAAATTTCCGACTCGTTCTAGAATCTCGTAAGGTCCTATGTATCGAGGACTTAACTTTCCTCGCTTGCCAAAGCGCATTACCCCCTTCATGGGTAATATCTTTAGCATGACCCTATCTCCCACTTGAAATTCTAGGTCTCGTCGTCTCACGTCAGCGTAACTCTACTGACGGTCTTGACCGGCTTTCATTTTTCCTTGAATCACTTTGATTTGTTGAGCCATGTCTTCGATAAGTTGTGGTCCCTCTACCACTGACTTATCGTTTTCTTCCCAGCTCAACGGGCTTCGGCACCTTCGTCCATACAACGCTTCGAATGGTGCCATGCCAATGCTAGCATGGTAGCTATTATTATAAGAAAATTCGATTACGGGTAAATGGGATTCCCAATTTCCCTTAAATTCCAACACGCATGCTCTCAGCATGTCTTCTAGTGTTTGGATTGTTCTCTCGGTTTGTCCATCCGTCATTGGGTGGAATGCGGTGCTCATTTTGATTAGAGTACCGAGGGCTTTTTGTAACTCCGTCCAAAAGTGAGAGACAAATCTACTGTCTCTATCGGAAATGATGTCATGTGGTACTCCATGTCGTCGTACCACATTATCAACGTAGGCTCGGGCCAGTTGGTCCATAGTCCACGTGTCCTTCATCGGGATAAATATGGCTGTCTTCGTTAGCCTATCCACAATCACCCAAATCTTGTTCATGCCTTTAGGTGATCGGGGTAATCCCGAGACAAAGTCCATCGAGATGCTATCCCACTTCCAACTTGGAATCTCTAGTGGTTGCATCAACCCTAAGGGTTTATGTCGCACTGCCTTAACCTTTTGGCAGGTGAGATATTTCACCACGAAGTCTGCCACTTCCTTCTTCATTCCCGGCCACCAATAGATCTTCTTCAGATCTTTGTAAAGCTTTTCACCTCCGGGATGTACTGAATATGGCGTGTTGTGCCCTTCCTCCATCAATCTTCGCTTCAACTCGGCACATTTGAGGGGCACACACCATCTCCCTTTGAAACGAATGCTTCCATCCTCGTGGACAGCAAATCCTACTGCCTTTCCTTCGGCAATATACCCCTTTATCTTTTCGAGTTTCGCGTCGCCCGGTTGGGCGAGCTTAATCTCGTCCAATATTGGAGTTTCTACGACCATGGCGTTGATCGTTTCACCCACTGTGCCCGGATGCACAGGTTCCAACTCTAATCTTGCCAACTCCATGTACAATGCCGGCGGAATTACCAACAAGTTCGTCACGTGTTGGGTTTTCCGATTTAGGGCATCGGCTACCACATTTGCCTTCCCCTCGTGGTAGGCTATTTCTAAATCGTAGTCCTTAATAAGTTCCAACCACCTTCGCTGTCTCAAATTCAACTCCTTCTGAGTGAATATATACTTCAAGCTCTTGTGGTCGGTGAACATTCGACACTTTCGCCCATAAAGATAATGTCTACATATCTTTAGAGCGAAAACGACCGCTGCCAACTCCAGGTCATGTGTCGGATAATTCTCCTCGTGAGGTTTTAGTTGGCGTGATGCATACGCTACGACTCTCGAGTCATGCATCAAGACACAACCTAAACCTTCCTTCAAAGCATCGCTGTAAACTTCGAAGTCACCATTCTCTGATGGTAGTGTCAATACGGGTGTGGTTGTGAGTCGTTTCTTCAGTTCTTGAAATGCTGTCTCACAAGCCTCTGTCCACACGTATTTTACTCCCTTCTTCAGTAGCTGGGTCAAAGGTCGTGCGATTTTCGAAAAATCCTTCACGAACCGTCTATAGTACCCGGCTAATCCAATGAAACTCCTTATCTCAGTTTGGCTCTTTCGAGTTGCCCATTCAGTTACGGCAGAAACTTTTGCCGGATCCACTGAAACTCCATCAGCGGATACTATGTGTCCTAGAAATGCTACCTCCTTCAACCAAAAATCGCATTTGGACAATTTGTCGTATAGCTGATTCTTTCGCAAGGTCCCTAACACTTGGTGCAAGTGCTGGGCATGCTCCTCCTCGCTTTTTGAGTAGATCAGGATGTCATCAATGAACACCACTACACACTGATCTAACAGCTCTCGAAATACATTGTTCATGAGGTTCATGAACATAGCCGGAGCATTTGTTAACCCAAAGGATAACACTGTGAACTCGTAGTGACCATATCGAGTTCGAAACGCCGTCTTCGGGATGTCTTTCTCGGCAATTCTCAGCTAGTGATACCCAGATCGTAAGTCGATCTTCGATAATACTGAAGCTCCCTTCAGTTGATCAAATAGATCCTCAATTCTCGGAAGTGGGTATTTATTCTTGATAGTCACTTGGTTCAGTCCTCGATAATCTATGCAAAGACGTAATCCTCCGTCTTTCTTCTTAACAAATAAAACCGGTGCTCCCCAGGGGGAAATACTCGGCCTTATGTACCCTTTTCCTAACAGCTCCTCGAGTTGGTCCTTTAACTCCTTCATTTCCAGTGGTGCCATCCGGTACGGAGCTTTTGAGACAGGCTCTGTGCCCGGAATGAGATCTATCGTAAACTCAAGATCTCTCTCAGGTGGCATTCCCAGGATGTCTTCAGTAAACACATCCGGGTATTCTCTTACCACTGGTATGCTGTCAACCTTGTTCTCTTCCGCCTCAAGGTTGTGCACGTAGCACGCATATAGCTCATACCCCTTACGCATCAAGTTACTTAGTTTAAGTGCACTGACGATTTTGTTACTCTTCTTAGGGGGCTGAGAGTAAAAGATAACTCTCTTTCCCCTACTTTTTGACAAAGTGATCTTTTGTTTTTGGCATTCGATCACCGCTTTATACTGGGATAACCAATCCATCCCCAGTATGATGTCAAAGTCTCTTAAGTTAAATTCTACTAAGTTCGCGAAGAATTCTACGTTCTTTATCACTATAGGAATTCTGTTATATCGTTTAGAGCAAGATACTACTTCTCCAGAAGGCAATTGAATTCCTAAGCTAATTCTCTCGCACTTAGGTAGATCTAACTCAGGCACTATCCTTGATGCTATGATTGAGCAACTAGCTCCAGAATCAAACAGAACTCTAAGGGGTGTATTCAAAACATGAAATGTACCTGCCATCACTTCTCCTTGTGCAGGCACGTCCGCTTGGTTAACCACATTGAGCCTCCCCACAGGGCGTCCTTGGTTGCCCTGCTGATTCGCATTCTGCTGCTGATTTTGCTGTTGGTTTTGATTCTGCGGTGGCGGAGGTCGTTGGTTCTGGTTCTGATTCGGCGGCCTGAATTGGTTTTGAGGGGGTCTATACCCCTGGTTATTTCCGTTCCGCCCATTTTGGTTCTGAGGCTGTTCCTGCCCCGTGACCAGGTCTTCCCTTTTCGTTATGTTTTCAAGCCTAGTTCGGCACTCCCGACGTATGTGACCCATTCGACCACATCGGAAACAGGCGCCCTGTTGAGGGCATCCCCTCGCCAGATGGGGTCGTCCACATCTTGGGCAAGGTGGTACCGGATCTTCTTGGTTGAACCTCCTCCCATTGTTGTTTTGTTGTGGCCTATTCGACCCTCTCCGCTGTTCGTTCCTTCCCGTGTTTTTCTCGCTTCTCGAGTCCCGGTTCCTCTTGTCTTCGGGACCCCTGCTGGACTCCCTACTCACCCTTCTGTTCAGTTGTTGCACACGCGCTACTGCCACAGCGCGGTCATACACAGCTTGCAAATCGGGGTAGTGTACCCCTGCGATCACCTCGCGAACAGACAGGTTCAGTCCCATCTCGAACTTCTGTACTTTCTCTGCATCCGTGGGTACGAGTCTTGGTGCGAACCTCACCGGCTCCTTGAATCGAGTGTAGTACTCTTGTACGGTTTGGCCTCCTTGCTTCAGTGACAGAAATTCTTCGTACATGGCAGCTTTAATACTCAAGGGATAGAATCGATCCCTGAGTAGTTCCATCATTTCCGTCCAAGACTAGGGCTCAACATCTTCAGTCAGCTTGGCTTGAGTTGCCTGCCACCAGTCGTCCGCTTCGCCTCCCAAGTAGTACGAAGCGACATGCACCCTCTCCTTCCGGACATTTGACTGCTCCCAGCAGCTTGTCGAAGGTTCGGATCCATTCTTCCAGTTTGGCTGGATCCTCCTCACCAGCATAGTGGGGTGGCTGGTAGGGATTCACCATAGCCAGATAGTTAGGGCGAGCCTGGGGCGGAAGTACCGCCGCAGCTTGGCCCTGGTTGACTTTCGCGTTCCCTAGCGCAATCAAGACCTCCTCTATCGTCCGAAGACGATCGCCCACATTGTTCGGTGCGGGGGCGTCCTGCGCACCTTGGGGTTGTTCCTCTACAGGTTGAGCCGGTTCCGTGACATTAGGAGGTGTTTCAGTAGTGGTTTGGGGAGCGGTTTGAGTTCTTCCTCTTCCTCTTCCTCTGGGTGTCATTCTGGTTCAAATAGGGTGGATTAGGACTTGTGAAACTAGCATATAGTCTAAACAAGTTCTATAAATATGCATGTGTTTTGTAATTTCGCACGTGGTGCTCGATCGAACTAAGAAGCGACGTACGCTTCTGTGTTTTATTTTAATTTATTATTTTATTTTATTTTCGATTTTTTTTTTGGTACGGACAGGTCTGTCCGGATTTTTTTTTATTTATTATAAATAAATCGGGCATTTTATTTCCTTAAACGAATTTTTAGTACAAAAGTAGAATATTTTCCTAGCAAAATAGTATCTACTATAAATAGAATCCTTAGCGTCTCAAGATGTCCTCCGGTGGGGTAGCGGGATCCTCCTCCGGGTCTTCCTCCTCCGAACTTGGCGGCAGTAGATCGTCAAAGATAGTGTTCAAGTCTTGCCCATGAGCATCGATGTGTTCCTTCAGTATTAGGTTTTGTGTAGTGAGGGTCTGGACTTGGCGTTCGAGTTGGTTTATGCGGTGGTGATCCGCCTCTCTCAAGTTGCCCATGTGGTGCAGATTTGCCTCCAATTGAGCCATACGATATTTCATTTGTTCTATGGTTTGTTGGGAATCAAGATGAACGTTCATCATTTTGATCATCAACTGTATCATATCTTGATTAGCCATCTAGCGCAAGCAAAAGATCTAAGTTAATATTCGCCAAGATTCTAGGTTAAACTTCGCCAAGATTCTAAGTTGAAATTCGTCAAGATTCTTAGTTCTCTACATAAAAGAGATGCAATATGCAAATGCAAATGATGATTTCCCCCCAAAAATAATTTATGCACTATATATATATTTTTTTCCATGGGTTTTAAAATAAAAATTCCTCCATGGACATAATACTTTAAAATTTAAAATAATAGTCAAAATATTAATAATAGTTTAAAAATGATAATGGTTTAAAAATAATAGTTTAAAAATACTAGCTTAAAAATATCCGGGCTCTGATACCAACTTGTAACACCCCGGTTTTTGGTCACCCAGGTCGGGATGTCACCGCCACACCTCCCTAGTAAGACACGGTTTCTCCGGCTTACTAAAGAGTTGCAAGGCTAGGTACTTCAGTATTTAAAAGCATTTAAAACATTTGCAAACAACCCATACAATATAGTCTCGAAAATAATAATATCATAACGCAGCGGAAATAATATTTAAGTATAATATTGCAGCGGAAATGTAAATACGACCAACATGGTCAAAACACGGGTTAAACAGGCCCGTTTATTCGAATGTCTAATGCAAGAATTTAAATATTAAAGTTTGCAAAAATATAGTTTCCCCCATGCATGAATGTGCTCATGATCATTCCACATACTCTGTAAGGAAAAAGGAAAATAAATGGTTTGGTCAACTTGCTGAGTAAGTTAACACATGCATGATCGTAAGGTTTAAAAGCCATTAATTTAATATTTACACAAAAGCATGATAATAATCATAAATAATTTAATTTAATAATATAACCAATTCGCATAATTTAAATAAAAGCCATAATTAAATTTAATAAAGCATCTAATAATTTTAAAAGGACAATATTTAAACATTTAACTATCCCCATTACACCCAAGATTTAGTATTTCAAGTGTTTCACAATTGCATCGCGATGTCAACAAGTTTAGCCGGAAACCGGCGGCCGCAGCCGTATCTGATATACCCAGTACCACTCCGGAGCCTCGGGAAACCCATAAGGATATTCACGAGAGTGTAGGCCATATATCTCATGCCGTTTTGGCAACATATCTCAAATATTTCGCGCGGGTCACCATCATCCATAAAGGCACGAAGTGAATCGTTAGGAGGGCACCCTGCAGATCACTCACCCCCTAATTTTAAGGATCAAGTTTATAAAGGGGATTTCCTAAATTCCAGATTTCATATATTTATTTCAAAGAGTCTTCTACTCGTTTAAACCTTAAAGGCTAGTTTCACCGTTTCAACAAGAATTCAAGATTTGACTCGGTCAACCACAGTTTACTCTAAAATTCATTAAAAATCGAGTTTATTTCCAAAAACTCTAAAATTTTACCACTGACTCAGAAACATCGAGATGAACAACTTTCATGGTTTAACTTTTTCAATCCAAGATATCGAAACAGGTCAAATACATCAATTTTCGTCATAACATTAATCTGTCCGAATTTCGTGTATAGCAGTTCAAGATTATCAAGATCTACCATAGCAAATCAACTCCAAACTTAATGAACTTTTACAGAGACCTTCTTAAGACATTTGTCTACAACTTTTATGTTCGGCTAAAGATCTAAATCGGTCTAGAACTAATGTCAAAAATGTGATCAAGATCGGACCTAAGTTCTATCAAGAAATTCAAGATCCAAGTTTGAGCAGTTCGGTTTCGGGTGGAATTCAAATATCAAAACGTCTCTAAAAATTCTGAAAATTTTACAGTAGATAGATCTACGCCTTAGAAACGTTTTATGTGTCTTACATTTTTCCGTTTGAAGTGGTTTTAACGTTCGGAAAAATTCGACAAAACTGTTGCGCCGTTAAAAATCATACGTTGACAGATTTTTGAAAGATTCGGTTAAGCTTTTAGTTTTCGTGTTTTAATTTCTCCCAAAACCATGTAAGTGTCAACTTACAGATTTGTAGATGTCCGGGATCGTCTATTTCGAAGGCGTGGCTTCCAGTCCACCGTTTATCCTCTCCGTTCGTCGGGTTCTACGTTCTAGATCCGATTCGGGGTGTAGAAAGAAAAAGAAGAAGGTTAGGATTCGTTTTCGAATCGTATATGGAACAAGAATCGGATCGAAGCTTTCCACGACGCTGGAGATCTTCAAATTTTCGTCCAAACAGTCCTCGCCTTGGTTTCGTGCCTCCGACGACTCCGGAATTAGGGTTTTCGAATGTATTGAGAGGTGTAAGGTTTTGGAAAAGTGTTCGGGGCTTTCAAGAGGGCTTCTTTATAGGTAAACAAGACCTAGGGCATCCAAGGTCTGCCTCTAAGAGTCTTGAGCCGAAAGGTGTTCAATCGAAGTCGGAAAATCCGGATTCGGGCGAGTAAATCTCGCACGGGTCGTTTCTGCCAGATGGCGCGGCAATGGCGCGCTCCCAAGCCATCCACCGCGCGGCCAGCGCGCCACTCACGCCTGGACTCCGGTCCGGGCGGATCGTGCGATTCGTCGTGCCTTTCCTCCTCTCTTTCGGACTTCTATCCCCCTATGCTCCCGGATTCCGATTTCCGGGGTATTTTCGGGTTTCTATTTCCTCTCTAAATTTTACTCGGGTCTAATTGAATGTTTGGACTCGAATTCTCGAGTTCATTGGTGTCGGGTTTCGGTGTGCAATTTATTTATCTTTATTTAATTCTCTTTATTTAATTAAATTCCTTTAATTCCTTTTTAAGTTAAATCTCATTTCTCATTTCCTTATCTTTATTTATTTCTTTATTTGCTGGATTTATTTATTTATGGTATTTATTTTATTTATTGTTTATTTATTTAATTATTGTTTTATGTTGCATAATTCTCGGGTGTTACATTTGGTACGGCACTATACCATACCAAAAATTTCGGTATACCATAAATCTCGGCATTTTTGGCATTTTTTTATATGGTACGATCGGTATACCGAGTTTTCGGCAAAATTGTCCAGTCGTAATTCGCACTTATATGCATATAAAATTTGCAAAATTCTCCTAATATTTTATAGTTTTATATAAATAAAAGTAAATAATGATTTTAATTATTGTACTTCAATTAATTTTATATACCGAAAATTCCAAAGTAAATAGAAAGATGTTAAAACAATAAATTTACCTCTTGCATAGTCGTCCCCATACATTTTCTTTTTCTTTTTAATTATTATGATGTATGGCACTCAAGTCAAAGGATAATGAGATTACATTTTACATAAAGTATATAGTAATGAATGAGTAAGTTAGGAAACTCGGTGGAAATTCGAATCCCCAATTATAAAATTTCAAGTCGGAGACTTGACCATTAGATTATGCCTAATTCCTTATACATTTAAATGGTTATACCAACCATATGCTATTTACCTCTTAAATGGTATTTTAATACATCTGGTATGGCTGTTTGGATCTTATATTGATATAATATCGTTGAAGTCGTATTTTAGACCTTCAATATATGTTTTTATGGCTGCGCTATAATAATTCTTTTATATTTTTAAATGATAATTGTCTAGTTTATTGGGACAAATTTGAGAACAGACGGTACAGTTCACGTAGGGGTGAATGGGAGCCAAATGATCACCTCTTTCAAAATTTACTTTTAACTTCAAACCATTGACATTTGGCACAACTTTCATTCTATATTATTCTCATCTATTATTATGGCATTATCCATGTACTTATTTTTTATTATATATATGTGGCACCATCCTAATTCTTATATAGGATAACTAGAACTAATACAAATTGTCACTACAAATACAAATACATATTTTTTTAATAATTACTATATATTTTTTATTAACTACAACTAATGATTTTTTTAGAAAATGGATAAGGGGCCGGGTGGGGAATCGAACCCCCAACCTAATGTTAGAAGTTGTGAGACTTTGCCATTTGGACTAGTGCTTTTCCCCAATAAGTACTATATTGTTAACACACAAAAATATGTTATTAAAACTCAAAACCAACTAGGGCCCATATCTTATTTAAGGCCCAAAATCTAGGCTTAAACGGAGGTGACAAGTTAGGACCAGCCCATGGAACCACACGAAGTCATCCCGAGCAAGCCACTTATTTTAAATTAAGGCGTAGCTCGATGACAGAAAGCTTGAGCAATGTCATCCGAGAAAGACGTTTTCTATCAAGATCAAGTCAATCTTATCCCGAGCAAAGAAGAACCCCAAATCTCTTGAAGGGCTGATCCATACCAAGGAATGGAAAGGCGTGACGAGATTTGCGTTCGATCAAAACCCAACATTTCCCAAAAGATGTCCTTTCGTAGAAAGACTATTTTGTGTCCTTTCGTAGAAAGACGCCTACATTTTGTATAAAAGCAACTTCAAAACTGGAGAAAGGGTTCCAACACTCCAAAACTTTACACTTTTACAATGTCAATTTTATTCAAAGTATTTTCTTTTCCTTTAATTGCTTTCCTTTAATTTTTTTGCATTTACATTTCTTTATTTTGGGCAACGCTTTAGTTTCTAGCACCCCCTTGGGATTTGTCATAATCCCCCTTTCTGACCGTGAAAGCACTGGTTAAACGATTAAGCGTTATGCCGAAACGGCAGTAACAGGTTGGCGACCACAATGGGAGACAAAACTCCTCAAAGTGATCAAAGATCTGTGATAATGGCCAGAAATGACCATTATTTTCAATCCATTTCCCTGTCTGAAACGGGCATTTGATCGCATTCCGGTCTTATAATAAATAAGAAAGCAGTAGAATTGGACTGATTTATGCATAATTGTAAAAATGTTGAGCTGGTGTGAAAAATGCATAAATATGTAATTTTGTTACACATTTATGTTAGAAAAATCCAAAAACATGAGAAAAATAAAAGGAAACAAAAAGATGGGAAAAGAAATGAAAAAACCCACAAAAAGTTGAATTCTCAGGATATTACGATGCTAGACACAACTACGGCGCTAAGCATGGATAGCGCCGTAGCTTGGTCTAGCGCCGTAGGAGGAAATCAAAGCAGCGGTCTGAAGAGGAGCGGACGGCGCTAAACATGGATAGCGCCGTAATCAAGCATAGCGCCGTAGAAGAAGGATAGCGCCGTAGGCTGTCCATTCAGAAGCAAGAGTGTCTTTGGGATGGAAGACTACGACGCTACACAAATAGCGCCGTAGCAAGGATAGCGCCGTAATCCACCTATAGCGTCGTCAGCCTTGCCAGAATTCAAATTTCAAGGCCTGGGGGCCCATGGGCCTAGGGTTTCCCTCCTATAAATAGAGGTGTTGACTCCCTGGTCTTGTCACTTCACCACATTCTCAAACTTGAAGACAAGAGGTTGTTCTTGAGAGTAGTGTAGGTTAGTTAGATTAGTTAGTTTATTTCATGTATTATTTTATTTCTGCACATAGATTAGTTTAAATAATGCATAGGTTAGTGTTACTGTTATGCTTCCAGTTAGTTAGCCATTGTTTTCTCTCTTTACAGTTTTGTTAAACCTTTATTTAGGTTTGAAATATCCAAATGATGGGTATTATCAAACCATTTTATGAAAAATGGGAAGTTAATCTTTGAAAATATCCCAAAATCATGAAATGGACATGGGTCCATGGATTCTATGCTTTGCTTTTGATTTCATGACCATTTGGTCATTTTATTCTTACTGTTCATGTGGGTTTTCTGTTTTCTTTTCATTTTTTTGGGATTCATGCATGAATGTTGGTTGAAAACCCTCATTTGGGTTTGTGGTTCATGAGTGTGTAGTTTAGTATAGTTTTATTTACTGTTTTGAAATTCTTGCTTTTTACTTTCGCTGTTCTTAGCTTGTTATCTCATTTTAATGCATTTGTGAACCATGAACTCGAAAATAGGGCTTGCAATCGCAGAGATTGCATTACCCGAACAACAACATGCTTCTGGGCTAGCTACGACGCTAACCGCCCTACGGCGCTATCCTTGGATAGCGTCGTAGGTGAGGTATAGCGCCGTAGTTGCCCAGAACTTAAACAAAATATTGCCCTACGGCACTAAACCAACGGCGCTATCCTCAGATAGCGTCGTAATTTCTGTTTAGCGCCGTAGGTCCCCAAATTCCTCTATCTCTCAGAACCCACCTACGGCACTATCCTTACGATGCTATCCTAGGATATCGCCGTCATTTAACGTTTAGCGCCGTAGTATCTCTTCTTTTTCCAAAAACTTCTAAATTTCTCAAACCACCTACGACGCTACACCTACGACGCTATACTAGTATAGGCCGTAGTAGGGTATAGCGCCGTAATTACCCCCTTAATCCAAAATTTATTCTCTCTCTTGCACCAACCCATGACGACGCTACCCTCACGACGCTATCATACGATAGCGCCGTCACATCTGTCTAGCGTCGTAATCAGCATCTTCATGCAGATTTTCCATTCTCCATTTCCATCATTAATTAATTGAACCTTCTAGTCATTAATGATCCGTGAGTCTAATTAGCAATAATTAAATCACCAATTATTGTGATTAGAGGACCTTTGTTCAATTGCCATTAAAATAATTTTCTATAAACAAAATCATGATGTCTTAAACAGATAACCCGGACTGTAATTAATTATGGTAGGAGGGATTATTTAAGCCATCAATTATGGATTGATTCCATAACCTTGCATGAGAAACCAATGTCTCTCATGCAAGTTGCTCTCTTTATGTCATTCTATTTTGTCTTTTGCGTATTGTGTGTAGCATTTAGTAAAGAATACATCAGACTAATGTTGGCGGGCATTTCCTCACGGATAACTAGCCCGTAATCTGGGTGTTGATTACTAAGTGTTATTTTGCATGGTCTGGATGACTGTCAGTGGAAGCCTTGGCGGTTCGCCCATCCGGGGTTATAATAGCTGCTCGGCTGACTCCCATCCAGATACAGTTTTATTTAATGTATCTCAATTTCCAACCCAAATTCCAATCTGCAATAAAACTCTGCTAATGTCTGTCAACATTAGCTGATAAGTACTGCAGAGAGGAAGCATGTAGGTTTTTATCCGAATTCACAGACAGTGAAGGCCCAACTGGCACTGACACTGCCATTACAGGACCTAAGCTGTCTAAATTCGCTCCATCCGAGTGATTGGGAAATTGGACAGTAGATGTTTACAGTCCACCCGATTATTCTGCCATTACTTTGGTCTCCTGACCACTTCATATCTATGTTTCACCTTCTGTCTAGACCCGCATCTATATTTTGGGTCAATTAATTTTACACTTCCCTATATCCTTATGCATGATAATATTATGTACTATTGTGGTCTGTAATTATTTTGGGACCCTTCCCTTGGACAATAGAAGTCTAGATCTTAAACAGATATTGCTTATTAAATTTCCAACAAAAATCTCTTTATAAAAACCGGATCTGAGTGAGGGATAAATTCTTCAGTTATGACTAATTCATATTCTGTCAAGGGTTGATTTTGGGAAATTAGAAGCAGAGTCAGCGATTAGGTCTCACCTAGACTGAAAGGATCTGTGTTTTAACTGAGAGTCTAGTACCTGTTTAGGGAATGATTTTCAAATCTTTTATTTTCCAAAATTGCTGTTTGTTGGGAATCTAAGATTAAATATTACACCGAGATGGGGTCCACTTGGACTCAAATACAGTGTAATAAATAATTTTAGAGGAACATCATCCAGGCCTTGGTTATTTTCTAAGATAGGGTTGAGTTTTCTTTCAACTACTATCCTCTTCTGCCAAAGCCTATTTTTGAGTCCTGAGTGAGTGCATCCGGAACAAACTAATTTATTAGTTCGTTTCATTAGTTTGTATCTCATAATCACCCGGAAGGAAGTGAACACACGAGTGGTTCACCAAGAGCCGGGAATTCTTGATCCATACCCCTTCATCCTGATGGGTAGCTGTCTTTTACTACCAGGGTCAGACCTTCAAAACCCCCGAGTGATAGGTTTTAAATGCTTTCTTTAACGCTTTCTTTTACCGCTTACTCTTGACTGCTTTCTCTAGAGGTCACTCGGTTGTATTGAGAGTTGCGTAACTGCTACTAGGATTGATAGTTAAGGGATAGTTTAGGGCTTAATTAGAATCTTTGGGTGTGACATGGGGGAATGATAGTAGTACTTGGTATTTCAATAAATGATTTGTCGGGTGTTGCTTTTCCACCACAGATGAAGTAACACACCCAGGCCAGGGCAGTTACGAATCTGTGGTATCTTAGAATTTGCGGTCTTAAGAACATGTAAACTCACACTGTAAGTACCTGTCTGTTAAAGGGAAAGCAGTATTGAGAGCATGAGAATTAGCTATCTGATAGAATTATTCCAAACAAAGATCTGTGTATAAAAATGGAAGTTTTCTGCTGTATCTAAATCTTGTCCAATTTTCATTCTTTTCTTCCTGTCCCTTCTGTCTACATTATGATTCAGCTTCACAGCTGGCATAGTGTAAGTATTCACTGCTTCCGTAGATAGTGTTTATCGCATTCTTAAAATAATTTTGCCCGCTTCTTAGAATAGAATTATTTGCTTTGTAGAATAGATTTAAACACTTTTATAGTTCAGTTTAAATTCATGCCAGTAGTTGTTAATCACTTTTCAAACCATTGGAGCAATACGAATGGAAAATCTAGTAAAACGACGTGGGCCCTGCTTCTATCGCACATCCTCCAGTGAACGATCCGGTCTTACTATAAATTACTGCAATTTTTGACACCGTGCGCTTTCGGGCCACAGTTTCTTAACACGAGTAATAAAAACGTGACAACCTTTAAATATATCCCTAATCCCAACTCCGCAATCATAAAATGATTTTCATTAAATAAAATCAAGACCGGGGTTATATTATTTCGAAAAATACTCGTGTGGGAAATTGTCAAAAGTTTCATGGCGCCGTTGCCGGGGAGGATGCAGCGCCGTTTTATTAAAGAATTACATTCCTCATTGCTCCTAGTTAGCTTATACATATAAATATAAATATTCACCCCGAAACCGATTCTAACCTGGGGAATGTGCAGGTACTGTCATACCCAAGACCTCTGTTCTATGCAAAAGAGAAAGGAGACTCCAGCCGAGATCCCATTCAACGCAGAGATCGAGAAAACAGCTCGTCGTCTGAGGGCGGAAGCTAGACAAAGAAAGGAACGTGAAAGACAAGCTCTCCTCTCTCCAAGCACAAGCAGTGACATCTCAGATATGGCGGATAACCATGGCAATCCCCCAAACATTCCACTTAACCCACCACTCCAAAACATCCAAGAGGATCCAGAAGACGTTGACGTTGAGAACTTGGAGGATCTCCCACCTCAGGTCATTCAGGGAGGTGAGAATCCCCCAAATCTCGAGCAGCAACCCTTCGAGATGCCTCCACCCAACCCAAACCACCAAAACCCCCAAAACAACCCACTTAACCAGAATAACCCTAATAACCAAAATTTTCAGAACCCTCAATTTCCAGACCCCCAGTTTAACCAAAACCAGAATTACCCCAACCCGAAAGATTTCAATGATCCCAGAAATTACTATCCGAATCAGAACTTTTACCCACAGCAATACCAAGGAGGGCCAGGGAACAATCAACAGGCAGCCACAGCTGACTATATGCAGCCCATTCTAGAACCATATTTGAACATTCCTGGACAAGCCCCATTCTTGGCCAGGAATTTCGAATTAAAGCCGGCCCTCATCAATCTTGTTCAGAGCAACCAGTTCGCAGGAGAAAATCATGAAGATCCCCATGATCATTTGCAGACTTTCCTGGAACTGTGTGATACGATCAAAAACCAGAATGTATCTGCTAACACCATTCGATTGAGGCTGTTTCCTTTCTCTCTGACTAGCGGGGTAAGGACATGGTATAAATCACTGCCCGTGAATCAGAAATCTGCATGGGAGGACGTGATCAGAAACTTCTTGACAAAGTACTTCCCGGAATCCAAGGTGGATGAATGCCGCTCTAAGATTGCGGAATTCAAGATGAAACCAGACGAGTCCCTGTATGAAGCAAAGGAACGGTTCTTCAACTTGCTCAGGAAGTGCCCCCAGCATGGTTTCCATGAGTGGGAGAAATTGAGAAAGTTCTATAGCGGTTTGACCCCAGCATGGAAGAACATGCTTGATGCTGCTGGTGGTCAACACCTGCTATACATTCCCATGGATCAAGCTTGGGCCAAGATTGAAGCAATGAGTGTAAACAGAACTGTACTTTATGATGATGTTAATTCCCCTCCCCCTCGTGGTTTATGTGTTGTAGGTACAGTAGGGAAATCTGAACTGGACAAACTGAAAGACCAAGTGGCCGTCTTAGCCTTGAATCAGGAAGCTGGGAGCTCTACACAGGCTCAAAATGCTGAAGCTGTTTGCGGGACCTGCCAAGGCTCGCATTCTACCGAGTCTTGTCAACAAGTGGCGAATGAAAGCTGTAACTATGCAGGTGGATTCCAAAACCGGCACCCGAACCTTTCATATTCCAACAACAATGCTTTGAATTCCCACCTGTTGACCCAGCCACAACAGTTCAACCAACCAAGGCCCCAGCACTTTAACCCAGGCTTTCAGCCTCAGATTCTAGCTAGGCCACCTCAAAACCAAAATTTCCAAAACTTCCAGCAGCCACAGAATCAGTTTGTCCCAAATCAGAATCAGTTTGGTCAAAACCAAGGCCAGAACCAGAATTGGAACCAGAACCAGCAGAAACCCCCTTCCAGATTAGAGACCCTCATGACTGACTTTATCACCAGTCAAAAGAAAATCAACACGCAGTTGCAGTCCTCTATCCGGAATGTGGAGATGCAGGTTACACAAATGGCCAAGGAAATGCAGAAAAAAGATCAAGGAACTCTACCCAGTGCTGCTGAGAAAAATCCTCAGTGTAAGGCCATCACACTGAAATCTGGCAATATTCTGGCAGGACCCAAGGGCAAGGAGAAACTGGTACAAGAGAATGAACTGGGAAGTGATATCGAGGAGAATGAAAAGGAAGCCGAGAAAGAGACAGCCGATCTGCAGACCGATGATGCACCTGAAACGGCTGAAACAGATAAGGGTACAGGTGGAGGTACAACTTCCTTCCATTTACCACAAAAACACTTTGATAATAAAAAGTTCATGCCAAGGGTGCCATACCCGGCCCGACTTAAAAATCAAGAACATGACCTTAAATTTGAAAAATTTCTGAAAAGACTGCAAAAAGTAGAAATAACTATTCCTCTCATCGAAATGATAGCTGAGATGCCAGCATACGCTAAATTTCTGAAAGAATTAGTTTCAGGAAAGAGGAGAATTGAGCAGGAAGAACTGGTAGTTCTTAACAATACATGCAGTGCTATCATCCAGCGCAAGCTTCCGGAAAAGCAAGAAGATCCAGGCTGTTGCATGTTGCCGATTCAAATCGGGAAAGTCAAAGCAGGAAGGGGCCTCTGTGATCTTGGTTCTAGCATCAGTGTTATGCCTTTTGCAATGGTGCGGCGCCTCAAGCTGGGACGCATCGAGCCAATCAAGATGAGACTCCAATTGGCAGACAGATCCATCACAAAGCCTGTCGGCATCCTCAAGGACATCATAGTGAAGACTGGGAATATCTTATTCCCAGTTGATTTTGTGATACTAGACATGGAGGAGGATCTAAACATGCCATTGATCTTGGGGAGACCATTCCTTGCAATAGGCGGAGCACTTATAGATGCAAAAGCTGGACGAGAAACGTTGCGAGTCGATGAGGAAGAAGTTACATTTGACATGGCACAGTTAGATGACGGGTTCTGTTCATCAAAATCTGTAATAGTTAGGAGTGAGGAGAGAGAGCTTGACTCTGAAGTTGATCATGAAATGATGCTGGATGAAATTTCAAAGCAGGTACTGAAGCCTGCTGGCGTGGAGCACAAAGGATGCAAAGCCGTTCACTTTGCCGATCCCAAAACAGGGGATTTGGAGGAGTTTGACGGCACAGATTTCCATGACGACGCCGACCAAGAGGAGGCGGATCCTGTACTGATGCAGGGTCCGGAAGGTAAAATTGATCTTCTCCCATCTAATTCTCGCAAATTACTCCCTTCCGTTGAATGCCCACCAGAGCTTGAACTTAAAACATTACCCGATCATCTCAAGTACGCGTTTCTCGCAGAACATAAAAAATTACCTGTGATTGTTTCGACTAAGCTCTCCCAAGAGCAAGAAAATGCTCTGGTGGTCGTTCTTAAAAATTATGTGCGTGCAATCGGTTGGACCATTTCTGATATCAAAGGAATAAGCCCTTCTGTTTGTATGCACATGATATTAATGGAGGAGAATTTCAAGGCCTCTCGCCAGCCCCAACGAAGATTGAACCCACCCATGCAAGAAGTGGTAAGAAAGGAAGTGATCAAGCTGTTAGACGCCGGTATTATATACCCGATTTTCTGATAGCAAATGGGTCAGTCCTGTGCAGGTTGTTCCGAAGCGGGGTGGGATGTGCATTACGCAGAATGAACAAGGGGAGGAAATTGCCACGCGCCCAGTCACCGGATGGAGAGTCTGCATAGACTACCGGAAGTTGAACGAGGCAACTCGCAAGGACCATTTCCCTTTACCTTTTATCGATCAAATGTTGGAACGATTGGCGGGAAGGGCATTTTATTGTTTTTTAGATGGCTATTCTGGATACAATCAAATAGTGATCGCCAGTGAAGATCACAAAAAAACTACTTTTACTTGCCCTTATGGCACTTTTGCCTATAGGCGCATGCCTTTTGGTCTTTGCAATGCACCAGCTACTTTTCAAAGATGCATGATGTCTATATTCTCTGAATTTATCGAAAAATGCATTGAGGTCTTCATGGATGACTTCTCTGTATATGGAGATACGTTTGATGGATGTTTGACTAATCTTGCTAAGATTTTAAAGAGGTGTGAGGACACTAACTTGGTTTTAAATTGGGAAAAGTGCCATTTTATGGTCACTGAGGGCGTAGTGTTAGGTCATCGCATTTCTTGTGCAGGCATTGAAGTTGATCCAGCCAAAGTTTCCGCCATTTCCAATCTCCCTCTCCCCAATTCTATCAAATCAGTTAGGAGCTTCTTAGGGCATGCCGGTTTTTACCGGAGGTTCATTAAGGATTTCTCTAAAATTGCCAAGCCGCTCACTAACTTGCTTTGTAAAGAAAATCCTTTCTTAATAAATGAAGCGTGTGTCCAAGCCTTTGACACGCTCAAGGAGATGTTGGTTTCTGCACCAATAGTGCAACCACCCGATTGGTCAATACCTTTTGAGGTAATGTGTGATGCTAGTGGTCTCGCCGTAGGTGCAGTTCTTGGACAACATAAGGATGGGAGACACTGCGTAATTCATTACGCAAGTCATGCCCTGAATGAAGCCCAAATTAACTACACCACAACGGAGAAAGAGATGTATGCTGTAATCTTCGTGTTCGACAAATTCAGACAGTACCTTATAGGTACGAAGACTATAGTATACACCGATCACTCTGCATTGAGATACTTGTTTAGCAAACAAGATGCCAAACCTCGATTAATCAGGTGGGTACTTCTGTTGCAAGAATTCGACATCATAATAAAAGATAGGCGAGGTCGAGATAATGGTGCTGCTGACCACTTATCTCGATTAGATAATGATAAAAAGGAAAAAGCCATTAATGAAGAGTTCCCGGACGAACAGTTGTTCGCATTGCATTTGCATAATCAAGCTTGTCCATGGTTTTCCGACATCGCTAACTTCTTGGCATGCGGAATAACCCCACAGTTTTCGAACTATCATCAGAAGAATAAGTTCAAACGAGATGTATTAAGTTACTTCTGGGAAGAACCTTATCTCTTCAAACACTGCGCCGATTCAATAATCAGGCGATGTGTGACTGAGCATGAAGCCTATCAGATTGTCAGAAAATGCCATGAATCAGTATATGGAGGTCACCATGGTCCCGCTCGAACGGCCCACAAGGTCATCGAATGTGGATTTTATTGGCCTCACATCTATGAGGATTGCAGGACATTTGTGAAAGGTTGCGACAAGTGCCAAAGATTAGGAAACCTCTCCAAGAGGGATGAGATGCCGCAAAAGGGAATTCTCACACTTGAGATTTTCGATGTATGGGGCATTGACTTCATGGGACCGTTTCCACCATCTGGTGGAAACTATTATATCTTGGTGGCTGTCGATTACGTGTCCAAATGGGTCGAGGCTGTCGCATTACCGACCAATGATGGTAGCCAAGTCATCAAGTTCCTCAAGAACAACATTTTCAGTCGATTTGGCATACCTAGGGTGGTGATATCTGATGGAGGAACACACTTTATTAATAAAGCTTTTGAAACTTTAATGAATAAAAAATGGAATCCTCCATAAGATTGGCACGCCTTATCATCCCCAGACTAGTGGTCAAGTCGAAGTATCCAATCGCGAAATCAAACATATACTCGAAGCCACAGTCAGGATAACCCGTAAGGATTGGGCACGTAAGCTCAATGATGCTCTATGGGCATACCGCACAGCGTTTAAGACTCCCATTGGGATGTCTCCTTACAGACTTGTCTTCGGAAAAGCCTGTCATTTGCCTGTAGAGTTAGAGCATAAAGCTTACTGGGCCGTTAAAACGCTTAACTTCGATCCGAAAGTTGCTCAAAGCAAACGCAAGTTGGACCTCAATGAAATTGAGGAAATACGAGCGCTAGCTTATGAAAGCTCTCGAATTTATAAGGAGCGGACCCAGAAGTTGCACGATCGCAGGATTAAGCCTAAGCATTTCTATGTTGGTCAAAATGTATTATTGTTCAATTCTAGGTTGAAGCTGTTTCCTGGAAAGCTTAAATCCAGATGGGAAGGACCACATGAAGTGCTGGAAGTGTTTCAAAATGGAGCCGTCAGGATCCGAACTGACAAGGGCAACATAGTGGTGAATGGACATCGATTGAAGGAGTACCTCGGAGAGTTCGATCCGGAGAAAGAAAGCCAAACAGTGGCAGACCCGGCTTACACTCAATAAGAAACAGCATTTAAATCATAAAAATTTCATTTCATATTACCTATTTATATATGAGTTATTTTGTCAGAGAATATCCAAATATCAATTAAACATTTAGAGTACTAAGACTCTAAATGTGAGGATGTTGATATTTGGAGAAAACTTAACCTATTGAGTATCTATCTGACTTGCAGGAAATTCGAACCACTAAAAAGAAGGAGCAGAAAATGAAGAAGAAAACCAGGTTCCCGGTTGGATTAAGTCCATGAATTTAAGAAAATGATTTCGGAAATTAAAGCAATTTAAAATCCGAAATAGTTTTTGCATACAAGTGGAATTAATCCAACCTATTCATGCAAGTTTAATTTAGTTAAGTTAGCCCATTTACACACAAAAATGCTTTGGACTAAAATTTCCCAAGTCCAAAACAAATAAAACCAACTAAGGCCCAATTTCATCTAACCGGGCCCAGTTCGCATGAAATTGTTGAAAATTCCAAAATCCGAAGTGCAACTACGACGCTATCCCCACCTACGACGCTATCCTCGGATAGCGCCGTAGCAATAGGATAGCGCCGTAGGGATTCATCCCATCTTAGTCCATCTACGACGCAGTCCCTTAGAACGACGCTATCCTTGGATAGCGCCGTACTAAAGGCATAGTGCCGTAGCACCCCTTTTCATTCCCACCACTCTACGACGCTGAACCAAGCCTACGGCGCTAGCATAGCGCCGTAAGTTGAGTATAGTGTCGTAGAAACCCTTCTTCTCACCTATAAATACCCCCACCAGTCTTCTTCTTCACTCGCACACTCTCACACTCCCATTTCCAGAAACCCACTCTCAAAAATCCCTACGCAGAACGCAGAGTTCTCGTACAACATTCTTCTCCACAAATCCAAGGAGACACCATGGACAGATTCCACAGAATCCTTCCAAACTTGGGACCTTTGCCCAGACCAAGACCACGGAGGGGAGGGTAAAACCCATATTTTCCCATCCCTGTTCATGGCCTCCATTCGAACCCTTGTTTTCTTTTTCGAATTTTTTTGGTTAAAAATAACACAATGTGGGTTGTGTTCACTTTTGTTTTTCTGTTTCGGGTAATGTTGCTCTCGGTTTTGAAGAATCCAATTGAAACCTTTTTGGAAACCCTTAAAACTTGTTTTCAAACGGTTTTAAAAACTGCCAAAGGTTAGAAATTTTCTTAAAAGTTCAAAACTTGAAGGGATAAACTGATAAATGTTAGGGTGTGATTTCAAGCACCATGACATTTTTTAGTTTTTCTATCTTTGAGTTCTTGACAAAGAAAGATTGAGTTTTTGGTGTTTTTGTTCAAAACCTTGTTTTTGATCTTGTTTTGTACACTTGCAGTGTTGTTTTGAAATATTAAGGTGGAAGATCCTTTTTTGGGATACCAGCCTTTACTGTCTAAAAATCTTTTGGAATAAGTGTCACCTTATTTTTGGAAACATGGTACAAGCACCCAATAGGGACTTGCCACTTTTTCACAAGAAAGTGACCTTATGAAAAAGACAAAAAGAGTATTAGATTTAATATTTGACTTATGTTCCCAATGGAACTGCAGTGTGAGTAAATAGCAGTATTTTTGTCACCCAACTGCTATTCTCTTCAAAAATCCAAAATGGGACCACTCACATCCCACTTTCATTAAATAAAATAAGTCAACCCTTTAAAAATTAAAAAAATAGTGTTTGCAATTTTTGGATGTTTTAGCTGTCCAAAGACAGTCCAGGCAGTCCAAAATAGCAGATCCATTACGCCACTCCCCCATTGCACATTCCCAAATTCGAGCATTTCATCTCCATCATTCCATCCCATCCCATTTTCAACAAGTGCCTCGGACTTGTTTAATAAAATTGAAAATCAAACTTTTGGGCCCAATGGCCCATTAAAAATATATAGGGGCCCAATGACCCCTATCATTTCTTAAAAATCTATTTTACCTATGCTTTAAATTAAAAATTCAAGTTGGAAATTTAATAACCTCACATCTAGAGCGAAGCTCTAAATGTGAGGATGTTGGTTTCTGGACTTGAATAATTTCTTAAAATTATATAAAAATTGGATTCATCACTTCTTATCTTTTCAGGGGCAATCTTCCAAACCCAGACCCAGTGCCCAGAGGAACCCAGCTGATGGACCTTCCGCTAGAGCTTCTAGGAGAAATTCTCTCCCGAATCGGGGATGATGAAATGAAAGAAGCGTTCAGAGCTAGGAGAACTTGCACGAAGCTGAGGGACGCAGGAAACCTCGCCATCGTCTACAGGCGATGCGAGTTGGATGCGGCTCGGGTGAGGCACTGGCAGGAGGAGATACGGAGGCAGAAAGAAAGATTTCTGCACACATGCATTGAGGCTGGGAACTTTAATCTCCAAATTGTTCCAGCACTCATGGCATTTGTAGAAGGGGACGAAAAGCAAGCATGCGAGCTGCTACGGCCAGGCATCAAAGACAATCATAAAGCGTCAATCCTCACCCGCGGACTGATGCTCATGAGCAAGATGGATGAAAGCCAGGTCAATCAGGGGATCGCAATGATCGAGAGGATGGTGACCAACCGAGAGGTTTTCACCTACACATCCACCAACACCCTCGCATGGATGGCAGACAATCATGCCCCTTACTTGTTTGCAGGACAACCACCCCGAGTTTTCTGCAGAAGGAGGCATGCACCCCTGAGAAACCGCGACTGGTGCCTGCGCTGTGAGCTGACCAGCTACGTCCACTGGCTCCGATACATGTTCTGAGGAAATGAAGAAGGAAAGACGAATCCTAGTATGCCCTAGTTCCTTTTTATGCCCTAGTATTGGCATTATATAAGGGATTTCCTCTTTTGCATGCAGGTTTGCACTAACTGCATAGGAATCCCTTAAAATTATTGTACTTTACCGCTTTCCACAAAATTGAACTCATGATTGAGATCTGCAACAATCTTCATTTGCTTCTTTTGAAAAGATGTCTGGCAGTCCGAGATGAATAAGTGACTGTCAGACCAAAAATATACTGTTGACACGCTCCGTGTGTCAGCAGTGCCTCTTTACTGCTTTAAATTAAATAACCAGCAAAAATGTGCATAAACCTGCTCTAAATTCACATGTTGAGTTTAAGCTTGTGATTAAATTCTCAAACTTTTAAATTGGGATAATATAATTGAGAACATGCATGACATGAATTCCTAAGGTTTTGAGCTATAAAAATTTAGTGATGCGATCAGCTTATTGGGTAATAAATCTGCATGTTAGAGATCTCGATTGAATAAATTGTTAGAATTAAGCTCTGATTAAATTTGAGAATATTGTATGACATGAATGAACCATTCCATGTGAGATTTGAGCATGAGTCATTTTTACTCATTCTTTTCTTTGATGTGTGAAAATCATTTTAATTAAAGGAAACTAGAACTTGCGATTGGGACCGATTCAAGACTATGCCATATTCCAAAAATCGAGCATATGATCGAGGCACTTAGAAAAACCCAAATTTTTGGCCTTCGTTTGAATTCCAAACCAAAAATATTTTCCCTTTAGGATTAACCATTTTGAGCCTTAAGCCTAATTTTTCTTTGAAACCCTCTATATTTTTCCTAACCTACAAAAAGACCAAAATATCCAACCCAAGTGTGCAAGGATAAATTTTATCAAGGCATCGAATTTGTGATCATCAAAGCTGTGTAAATCGGTATCTCATAAACCGATTGAAAAAAAAGAAAAAAGAGAGAGAGAGAAATAGTTGAACTTTGTTCAACATTAATAAATTGCAAATGACAAAGCAAATTAGACTAAGTCTAATGTCATGCAATAGAAAAAGAGAACAAGAGAAAGAAGAAATATATTGATGATCATAAATTTTTAAATGAAAATATGCCAAGTTATGATAGAATAAATTCTTGCCACTTCTAGCCCAATAATTCCCTTTCTTACCTAATGTTACAACCGTATGCCCCATTACAACCCTTAAATAAGACATCATGATCTCGATTTGAAGAAATGAGCCGGTGGCGAGTTGGTCTGATTGCAAGCTTATGGGATAATTTAATTAAAATTGATTATGAGTGTTCACTGATTAAACCCCATTGAGAGTGAGTGAATTTTCCGATTCTCTTATATGTGAGGCTCTGTTTCATTAAAAATGTTCATGTCATTCCTTAATTCTGATTTTTAACCTTTGCATCTTTCAAACATGATATTCATGAAGGATTAATGATAATGTTTGATATGTAGGCCCGATATAGTGAGCAAGTATCATTTCATTAAACACTGCAATCAAGGGAATTTAATACTTGTAGTTTTTGATTGTCTTATCCCAATCCAAAAAGAATGTGATTTATGAAGCCACGAAAATGAATTGAATATGTAGAGTCCGTGTTCTTACGAACATTGACTCTGACTGCTCGGGGACGATCAGTATTAAATGTGAGGATGTTGAAAATGGCCAGAAATGACCATTATTTTCAATCCATTTCCGTGTCTGAAACGGGCATTTGATCGCATTCCGGTCTTATAATAAATAAGAAAGCAGTAGAATTGGACTGATTTATGCATAATTGTAAAAATGTTGAGCTGGTGTGAAAAATGCATAAATATGTAATTTTGTTACACATTTATGTTAGAAAAATCCAAAAACATGAGAAAAAGAAAAGGAAACAAAAAGATGGGAAAAGAAATGAAAAACCCACAAAAAGTTGAATTCTCAGGATATTACGACGCTAGACACAACTACGGCGCTAAGCATGGACAGCGCCGTAGCTTGGTCTAGCGCCGTAGGAGGAAATCAAAGCAGCAGTCTGAAGAGGAGCGGACGGCGCTAAACATGGATAGCGCCGTAATCAAGCATAGCGCCGTAGAAGAAGGATAGCGCCGTACGCTGTCCATTCAGAAGCAAGAGTGTCTTTGGGATAGAAGACTACGACGATACACCAATAGCGCCGTAGCAAGGATAGCACCGTAATCCACTTATAGCGTCGTCAGCCTTGCCAGAATTCAAATTTCAAGGCCTGGGGGCCCATGGGCCTAGGGTTTCCCACCTATAAATAGAGGTGTTGACTCCCTGGTCTTGTCACTTCACCACATTCTCAAACTTGAAGACAAGAGGCTGTTCTTGAGAGTAGTGTAGGTTAGTTAGATTAGTTAGTTTATTTCATGTATTATTTTATTTCTGCACATAGATTAGTTTAAATAATGCATAGGTTAGTGTTACTGTTATG
Organism: Hygrophila difformis; assembly: GCA_030278955.1. NCBI lineage: Eukaryota > Viridiplantae > Streptophyta > Magnoliopsida > Lamiales > Acanthaceae > Hygrophila > Hygrophila difformis. The sequence goes on along the minus strand of JAOANR010000008.1, from coordinate 18,540,375 downwards.
CTTCCAGTTAGGTTAGCCATTGTTTTCTCTCTTTACAGTTTTGTTAAACCTTTATTTAGGTTTGAAATACCCAAATGATGGGTATTATCAAACCATTTTATGAAAAATGGGAAGTTAATCTTTGAAAATATCCCAAAATCATGAAATGGACATGGGTCCATGGATTCTATGCTTTGCTTTTGATTTCATGACCATTTGGTCATTTTATTCTTACTGTTCATATGGGTTTTCTGTTTTCTTTTCATTTTTTTGGGATTCATGCATTTTTTTGGGATTCATGCATGAATGTTGGTTGAAAACCCTCATTTGGGTTTGTGGTTCATGAGTGTGTAGTTTAGTATAGTTTTATTTACTGTTTTGCAATTCTTGCATTTTACTTTCGATGTTCTTAGCTTGTTATCTCATTTTAATGCATTTGTGAACCATGAACTCGAAAATAGGGCTTGCAATCGCAGAGATTGCATTACCCGAACAACAACATGCTTCTGGGCTAGCTACGACGCTAACCGCCCTACGGCGCTATCCTTGGATAGCGTCGTAGGTGAGGTATAGCGCCGTAGTTGCCCAGAACTTAAACAAAATATTGCCCTACGGCACTAAACCAACGGCGCTATCCTCAGATAGCGTCGTAATTTCTGTTTAGCGCCGTAGGTCCCCAAATTCCTCTATCTCTCAGAACCCACCTACGGCACTATCCTTACGACGCTATCCTAGGATAGCGCCGTCATTTAACGTTTAGCGTCGTAGTATCTCTTCTTTTTCCAAAAACTTCTAAATTTCTCAAACCACCTACGACGCTACACCTACGACGCTATACTAGTATAGCGCCGTAGTAGTGTATAGCACCGTAATTACCCCCTTAATCCAAAATTTATTCTCTCTCTTGCACCAACCCATGACGACACTACCCTCACGACGCTATCCTAGGATAGCGCCGTCACATCTGTCTAGCGTCGTAATCAGCATCTTCATGCAGATTTTCCATTCTCCATTTCCATCATTAATTAATTGAACCCTCTAGTCATTAATGATCCGTGAGTCTAATTAGCAATAATTAAATCACCAATTATTGTGATTAGAGGACCTTTGTTCAATTGCCATTAAAATAATTTTCTATAAACAAAATCATGATGTCTTAAACAGATAATCCGGACTGTAATTAATTATGGTAGAAGGGATTATTTAAGCCATCAATTATGGATTGATTCCATAACCTTGCATCAGAAACCAATGTCTCTCATGCAAGTTGCTCTCTTTATTTCATTCTATTTTGTCTTTTGCGTATTGTGTGTAGCATTTAGTAAAGAATACATCAGACTAATGTTGGTGGGTATTCCCTCACGGATAACTAGCCCGTAATCTGGGTGTTGATTACTTAGTGTTATTTTGCATGGTCTGGATGACTGTCAGTGGAAGCCTTGGCGGTTCGCCCATCCGGGGTTATAATAGCTGCTCGGCTGACTCCCATCCAGATACAGTTTTATTTTATGTATCTCAGTTTCCAACCCAAATTCCAATCTGCAATAAAACTCTGCTAATGTCTGTCAACATTAGCTGATAAGTACTGCAGAGAGGAAGCATGTAGGTTTTTATCCGAATTCACAGACAGTGAAGGCCCAACTGGCACTGACACTGCCATTACAGGACCTAAGCTGTCTAAATTCGCTCCATCCGAGTGATTGGGAAATTGGACAGTAGATGTTTACAGTCCACCCGATTATTCTGCCATTACTTTGGTCTCCTGACCACTTCATATCTGTGTTTCACCTTCTGTCTAGACCCGCATCTATATTTTGGGTCAATTAATTTTACACTTCCCTATATCCTTATGCATGATAATATTATGTACTATTGTGGTCTGTAATTATTTTGGGACCCTTCCCTTGGACAATAGAAGTCTAGATCTTAAACATATATTGCTTATTAAATTTCCAACAAAAATCACTTTATAAAAACCGGATCTGAGTGAGGGATAAATTCTTCAGTTATGACTAATTCATATTCTGTCAAGGGTTAATTTTGGGAAATTAGAAGCAGAGTCAGCGATTAGGTCTCACCTAGACTGAAAGGATCTGTGTTTTAACTGAGAGTCTAGTACCTGTTTAGGGAATGATTTTCAAATCTTTTATTTTCCAAAATTGCTGTTTGTTGGGAATCTAAGATTAAATATTACACCGAGATGGGGTCCACTTGGACTCAAATACAGTGTAATAAATAATTTTAGAGGAACATCATCCAGGCCTTGGTTATTTTCTAAGATAGGGTTGAGTTTTCTTTCAACTACTATCCTCTTCTGCCAAAGCCTATTTTTGAGTCCTGAGTTAGTGCATCCGGAACAAACTAATTTATTAGTTCGTTTCATTAGTTTGTATCTCATAATCACCCGGAAGGAAGTGAACACACGAGTGGTTCACCAAGAGCCGGGAATTCTTGATCCATACCCCTTCATCCTGATGGGGAGCTGTCTTTTACTACCAGGGTCAGACCTTCAAAACCCCCGAGTGATAGGTTTTAAATGCTTTCTTTAACGCTTTCTTTTACCGCTTACTCTTGACTGCTTTCTCTAGAGGTCACTCGGTTGTATTGAGAGTTGCGTAACTGCTACTAAGATTGATAGTTAAGGGATAGTTTAGGGCTTAATTAGAATCTTTGGGTGTGACATGGGGGAATGATAGTAGTACTTGGCATTTCAATAAATGATTTGTCGGGTGTTGCTTTTCCACCACAGATGAAGTAACACACCCAGGCCAGGGCAGTTACGAATCTGTGGTATCTTAGAATTTGCGGTCTTAAGAACATGTAAACTCACACTGTAAGTACCTGTCTGTTAAAGGGAAAGCAGTATTGAGAGCATGAGAATTAGCTATCTGATAGAATTATTCCAAACAAAGATCTGTGTATAAAAATGGAAGTTTAATACTGCTGTATCTAAATCTTGTCCAATTTTCATTCTTTTCTTCCTGTCCCTTCTGTCTACATTATGATTCAGCTTCACAGCTGGCATAGTGTAAATATTCACTGCTTCCGTAGATAGTGTTTATCGCATTCTTAAAATAATTTTGCCCGCTTCTTAGAATAGATTTATTTACTTTGTAGAATAGATTTAAACGCTTTTATAGTTCAGTTTAAATTCATGCCAGTAGTTGTTAATCACTTTTCAAACCATTGGAGCAATACGAATGGAAAATCTAGTAAAACGACGTGGGCCCTGCTTCTATCGCACATCCTCCAGTGAACGATCCGGTCTTACTATAAATTACTGCAATTTTTGACACCGTGCGCTTTCGGGCCACAGTTTCTTAACACGAGTAATAAAAACGTGACAACCTTTAAATATATTCCTAATCCCAACTCCGCAATCATAAAATGATTTTCATTAAATAAAATCAAGAACGGGGTTATATTATTTCGAAAAATACTCATGTGGGAAATTGTCAAAAGTTTCAATCTACCTTCTATAATCTTAGGAGCCGCAAGGTTCGTAGAAATATTACAAGAAGCCAAGCAAAAAGGTTTGAGAAATCCCCAAGATAAATTAAAGGAAATGGCTGGTACTGGAGATCAGACTATTCGTGCAACCACGACTAAGACAGTGATTTTTCCCGTTGATCCTCCCAAAAGTCACAAATGGCAAACTATGGATCAACGAACACGCCTTCATTCCTCATGGATGAAGCAATGTTCGACAGATTGGCTACGTCAATGGTTAATATTGTTGCCAGAAGACTGCAAACAGCGTTGAAAGCACAATTCGGGACCCCGAGTCTCGTAGGAAACACCATTACTACTCCAGTCTCGCTCACAATAGTGCCAAACCGAGGGCAATACTATTATCAAGGGCAAAACGAAAAAAAAAAACCATATCGTCCCATAATTTAAAAAAATTTCCAAAACAATCCCACCAATATCGAATTAGATGAATCCGTCCAATAACTATCCTAATCATTGCCGAATCTGTCCATGAACCCGGTTTTTCTCTAATTATTGTCGAACCATTCCCATAACTACCCTAATCATCATCGAGCTCATCCCTCCATTAGGTAAGTTATGGACGGGTTCGGCGATGATTAGCGAAAAACGGGTTCATGGACGAGTTCAACGATGATTAGGGTAGTTATGGGACGGATTCGTCTAATTCGATATTTGTGGGACTATTTTGGAAAATTTTTTAAATTATGGGTTTTTTCCAGGGCAAAACTATCACTTATACCCTCCAATGAGAACATGGGTCTTCACATGGCAGGGCAATGTTATTCTCACAATCAGCCCTTTAACGTGACTGCACCCTCATGGTCCTTTGGGTTACCATTGGCTTATATGGCCTTGAAACTTTTGACAAGTTTCGTTAACCCGAGCTTTTGCTAAAATTATACCAGGTTAGATTTATTAAATGAAAAAGCGTTATGATTCACGGGAAAGGGTTTAGGGATATATCAAGATTATTAGTCTTTTTATTACTCAAGTGTGGTGCTTTGGTTTCAAATGGCGCTGTGGTCCTCTCTGTCATGAAATGTTGACAAATCTCATGGCATAGCCGGGATAGGTTGACCTTCAGCCTGTCACACTGAGGATCCCCGGCAAATATGCCATGATACTTCTCATCAATTCTTGCCATAAGAGTTCCTGCCATGAAACCTTGGACAAATTCCCACTACATGAGTGTTTTCCGAAAAATCATGATCCTGGTTTAGATTTTATTTAATGAAACCAATTTATGATGGCGGTGTTGTGATTAGGGATATATTTATATGTAGTCATGTTTTTATTGCTCGCAGTTAAGAAACTGTGCTCCCGAAAGCGCACGGAGTCAAAAATTGCAGTAATTTATAGTAAGACCGGATCGTTCACTGGAGGATGTGCGATAGAAGCAGGTCCCACGTCGTTTTACTAGATTTTCCATTCGTATTGCTCAATAGGTTTGAAAGATGATTAATATCTACTAATCATGAATTTAAACTAGACCTAGAAAGCAGTTAAATTAATCTACAAAGCAAATAAATCTATTCTAGAAAGCGGATAAGAATTATTCTAGGAATGCAGTAAACATTATCTACGAAAGCAGGGAAAAGGATCATTGTGCCAACCGTGAAGTTGAGTCACAATGTAGACAGAAAGGACAGGAAGAAAAGAATGAAAATTGGACAAGGGTGAGATACAGCAATATTAAACTTCCATTTTCATACGCAGATCTTTGTTTGGGATAATTCTATCAGATAGCTAATTCTCATGCTCTCAATAAGACTTTCCCTTTAACAGACAGGTACTTGCAATATGAGTTTACATGTTCTTAAGACCTCAAATTCTAAGATACCACAGATTCGTAACTGCCCTGGCCTGGGTGTGTTACTTCATCTGTGGTGGAAAAGCAACACCTGGCACATCATTTATTGAAATGCCAAGTACCACTATCATTCTCCCATGTCACACCCAAAGATTTGAATCAAGCCCTAAACTATCCCTTAACTGTAAATCCTAGTAGCAGTTACACAACTCTCAATACAACCGAGTGACCTCTAATGAAAGCGGTTAAAAGAAAGCAGTAAAGAAAGCATTTAAAACCTATCACTCGGAGGTTTTGAAAATCTGACCCTGGTAGTAATAGACAGCTCCCCATCAGAATGAAGGAGTATGGATCAAGAATTCCCGGCTCTCAGTGAACCACTAGTGTGTTCACTTCCTTCCGGGTGATTATGAGATACAAACTAATGAAACGAACTAATAAATTAGTTCGTTCCGGATGCACTCACTCAGGGCTCAAAAGTAGGCTTTGGCAGAAGAGGATAGCAGTTGAAAGAAAACTCAACCCTATCTTGGAAAATAACCAAGGCCTGAATGATGTTCCTCTAAGATTATTTACTACACTGTATTTGAATCCAAGTGGACCCCATCTCGGTGTAGCACTTAATCTTACATTTCCATCAACCAGCAATTTTGGAAAATAATGGATTTGAAAATCATTCCCTGTCAGGTACTAGACTTCTCAGTTAAAACACAGACCCTTTCAGTCTAGGCGAGACCTAATCGCTGAATCTGCTTCTTAATTCCCCAAAATATAACCCTTGATGGAATATGAATTAGTCATAACTGATGAATTTATCCCTTACTCAGATCCGGATTTTATAAAGAGGTTTTTGTTGGAAATTTATAAAGCAATATCTGTTTAAGATCTAGACTTCTATTGTCCAAGGGAAGGATCCCAAAATAATAACAGACCACAATAGTATATAATATTATCATGCATAAAGATATAGGGAAGTGTAAAATTAATTGACCCAAAATATAGATGCGGGTCTAGACAGAAGGTGAAACACAGAATGAAGTGGTCAAGGGACCAAAGTAATGGCAGAGTAATCAGGTGGACTGTAAACATCTACTGTCCAATTTCCTAATCACTCGGATGGAGCGAATTTAGACAGTGTAGACCCTATAATGGTGGTGTCAACACCAGTTGGGCCTCCACTGTCTGTGAATTAGGATAAAAACCTACATGCTTCCCTTCTGTAATGATCATCAGTTGGCATTGACTGATGCCAACTGACTCCCACTACAGATTGGAATTTGGGTTTGGAGATTAAGATAAGAAAAGTAAAACTGTATCTGGATGGGAGTCAGCCGAGCAGCTATTATAATCCCGGATGGGCGAACCGCCAAGGCTCCCACTGACAGCCATCCAGACCATGCAAAATAACAATTAGTAACTAATACCCAGAATACGAGCTAGTTATCCATGAGGGAGTACCCGCCAACATTATTCTGATGTATTCTTTACTAATGGTTCCACACAACACACAAAGACAAAATAAATAAGAACAAAAGGAGATCCATTGTATGAGAGACATTGGTTTCTCATGCAAGGCTGTGGATTGGGTCCACATGTAATGGTCTTAAATAATCCTTCCTACCATAATTAATTACAGTCCAGATTATCTGTTTAAGCCATCAGGATTTTGTTTATACAAGAGTGTTTTAATGGCAATTGAACAAAGGTCCTTTAATCATGATGATTATTGAAGAGTGATTATTGCTAATCTCAATTTTTAATCATTAATGAGTCAAGGGTTCAATCAGTTAAGTGATACAAATGGAGAATCAAAATTTGGGCAGCATAACACCCTATATTGCAATTCCAGAATGTTACATCCTAACCCGTGGGGTTATGATGTGAGTATTGCAATATAAAATAGGGAGAGAATGAAATTTGTTTGAGATCAAATAGAGAGAGGAACCCTTGTCGCGATATCATAAATTCTGTCGCGGACCGAGATCCGCGACATGGACATCCCGACAAGTTTTTAGAATTTTTGGCAGCATAACGCCTCTTTGTCGCTATGCAAGATTTTGTCGCGGAACGTGGTTCCGCGACAAGGGTGACATCGCGACAAAGTGTTTTCATAAAATTCTAAGGCATTTGAACCTTTGTCGCTATGCATGGAAATTTTGTCGCGGAACGTGGCTCCGCGACAAGGTATTCCGCGACAAGGTGTTCAAAGATCAAGGAACATGGCATAATTTTTCTGTCTCAGAATGGGACTTTGTCGCGGAACGTGGCTCCGCGACAAGGTTATTCCGCGACAAAAAGCCATGGAGACAAAATGCAAGAGTTTGGCTCCTTTGTCGCTATGCATGGACAGTTTTGTCGCGGAACGTGGCTCCGCGACAAGGTATTCCGCGACAAAGGGTTTTAAATTATGGAGACAAGTGTCTTGAAACACCTTGGTCGCGGAACAGCCATTTTGTCGCGGAACGTGGCTCCGCGCCAAGAGGCGGTTGGCGCCCAAGGTGGTTCAGGACAAAAGTCAGAAAAAGCAGAAATGAACAGTGGCATGCAAACAGCGTGATCTCACCCTATTTCAGATCAAAAAGCTATTCTAAGCTGAAAATAAGCAAGAAACATTCAAAATAAAGAAGAACATGCTTAAACAAAAATAACAAGGGAGGGCAGAATATTAAAATAAAGCAGGAGACCTAATCTAGGGTTTGATCACACACATCCACACAACATTATCCATAATATGCCAATAGTAAACATAAAAATAACAAAATGGGGGTCAAATGACCCCAAAATGAAAAAGAAAGCATAAATCCATGGGGTGTGAGACCCATTTCATGATTTGGGACACAAATGATGAATGTTTTCCCATATTATTAAGTGGGTGTTGTTAATACCCATGATTTGGGTATTACAAACCCTAAAACAAAAGTTTAGAAACCAAAACATGGTGTAAAAGTGGCTATCTAGTTACTGTGAACCATAAAACACAAAGTAAACACTAAACTAAACTAACCTAAGAACAAGAATTAAATAATACATAAAAATAAACCTACACTACACTACCTAAGGGAGAACTCCTAAGCTTGCCTTCAAGAGAGCTCTTACAAAAATTCCAACTTTTTTTCCAACCCCTAGCTCATGGGAGACACCTCATATTTATAGAAGTGTAACCCTAAGCCCATGGGCCTTGATTCTAGCCCATTGTGTCTTAAGACATCACACACATCACAGCTTTGTCTCGGAGCACCGAGTTTGGTCGCGGAATACACTGCATGTGGCAAAGCTTCTCGACTGGGTCTTGTGTCTCTAAAAATGTATCTTGGTCGCGGAATGGACCTTTGTCGCGGAGCAGGGCATCGCGACAAAGGTATCGCGCCAGGGGCTTTGGCTGGTCTCTTCTTCCTCAGGGCCACTTGGTCGCGGAACATGCCTTTGTCGCGGAACATGCCATCGCGCCAGGGGCTTCCGCGACAAAGGTCTTCCTGGGCCTGCTGAATTGGGCCAGGTGGGCCGAAAATGTTCTTTTTGTGGGCTTTTCTATCTTTTTCCCATCTTTTTGTTTCCTTTTCTTTTTCTCATGTTTTTGGATTTTTCTAACATAAATATGTAATGAAATTACATATTTATGCCTTTTTCATACCAGCTTATTATTTTTACAATTATGCATAAATTAGTCCAATTCGACTGCTTTCTTACTTAATGTAAGACCGGAATGCGATCAAATGCCCGTTTAAGACACGGAAATGGATTGAAAATAATGGTCATTTTTGGCCATTATCAACATCCTCACATTTAATACTGATCGTCCCCGAGCAGTCAGAGTCAATGTTCGTAAGAACACGGACTCTACATATTCAATTCATTTTCGTGGCTTCATAAATCACATCCTTTTTGGATTGGGATAAGACAATCAAAAACTACAAGTATTAAACTCCCTTGATTGCAGTGTTTAATGAAATGATACTTGCTCACTGTATCGGGCCTACAAATCAAACATTATTATCAACCTTTCATGAATATCATGTTTGAAAAATGCAAAGATTAGGGATGAGAATTAGAGGACGACATGAACATGTGTAATAAGACAGAGCCTCACATATAAGAGAGTCGGAAAAATTCACTCACTCTCAATTGGGGTTTAATCATGAACGCTCAAAATCAAATTTAATTAAATTATCCCATAAGCTTGCAATTAGACCAACTCGCCACCGGCTCATTTCTTCAAATCGAGATCACGAGGTCTTATTTGAGGGTTATAACGGGGCGTACGGTTGTAACATCAGGTAGGAAAGGGAAATTATTGGGCTAAGAAGTGGCAAAAATTAATCTATCATAACTTGGCATATTTATTTTTAAAATTTATGATCATCAATGTTTCTCTCTTTTGTTTTTCTTTTTCCATTGCATGACATTAGACTATTGTCTAATTGCTTGTCATTTGCAATTTATTGATGTTGAATGAAATTCAACTCTCTCTTTTTTTTTTTTTTTTGAATCGGTTTATAGAATGCCGATTTATTGTTTTCATTCATTGATGATCAAAAATTGTAATGCCTTGATAGAATTCATCCTTGCACACTTGGGTTTGAATTTCTTGGTCTTTTTAGAAAGCTAGGAATAATATAAAGGGCTTCAAAGAAAAATTAGGCTTATAGGCTCAAATTGGTTAATCCTAAAGGGAAATATTTTTGGGTTTGGATTTCAAAAGAAGGCCAAAAATTTGGGTTTTCTAGGTGCCTCGATCATATGCTCGATTTCGGGAATATGGCATGGTCTTGAATCGGTCCCAATTGCAAGTTCTAGTTTCCTTTAATCAAAATGATTCACACATCAAGGAAAATGAATGAGTAAAAGTGACTCATGGCTCAAATCTCACAAGGTTGGGTTAATTCATGTCATACAATATTCTCAAATTTAATCAAAGCTTAATTATAACAATTTATTCAGTCGAAATCTCTAACATGCAGATTTATTACCCAATAAGCTGATCGCATCATTAAATTTTTATAGCTCAAAACCTCAGGAGTTCATTTCATGCATGTCTTCAATTATATTATCCCAATTTAAAAATTTGAAAATTTAATCACAAGCCTAAATTCAACATGTGAATTTAGAGCATGTTTATGCATATTTTTGCTGGTTATTTAATTGAAAGCAGTAAAGAGGCACTGCTGACATACTAAGTATGTCAACAGCATATTTTTGGCCTGACAGTCACTTATTCATCTCGGACTGTGCAGACATCTTTTCAAAGGAAAGCAGTAAAGAATTGTTCAGTGGTCTCAAAAACTGAGTTCCAATTTAGGGAAAGCAAATAAATACATCCGATGCAAGGGATTTTCGTGCAGTTAATACAAACCTGCACACACAAAAGGAGGAAATCCCTTGCAAATTACTACTATTAGAACAGAATTAAGAGAAAGCAAGGTAAATTCGGATTCATCCTTCTTCCTTTCAGAACATGTATCTGGCCCAGTGGAGATAGCTGGATAGTTCACACCGCAAACACCAATCATTGAGATTTGTTATGGCCTCATGATCCCTGGGGCAGTAAACTCTGCCTTCCTGATCAGCCCATAGGAATGGGGTGTCCGGTTGGTCAACCATCCATTCGAGGACATTGACGGATGTGTCTTGGAAGACTGACCAACTTGTCACTATCCTGTCAATCATCCTGAAGATTGTCCCTGAAAAGATAAGAAATGATGAATCCAATTTTTATGTAATTTTCAGAAATTATTCAAGTTCAGAAACCAACATCCTCACATTTAGAGCTTTGCTCTAGATGTGAGATTATTAAATTTCTGACTTGAATTTTAATTTAAAGCATATGTAAACAATATTTGGTTTTAAATGGGCTAAGGAGCCCAAAATAAAATAAAATTGGCCATTGGGCCTAAAATCTTTTTAATGGGCCATTGGGCCCAAAAGTTTTTCAATTTTATTAAACAAGTCCGAGACACTTGTTGGAAGTGGAATGAGATGGATAGATGGAAATGGAATGCTCGAATATTGGAATGTGCAGTGGGGGCGTGGCGGAATGGATCTGCTGTTTCTGGATAGCTTGGACTGTTTGGACAGTTAAAGCATCCAAAAATTTGCAAACATTGTTTTAAAAATGGTTGACTTGTTTTATTTAACAAAGGTGGGATGTGAGTGGTCCCATTTTTGATTTTTGAAAAGGATAGCAGTTGGGTGACAAAAATACTGCTATCTTACTCACACTAGTGTTCCATTGGGAACAAAAACTCAAGTCAAACATTAAACAAAAATAACTCTTTTTGTCTTTTTCTAAAAGGTTGCTTTTATTAAAAGTGGAAGCTCCTTATTGGGTGTTTGTACTATGTTTCCATAAACAAACAAACATTTATTCCCATGAGATTTCTAACATGGGAACAAATGTGCCCAAAAGGATCTTACCTCTTTTATTACACCAAAAATAACACTGTGCACATCACATCAAGATCAATCAAGCCAATAACATCAAGATATTCAAAACAATACCCAAATATTCATCAGTTTGTTCTTTCCAGTTTTAAACCTCAAAAACTTATCCATTAACAGTTTTAACGCCATTAGTCAGTTTTCAAAACAAGTTCTCAAAAACTTCAAAATGGTGCTCAAAGCCGAGAGCACTCAAAACCTCCAAAAATCTAAAGTTAGATGTGCACACTAACAACACCACACCAAGAACACAACAAAATAAAAAAATAAAATAAATAAAAGAACTAAGGGGTCCGAATGGGTGCTATGAACATGGCGAAAACAGGGTTTTACCCTCTCCTCCTTGGCTCGGGTCTAGGCACGGGTCCAAGGTTGGGAAGAGTCCATGAAATCGGTCCATAGTTTCCCCTTGAAAATGGAATGCTAAGGTGCGAAGAACACGTGGTGTTCGTTCGGATGAGAGAAAAATGGGGGAAAAGAGGATGGAGACGATGGGGGAAGTTGAAATGACAGAAGAAGGTGAAAAGAAACTGGAGGGGGTGGGGGGTATAAATACTTGAACTTTTGTCGCGGAATCCGAGACTTTGTCGCGGAACAAGGTTCCGTGACAAGGCATAGCGACATTAGAGATGTCGCGGAGTTGAGGGTTGGTCGCGGAGTCATGCTCCGCGACAAGGCTACCGCGACAAAGTTCAGTATGGAGACAGTCAACGCAGATCATGTCGCGGAGCAGGGCTTGGTCGCGGAGTCATGCTCCGCGACAAGGTGCATCGCGACAATCAACGAAGGAGGGGTTAAGAAGGGAAAGGGAGTTTGTCGCGGAACAGGGCTTGGTCGCGATGCATGACATCGCGACAAAGGTCCTTCCGCAACAAAGAATTTTGAATTTTCAAATTTTCTTGGGCTGGGCCCGAGTGTGGTATTGGGCCTGCGTCCATTTTATTTGATTTGGGCTGAATAAATTCAGTCCAAGTAAATTCAAAATGCTAGGCTAAAAATTAAACAATCCACTTGCATAAAATTAGGTTGGGTCAGTTCCATTTTATCTGTGAATTTTATTTCGGGTATTGAATTTCTTCAATTCCCGAAAACATTTTCTCAGCTTTATAGAACTAATCCAACCAAGAACCTGGTTTTCCATGTTACTCTTATCTGCTCCTCCTTTTTGGTGGTTCCGAACTTCTGCAAGACAGACAAATGAAATACATTAGATTTTCTCCAAATATCAACATCCTCACATTTAGAGTCTTAGTACTCTAAATGTTTAATTGATCTTTGGGTACTTTCTTGTCATGAAATAAGTACTGTAAATATATACTATATATATATATATAAACTGAAATTTTTGTGTTTTTTAAATGCTGTTTCTTATTGAATGTAAGCCGGGTCTGCCACTGCTTGGCTTTCTTTCTCCGGATCGAACTGTCCGAGGTACTCTTTCAATCGTTGTCCATTCACCACTATATCGCCCCTGCCAGTTCGGATCCTGACAGCTCCATTTTTAAACACCTCTAGTACTTCATGTGGTCCCTCCCATCTAGATTTGAGCTTTCCGGGGAACAGCTTCAACCTAGTATTGAACAATAACACATGTTGACCAACATAAAAATACTTAGGTTTGATCCGGCGATCGTGCAACTTCTGGGTCCGCTCCTTGTAAATTCGGGAGCTTTCATAAGCCTGCGCTCGTATTTCCTCAATTTCATTGAGGTCCAACTTACGTTTGCTCTGAGCAACTTTCGGATCGAAGTTAAGCGTTTTAACGGCCCAGTAAGCTTTATGCTCTAGCTCTACGGGCAAATGACAGGCTTTTCCGAAGACCAGCCTATATGGAGACATCCCGATGGGAGTCTTATATGCTGTGCGGTATGCCCATAGAGCATCATTGAGCTTACGTGCCCAATCCTTACGGGTTATCCCGACAGTGGCTTCGAGTATGTGTTTGATCTCGCGATTGGATACTTCGACTTGACCACTAGTCTGAGGATGGTAAGGCGTGCCTATCTTATGGAGGATCCCATTTTTACTCATTAAAGTTTCAAAACCTTTATTAATAAAGTGTGTTCCTCCATCAGATATCACCACCCTAGGTACGCCAAATCGACTGAAAATGTTGTTCTTGAGGAACTTGATGACTTGGCTACCATCATTGGTCGGTAATGCGACAGCCTCGACCCATTTGGATACGTAATCGACAGCTACCAAGATATAGTAGTTTCCACCAGATGGTGGGAACGGTCCCATGAAGTCAATGCCCCATACATCAAAGATCTCAAGTGTGAGAATCCCCTTTTGAGGCATCTCATCCCTCTTGGAGATGTTTCCTAATCTTTGGCATCTGTCACAGCCCTTAACAAATGTCCTGCAATCCTCATAGATGTGAGGCCAATAGAATCCACATTCGAGGACCTTGTGGGCCGTTCGAGCAGGACCATGGTGACCTCCATATTCTGATTCATGGCATTTTCTGACAATTTGATAAGCTTCATGCTCGGTCACACATCGCCTGATTATTAAATCAGGGCAGTGTTTGAAGAGATAAGGTTCTTCCCAGAAGTAACTTAATACATCTCGTTTGAACTTATACCTCTGATGATAGTTCGAAAACTGGGGGGTTACTCCGCATGCCAAGAAGTTAGCGATGTCGGAAAACCATGGACAAGCTTGATTATGCAGATGCAACGCGAACAACTGTTCGTCCGGGAAATCTTCATTGACGGCTTTTTCCTTTTTATCATTATCTAATCGAGATAAGTGGTCAGCAGCACCATTATCTCGACCTCGCCTATCTTTTATTATGATGTCGAATTCTTGCAACAGAAGTACCCACCTGATTAATCGAGGTTTTGCATCTTGTTTGCTAAACAAGTATCTCAATGCTGTATGATCAGTGTATACTATGGTCTTTGTACCTATCAGGTACTGTCTGAACTTGTCAAACGCGAAGACTACAGCATACATCTCTTTCTCCGTTGTGGTGTAGTTGACTTGGGCTTCACTCAGGGCATGACTTGCGTAATGAATTACGCAGTGTCTCCCATCCTTATGTTGTCCAAGAACTGCGCCCACGGCGAGACCACTAGCATCGCACATTACCTCGAAAGGCAGTGACCAATCGGGTGGTTGCACTATCGGTGCAGAAACCAACATCTTCTTGAGCGTGTCAAAGGCTTGGACACACGCTTCATTTATTAAGAAAGGATTTTCTTTACAAAGCAGATTAGTGAGCGGCTTGGCAGTTTTAGAGAAATCCTTAATGAATCGCCGGTAAAAACCGGCATGCCATAAGAAGCTCCTAACTGATTTGATCGAGTTAGGAAGAGGGAGGTTGGAAATGATGGAAACTTTGGCTGGATCAACTTCAATGCCTGCACGAGAAATGCGATGACCTAACACTATGCCCTCAGTGACCATAAAATGGCACTTTTCCCAATTTAAAACCAAGTTAGTGTCTTCACACCTCTTTAAAATCTTAGCAAGATTGGTCAAACAATCTTCGAACGTATCTCCATACACAGAGAAGTCATCCATAAAGACCTCAATGCATTTTTCGATAAATTCAGAGAAAATAGACATCATGCATCTTTGAAAAGTAGCAGGTGCATTGCACAAACCAAAAGGCATCCGTCGATAGGCAAAAGTGCCGTACGGGCAAGTAAAAGTGGTTTTATCATGGTCTTCACTGGAAATAACAATCTGATTGTAACCAGAATAACCATCCAAAAAGCAATAAAACTCTCTCCCTGCCAACCTCTCAAGCATCTGATCAATGAATGGCAATGGAAAATGGTCCTTGCGTGTGGCCTCATTCAGCTTCCGGTAGTCGATACAAACTCTCCATCCGGTCACTGGCCTGGTTGCAACCTCTTCTCCTTGCTCATTCTTGGTTATGCACATCCCTCCTCGTTTGGGTACGACCTGCACTGGGCTAACCCATTTGCTATCAGAGATAGGATAGATTATACCAGCATCTAAGAGCTTGATAACTTCTTTCCTTACCACTTCTTGCATAAGGGGATTCAATCGCCTCTGAGGTTGACGGGAGGGTTTAAACTCTTCTTCCATTAGAATCCTGTGCATGCAAATAGAAGGGCTTATTCCTTTTATATCAGAAATGGTCCAACCTATTGCATGTACATGTTTCTTAAGAACGACCACCAGAGCATTTTCTTGCTCTTGGGAGAGCTTAGCCGAAACAATCACGGGTAACTTTTTATGTTCTGCGAGAAACGCGTACTTGAGATGATCGGGTAATGTTTTAAGTTCAAGCTCTGGTGGGCATTCAACGGAAGGGAGTAGTTTGCGAGAAATGGGTAGTGGGAGAACAGATTTACCTTCGGGATCCTGCATCAGTACAGGATCCTCTTCTTCCTCCTGGTTGGCGTCATCATGGAAGTCGATGCCGTCAAATTCCTCCAAATCCCCTGTTTCGGGATCGGCGAAGTGGACGGCTTTGCATCCTTTGTGCTCCACGCCAGCAGGCTTCAGTACCTGCTTTGATGGTTCATCCAGCATCATTTCACAATCAAGTTCAGAGTCTGGCTCTTCCCTAACTATTACATTTTCAAATGAGAAACAAGAACTGTCATTCGGAAATTTCTGCAATTTCTCCATATCAAAGATGATCTCCTCGCCATCGACCCTTAAGGTGACTTTTCCGGATTTAGCGTCAATCAGTGCACCACCAGTGGCTAGAAATGGGCGTCCAAGGATAAGCGGCATTTCAGAATCTTCTTCAATGTCGAGGACGATGAAGTCGACCGGGAAAAGAACCTGCCCGGTTTTGACCACAACATCCTTGAGGATTCCTACGGGCTGAGTGATCGATCTGTCTGCAAGTTGCAGTCTCATCTTGACCGGTTGAATTTCTCCAAGCTTAAGGCGAACAGCCATAGCTAGTGGCATCACATTGATGCTTGATCCTAAATCACAAAGCCCCATACTCACTTTGGCCTTTCCGAATTGTACTGGAAGTGTGCAACATCCGGGGTCCTCTTTCTTTTCAGGCATTCTCCTCTGAACGATGGCACTGCATGTGCTGTTGAGAATAATTACCTCTTCCTGCTCAACCTGCCTTTTTCCTGAAATCAATTCTTTCAAGAACTTAGCATAGATGGGCATTTCGGAAATCATTTCTGTGAGAGGAATAGTTATCTCTACTGACTTTAATCGTTGCAGAAATTTCTTGAATTTAAGATCATGTTCTTTATTTTTAAGCCGCGCAGGATAAGGAATCCTGGGCATGTACTTGTTATTAGCAATTTTTGGTGGTGAAGGGAAGGAAGTTGTACCTTCACCTGTACCCTTATCTGTTTCAGCCTTTTCGGGCGCAGCTTCAGTCTGCAATTCGGCTGTCTCTTTTTCTGCTTCGTTCCCATTATCAGCTTCCTTACCAACATTGTCAACAATATCATCCTCTTCAAGTTCTGCTCCAGTATCTGCTCCCTTTGGTCCAGCCAGTACTCTTCCAGATTTCAAGGTTATTGCCTTGCATTGCGGGTTCTTTTCCGCAGTACTAGGCAATGTTCCTTTGTCCCTTTTCTGCATCTCATTAGCCATCTGTGTAACTTGGGTCTCCACATTTCTGATGGAGGCCTGCAGTTGATTGTTGATTTCTTTCTGACTAGTGATGAAATCAGTCATCAAATTCTCAAGCCTTGAAGGAGGCTTTTGATTCTGATTCTAATTTTGATGCTGATTCTGATTCCACTGGCCTTGGTTTGGGACAAACTGAGGCTGGAAACTCTGATTGGGCTGAAAGTTCTGGAAATTCTGAGGCGGCCTCTGCTGGATCTGAGGTTGAAAACCTGGATTCTGAAAATGTTGGCCCCTGTTCTGATTGCATCCCTGGTTCTGCTGAGGATTGAATTGCTGCTGTGGCTTATTCAAGAGATGTGAATTCAAGGCGTTGTTGTTTGAATAAGACAAATTCGGGTGTCTATTTGGAAAGGCTCCTGCATAGTTACAGCTCTCAGCTGTGACTTGCTCGCATGTGTCAGTTGCATGAGCACCTTGACACAGTCCACAGATCACATCAGATTGCTGTCCCTGCGCAGAACTTCCAACTCCTTGATTCACAGACAACGCTGCCACTTGCTCTTGAAGCTTTTCAATGTCTGACTTCTCTACTGTACCTACAGCACATAAACTACGAGGGGGAGTGAGATTACCATCATCAGTTAGAACAGAACGGTTTACACTCATGGCTTCAATCTTTGCCCAGGCTTGGTCCATCGGTATGTAGAGCAGATGTTGACCACCGGCAGCATCAAGCATGGATTTCCATGCTGGGGTCAGACCACTGTAGAACTTTCTCAGTCTCTCCCAATCATGGAAGCCATGTTGAGGACACTTTCTGAGTAGGTTGAAGAATCTTTCCTTTGCATCATACAAGGACTCGTCTGGTTTCATCTTGAATTCCGCAATTTTGGAGCGGCATTCATCCACCTTGGACTCCGGGAAGTATTTTTCTAGGAAGTTTCTGATCACATCTTCCCATGTAGACTTCTGATTTACGGGCAGTGACTTGTACCATGTTCGTGCTCCGCTTGTCAGAGAGAAGGGGAATAGCCTTAGTCGAATAGTGTTTGCGGGTACATCACGATTCTTGATCGTGTCACACAATTCTAGGAAGGTTTGCAGGTGATCATGGGGATCTTCATGACTTGCTCCGACAAACTGGTTGCTCTGGACTAGATTGATTAGGGCCGGTTTCAGTTCAAAGTTCCTGGCCAAGAATGGAGCTTGTCCAGGAATATTCAGATATGGCTCTAAAATCGGCTGCATGTAATCAGCAGCAGCTGCTGCTTGATGATTGTTCTCAGGCCCGCCTTGGTACTGCTGTGGGTAGTAGTTCTGAGGCATGAAATAGTTCCTCGGATCATTGAAATCATTCGGATTCGGAGGATTCTGATGGGGGTTATGGTATTGCTGATTCTGTTGGTTTGGGAAATTTTGCTGATTTGGTTGGTTTTGGTTGTTTGGTGGATTTTGGTTCGGGTTGGGAGGGGGTGCCTCGAAGTGCTGCTGGTCCATGTTTGGTGGATTCCCACCTCCTTGTATGATCTGGGGAGGGGGATCATCCAAATCATCATGATCAGCATCTTCGGGGTCTTCCTCAATGTTGTGAAGTGGGGGATTGGGTTGAATGATTGGTGGGATGTCAGGGTTTGCCATTTCGGAAATATCGCTGCTGGTGCTTGGCGAAAGTAATGCATGTCGTTCCCGTTCCCTTCTTCGTTTAGTCTCCGCCCTAAGACGTCGAGCTGTCTTTTCTATCTCTGAATTAAACGGGATCTCGGCTGGCGTCTGCTTCCTCCTTTGCATAGAACAACGGCTTCAGTAATGACAGTACCTGTACAATCCCCAGGTTAGAAGTGGTTCTAAAGGTGAATATCTATAATTATATGTATAGGCTACTCTAGGAGCAATGAGGAATGTAATTCTCTAAATAAAACGGCGCTGCATCCTCCCCGGCAACGGCGCCATGAAACTTTTGACAAGTTTCGTTAACCCGAGCTTTTGCTAAAATTATACCAGGTTAGATTTATTAAATGAAAAAGCGTTATGATTCACGGGAAAGGGTTTAGGGATATATCAAGATTATTAGTCTTTTATTACTCAAGTGTGGTGCTTTGGTTTCAAATGGCGCTGTGGTCCTCTCTGTCATGAAATGTTGACAAATCTCATGGCATAGCCGGGATAGGTTGACCTTCAGCCTGTCACACTGAGGATCCCCGGCAAATATGCCATGATACTTCTCATCAATTCTTGCCATAAGAGTTCCTACCATGAAACCTTGGACAAATTCCCACTACATGAGTGTTTTCCGAAAAATCATGATCCTGGTTTAGATTTTATTTAATGAAACCAATTTATGATGGCGGTGTTGTGATTAGGGATATATTTATATGTAGTCATGTTTTTATTGCTCGCAGTTAAGAAACTGTGCTCCCGAAAGCGCACGGAGTCAAAAATTGCAGTAATTTATAGTAAAACCGGATCGTTCACTGGAGGATGTGCGATAGAGGCAGGTCCCACGTCGTTTTACTAGATTTTCCATTCGTATTGCTCAATAGGTTTGAAAGATGATTAATATCTACTAATCATGAATTTAAACTAGACCTAGAAAGCAGTTAAATTAATCTACAAAGCAAATAAATCTATTCTAGAAAGCGGATAAGAATTATTCTAGGAATGCAGTAAACATTATCTACGAAAGCAGGGAAAAGGATCATTGTGCCAACCGTGAAGTTGAGTCACAATGTAGACAGAAAGGACAGGAAGAAAAGAATGAAAATTGGACAAGGGTGAGATACAGCAATATTAAACTTCCATTTTCATACGCAGATCTTTGTTTGGGATAATTCTATCAGATAGCTAATTCTCATGCTCTCAATAAGACTTTCCCTTTAACAGACAGGTACTTGCAATATGAGTTTACATGTTCTTAAGACCTCAAATTCTAAGATACCACAGATTCGTAACTGCCCTGGCCTGGGTGTGTTACTTCATCTGTGGTGGAAAAGCAACACCTGGCACATCATTTATTGAAATGCCAAGTACCACTATCATTCTCCCATGTCACACCCAAAGATTTGAATCAAGCCCTAAACTATCCCTTAACTGTAAATCCTAGTAGCAGTTACACAACTCTCAATACAACCGAGTGACCTCTAATGAAAGCGGTTAAAAGAAAGCAGTAAAGAAAGCATTTAAAACCTATCACTCGGAGGTTTTGAAAATCTGACCCTGGTAGTAATAGACAGCTCCCCATCAGAATGAAGGAGTATGGATCAAGAATTCCCGGCTCTCAGTGAACCACTAGTGTGTTCACTTCCTTCCGGGTGATTATGAGATACAAACTAATGAAACGAACTAATAAATTAGTTCGTTCCGGATGCACTCACTCAGGGCTCAAAAGTAGGCTTTGGCAGAAGAGGATAGCAGTTGAAAGAAAACTCAACCCTATCTTGGAAAATAACCAAGGCCTGAATGATGTTCCTCTAAGATTATTTACTACACTGTATTTGAATCCAAGTGGACCCCATCTCGGTGTAGCACTTAATCTTACATTTCCATCAACCAGCAATTTTGGAAAATAATGGATTTGAAAATCATTCCCTGTCAGGTACTAGACTTCTCAGTTAAAACACAGACCCTTTCAGTCTAGGCGAGACCTAATCGCTGAATCTGCTTCTTAATTCCCCAAAATATAACCCTTGATGGAATATGAATTAGTCATAACTGATAAATTTATCCCTTACTCAGATCCGGATTTTATAAAGAGGTTTTTGTTGGAAATTTATAAAGCAATATCTGTTTAAGATCTAGACTTCTATTGTCCAAGGGAAGGATCCCAAAATAATAACAGACCACAATAGTATATAATATTATCATACATAAAGATATAGGGAAGTGTAAAATTAATTGACCCAAAATATAGATGCGGGTCTAGACAGAAGGTGAAACACAGAATGAAGTGGTCAAGGGACCAAAGTAATGGCAGAGTAATCAGGTGGACTGTAAACATCTACTGTCCAATTTCCTAATCACTCGGATGGAGCGAATTTAGACAGTGTAGACCCTATAATGGTGGTGTCAACACCAGTTGGGCCTCCACTGTCTGTGAATTCGGATAAAAACCTACATGCTTCCCTTCTGTAATGATCATCAGTTGGCATTGACTGATGCCAACTGACTCCCACTACAGATTGGAATTTGGGTTTGGAGATTAAGATAAGAAAAGTAAAACTGTATCTGGATGGGAGTCAGCCGAGCAGCTATTATAACCCCGGATGGGCGAACCGCCAAGGCTCCCACTGACAGCCATCCAGACCATGCAAAATAACAATTAGTAACTAATACCCAGAATACGAGCTAGTTATCCATGAGGGAGTACCCGCCAACATTATTCTGATGTATTCTTTACTAATGGTTCCACACAACACACAAAGACAAAATAAATAAGAACAAAAGGAGATCCATTGTATGAGAGACATTGGTTTCTCATGCAAGGCTGTGGATTGGGTCCACATGTAATGGTCTTAAATAATCCTTCCTACCATAATTAATTACAGTCCAGATTATCTGTTTAAGCCATCAGGATTTTGTTTATACAAGAGTGTTTTAATGGCAATTGAACAAAGGTCCTTTAATCATGATGATTATTGAAGAGTGATTATTGCTAATCTCAATTTTTAATCATTAATGAGTCAAGGGTTCAATCAGTTAAGTGATACAAATGGAGAATCAAAATTTGGGCAGCATAACACCCTATATTGCAATTCCAGAATGTTACATCCTAACCCGTGGGGTTATGATGTGAGTATTGCAATATAAAATAGGGAGAGAATGAAATTTGTTTGAGATCAAATAGAGAGAGGAACCCTTGTCGCGATATCATAAATTCTGTCGCGGACCGAGATCCGCGACATGGACATCCCGACAAGTTTTTAGAATTTTTGGCAGCATAACGCCTCTTTGTCGCTATGCAAGATTTTGTCGCGGAACGTGGTTCCGCGACAAGGGTGACATCGCGACAAAGTGTTTTCATAAAATTCTAAGGCATTTGAACCTTTGTCGCTATGCATGGAAATTTTGTCGCGGAACGTGGCTCCGCGACAAGGTATTCCGCGACAAGGTGTTCAAAGATCAAGGAACATGGCATAATTTTTCTGTCTCGGAATGGGACTTTGTCGCGGAACGTGGCTCCGCGACAAGGTTATTCCGCGACAAAAAGCCATGGAGACAAAATGCAAGAGTTTGGCTCCTTTGTCGCTATGCATGGACAGTTTTGTCGCGGAACGTGGCTCCGCGACAAAGGGTTTTAAATTATGGAGACAAGTGTCTTGAAACACCTTGGTCGCGGAACAGCCATTTTGTCGCGGAACGTGGCTCCGCGCCAAGAGGCGGTTGGCGCCCAAGGTGGTTCAGGACAAAAGTCAGAAAAAGCAGAAATGAACAGTGGCATGCAAACAGCGTGATCTCACCCTATTTCAGATCAAAAAGCTATTCTAAGCTGAAAATAAGCAAGAAACATTCAAAATAAAGAAGAACATGCTTAAACAAAAATAACAAGGGAGGGCAGAATATTAAAATAAAGCAGGAGACCTAATCTAGGGTTTGATCACACACATCCACACAACATTATCCATAATATGCCAACAGTAAACATAAAAATAACAAAATGGGGGTCAAATGACCCCAAAATGAAAAAGAAAGCATAAATCCATGGGGTGTGAGACCCATTTCATGATTTGGGACACAAATGATGAATGTTTTCCCATATTATTAAGTGGGTGTTGTTAATACCCATGATTTGGGTATTACAAACCCTAAAACAAAAGTTTAGAAACCAAAACATGGTGTAAAAGTGGCTATCTAGTTACTGTGAACCATAAAACACAAAGTAAACACTAAACTAAACTAACCTAAGAACAAGAATTAAATAATACATAAAAATAAACCTACACTACACTACCTAAGGGAGAACTCCTAAGCTTGCCTTCAAGAGAGCTCTTACAAAAATTCCAACTTTTTTTCCAACCCCTAGCTCATGGGAGACACCTCATATTTATAGAAGTGTAACCCTAAGCCCATGGGCCTTGATTCTAGCCCATTGTGTCTTAAGACATCACACACATCACAGCTTTGTCTCGGAGCACCGAGTTTGGTCGCGGAATACACTGCATGTGGCAAAGCTTCTCGACTGGGTCTTGTGTCTCTAAAAATGTATCTTGGTCGCGGAATGGACCTTTGTCGCGGAGCAGGGCATCGCGACAAAGGTATCGCGCCAGGGGCTTTGGCTGGTCTCTTCTTCCTCAGGGCCACTTGGTCGCGGAACATGCCTTTGTCGCGGAACATGCCATCGCGCCAGGGGCTTCCGCGACAAAGGTCTTCCTGGGCCTGCTGAATTGGGCCAGGTGGGCCGAAAATGTTCTTTTTGTGGGCTTTTCTATCTTTTTCCCATCTTTTTGTTTCCTTTTCTTTTTCTCATGTTTTTGGATTTTTCTAACATAAATATGTAATGAAATTACATATTTATGCCTTTTTCATACCAGCTTATTATTTTTACAATTATGCATAAATTAGTCCAATTCGACTGCTTTCTTACTTAATGTAAGACCGGAATGCGATCAAATGCCCGTTTAAGACACGGAAATGGATTGAAAATAATGGTCATTTTTGGCCATTATCAGGCCTCGCCGACCATACAGCCGACAGTAGGAATATAAACTACGGTGGAAATCCCCAATCCCGTACAAGAACCTCCTTCGATTCATATACCGATGAATGACCAAGCAGGAGGAAGTGCATGAACACACCCCACAATCATGGAAAAACAATGTCCCGATTAGGCTATCCGAATTTCGGGCACCATAGGGATTTCATGACGTAAACCGAGTCAACGTCACTCGGGGGCAACACTACCAATACCGCCAATATTATATTTGGCAGGAATATTCCCCGAGACAATAATGGTGGCTAGGATGGATTTCAAAATATACCCCTTCACCAGCAAAATCAGGAATTTTGAGGATCTAATCTTGTTCCCCCGATGAACCTTCCTCCTTTGCCACCGTTTGTACCAGACCAACTGAAGCCACAATGATTGCAAATGGGAGAAGAACACCTAGCAACCATGTTGCGAAAGTTAGGATTAAACATCCCCAAGACAAATTGGCCTGTTTACCAAAGGCCTTATCCGCCCCATGTATACGAGGACATTCCTCTACCCAATGGCGCACGTATACCTGATTTTTCCACTTTCTTGGGAGAAGACAAGACGTCCACTATGGGACACATCGGCTGCTTTATTACCCAACTTGGGGAATTAGGGCCGAAATCAGTTCAATCCAATGCAGTTGTTCCCTTCCTCACCGATAAAGACTGCTTTTTCATCGTTTATTGGCCTGCCCGCGGGAAAATTTGCCACATGGCAGCATTTAGAGGAAGCACTTCATACTAGGTTCTATAATTAGCAACCAAAAGTCATGTTGGTTGAGATTCTAGAAACCAAAGAAAAGGACAGTAAACCGATGGCTAAGTTCATTAAGCCGTTGCGATAACAGAAAAGGAAGTGGGAAACTGATATTTCCGAAAAGAAAATAACTAATATTGCGGTTAAGAACATGAAACTTCCTTTAAAAAAGAAGTTAACCCCCTTAGACATTGATAACCTAGCAACCCTATCGTCCAAAGCAATAAAAGTTGAGTCTCTGCTAAAAGAGACACAAGAGTCAAAAGGCAAAGGGGAAAGAAAGAAAAACCCATACCAAAAATTCGGTACGGCAATATACCGTACCAAAAATTTCGGTATACCATAAATCTCAGCATTTTTGGCATTTTTCGATATGGTACGATCGGTATATCGGGTTTTCGGCGAAATTGTCCAGCCATAATTCCCACTTAAATTTGCAAATTTCTCCTAATATTTTATTGTTTTATAAAATTTAATAATGACTTTAATTATTGTACTTCAATTAATTTTATATACCAAAAATTCGAAAGTAAATAGAAGGGGTAAATGTTAAAAAGTGCCATAACAAGGAGGCTATTCCACTTTTAGGCCATAACAAGTTGGAATTGTAAAAACAGGCCATAACAAACACAGTTTGGCAAAATTTAGGCCATAGGACCTATTTGAAATTAATAAATGACCCAACAACTTTTCCTTCTTTCATTTCAACCCCAAGAAAATTTGACTTTATTTTCTTTAATCCTTTCTCAATATACTTAATTTTTCATTATATAAATGACACCCAACGCGCATGAAAATTGGTATCAGAGCCTAGGTTTTATTAAAGAACATATTAATTATATTATTTATAATATTTTATTTCTTAATGGAGAAGATTTAATTATTTAATGGATTCAATTAATTTGAAACCAACATGTTACTTCCAAATTTTGGAAATAAAAAATAGAAATTTCCCAAGGAAATTCTTGAACTTTCCTATAAGACAAGATTTTATTAAAAGAAATATCTATCATGAAAATGAGAGGAACTGACTGGAAAGAAATTGATCCGGATAGTTCTAAGTTCTCACAAGACTTAAGAGAAATCCAAAAGACGATTCAAGATTATGGTAACCGGGTATTAATTATACCTGAAAAAATAGATAACTTGAATCAGTCAACAGAGGAGATCTTGAAATTATTTCAAGATCTAAAGAAAGAGATTTTGAATCTGAAATTTGACATTTCGGATATCAAGAAAAGGCAGAAGGATATTCCTGGATCTTCCAAGAATAACCAAGCCAATATTAGAGATGCATTTGAACCAGTACAAGCTTTATACCAAAAAGGTAAAGCAACCATGGTTCCAAAGCAGAAATCACAAGAAGAGCTTATGATCGATCTCCTAAAAACAGTCGAATGAGTGTTTCCAGGGCAGATCTATCAGATCTACAAGAATTAGCAAAATCATTTTCCCAACTTGGGATTATGGATCTGGTTAATGTAAAACCCAATGAAGTACTTCAATTGGGTTATGCGGAAGAATCAGGATCCAACGTGACCCACGATGGACCGCCTGATGTCCCAATGAGAGAAAGTACAGACTTTCACATGAACAGGTATCCTGAGGTGCATCTCAATGCTAGACGAAACCCTGGACGGAACCCGAGTAGAGCACCAGAATCCACACCGTGGGCCAAGACAATGTTACAACCATTAAATCCATATGGCATAACACTGAACCTCGATGTTATCGACTTCCGAAATATCGAAGATCTGATCGACGAATGGATAGCTTCAATGAAGATTGCAGCAACCACTCTGGATCTCGATAAAGAAAACTTTGTCAGATTAATAGAGCTAAGTCTCGAAGGATCGGCAAAGTTAGGCTGGAAAAATTCCACGGCGGCTCTAAAGGAGCAAATACTTGAAGGAGAATCCAAAAGCACAATCTGCGAAAGATTTGGTCTCTTATTCAAAACTCATTTTGTAGGAGATGGTTATTTTGAAGAACAGAGAACCGAAAAAATCAAGGTCTATACCCAAGCACTGTTGGGTATGGAGTTAAGAAGTATTTGCGCAGTAGACGAATATATCTACTAGTTTCGTAAATACTATTTTCGGAGTAAGATGACAGCTGAAGTAGCATGTCCCATGTTCTTTGCAATGATCTGCAGCCCATGGAGAGAGATGTTGATCCAATCGTACACAGTACCCACTGGTACAGTGGACTCAATAGCCCGAAGAATGTCCTTCTTAAAGGATAAGCTCAGAGAATGGTGTCAGCAGGCAGCAGCCCAAAAGAACATCAAGAGACTAAGAGGTAAAATAAAAAGAACCCCTCTATGCTGTGAAAATGACGATTTTCCAACCATTATAGGAGAATCAGAAGAAAAGAGGAGATAGAAGAAGAGTCGAAGCTCATACAGTAGGAGTTTCAGAAGACCTCCATTCCGAAGAAGAAGAGCATGGTGGTCCAAGGGCAAGGCCAGATCATACAAAACTGGACAAAGAACGGGAACGACGAAGAGTTCATCCCAAGGTTCAACAAGCTCAGCAGCAAGGAGCACGGGGAGAACGACGTCCAAGAGAACATTCAGACGAGCCCATACCCGAGCCAACGAAAGTTTCAAGGACTGCAACTGTTGGAAGTGTGGAGCTAGAGGTCATATCTCACCCGATTGCCCTCAGAATCGTGAGATACGAATGTACGAAGCCACGGAAGATATCATGGAAGCAGTCTACCATGGAAAGCTGGTACCAGTCTATCAGTTTGAGGACATCCCCTCGGATGAAAGCATCTACGAGGAAGAATTAAGAAGTGACTCAGACTCATATTCAGATGGATCTTCAACCGAGTCTGACTGAAGAAGACAGGATTCAGACCACGGAATCATTACCCATTATTGCAGGAAGAGATTTTTCCCAAAAAATCTTAGTACTAAATAAGGGTATTCGACTAGCCAATATTATGATCGGAGGCGCATTCGGTACACCTTGGTATAAGGTAAAAACGCCGCCTATTTACTTTCATGATACAGGAGCGGATATTTGTTAGGGAATAATTTCATACAATCCTTTATAAAATATGTTCTAGATAACAAAAGAAATTTGTTGATATTTACCACAAGTTGTGGAAATGAGATACAGGTGTTGCATAGAGAAAAGGCATTCAACAGGTTAATGCCTATATTATTTCGCAGCAAACGTGGTGATAATGATGCCAAACTAACCCATCCAAAAATGCAGGATAAAAGAAAGTTTGGTAAGGCTTTGTTGTCTTTTAGACAGCAAGGATTCGATGAAGCTTCTATTGAGGAAATTATAAACCTCAAAGAAGCAATGCAGGAAATGAAGTCATTAAATATAACTTCATTAGACATTGATGGGGAAACTAAATTGTCCCTCGAAAATGTCAAAAGACTTATCCAGAGAAACTTTAACGAGGATCCTCTAGCATGGTGGGATAAAAACAAGATCGAAGCTACTCTACAGGTAAAAGAACAATATAAATATGAGTATGTTCGATACAAACCCATCTTAATGAATATGCAGGATAAGAAAGATATGCAGCAAATTATCAAGGAGCATATCGATCTTAAACTCATCGAGCCTGGAGTCTTAGCTTATAGTAGCCCTGGATTCTTGGTAAGAAATCATGGTGAAATAAAAAGAGGTAAACCCAGGTCGGTAATAAACTATCAAGGTATTAATAAAATAATACAGTTTGATGGTTATTACATTCCGAGTAGAGAACACTTAATTGATTGCATCAAAGGTGCTAAAGTGTTTTCTAAATTTGATTGCAAATCTAGTTTCTATCAGATTAAGATGGAGAATGAGTCGAAGAAATTCACAGCATTCTCCACCCCACAAGGGCAATATATTTGGAATGTTATGCCAATGGGGCTTTCTAATGTGAAACTTTTGGCAATTTCCCACACACGAGTATTTTTAAGAAATAAAAGAATCAGGTCTTGATTTTATTACATGAAAATCAAGTTATGATCGTGGAGTTTGGATTAGGGATATATGTATAGGTTGTCACGTTTTTATTACTCGTGTTAAGAAACTGTGGCCCGAAAGCGCACGGTGTCAAAAATTGCAGTAATTTATAGTAAGACCGGATCGTTCACTGGAGGATGTGCGATAGAAGCAGGGCCCGTGTCATTTTATAAGATTTTCAACTCGGTTACTCGAATCAGTTTGAGAAGTTGTCTAACAACTACTTTACTGAGTTAAAGCTAGTTAAGAAAACAATTAAAGATATTCTACAAAACATGTAAAATTCTATTCTAGAATGCAGATAAGTTCGAAGCTATAAAGCAATTAAAATTATTTTAAGAATGCGGTTAAAATTATTCTAAGAAAGCAGATAAAATGAGACAGAAAGGACAGGAAGAAAATAATAAAAGTTGGACAAGATTCAGATAAAGCATTATTTAAACTTCCGTTTGTATACACAGATCTTTGCTTGGGATAATTCTGTCAGATAGCTAATTCTCATGCTCTCAGCACTGTTTTCCCTTTAACAGACAGGTACTTACAGTGTGAGTTTGCATACTCTTAAGAAAACAGATTCTAAGATACCACAGACTTACAACTGCTCCCGTCGGAGCGTGCCATTTATCTGTGGTGGACAAGCAACACCTGACAAATCATTAGGTGAAGTGTCAAGTACTGCTATCATTCTCCCATGTCACACCCAAAGATTCTAATCAAGCCTGAACTATCCCATAACTCTCAAACCTAGAAGCAGTTCCACTACTCTCAATACAACCGAATGACCTCTAGAGAAAGCAGTTAAAATAAAGCAATAAAGAAAGCATTTAAAATCCTATCACTCGGAGGTTTTGAGATAGTTACCCTGGTAGTATAAGAAGAGCTCCCAGTCAGGATGACCGGAAGTGGATCAAGAATTCCCAGCTCTCGGTGAACCACATACAGTGTTCACTTCCTTCCGGGTGGTTATGAGATACAAACTAATGAAACAAACTAATAAATTAGTTCGTTCCGGATGCACTCACTCAGGACTCGAATATAGGCTTTGGCAGAAGAGGATAGCAGTTAAAAGGAACTCAACCCTATCTTTAGAAAATAACCAAGGCCTACGCATTGTTCTTTAAGAAATATCTAACACACTGTATTTGAATCCAAGTGGATCCCATCTCGGTGTGATAGTTAAGACTAAATTCCCAATACATAGTAATTTCGGAAAATAAAGGATTTTGAAAATCATTCCTTAAACAGGTACTAGACTCTCAATAAGAACACAGACCCTTTCAGTCTAGATGAGACCTATTCACTGACTCTGCTTCTAATTTCCCAAAATAAACCCCCAGTCGGATATGAATTAGACATAACTGACGGATTTTATCTCTTACTCAGATCCGGATTATGTAAATGAATTTTTGTTGGAAATTTAATACGCAGTATCTGATTAAAAATCAAGACTCCTGTGCCCAAGGGAAGGATCCCAAAATAATATTGACCACAATATTTACATAATAATATCATGCATAACTTTATAGGAAAAGTGTAAAATTAAAATAACCCAAAATATAAGGCGGGTTTAGACAGAATGCGAAACACAGAGATGAAATAGCCGGAGATGAGAAGAATTGGTTGGCTAAAATATGACTGAAATAATCAGGATAACCTGGACTGCAAACATTTGCTATCCAGTTCCTGGTTATTCCAGATGGGAAGTTTTTAGATAGCAACTGCCTAGAATAACAGTGATCGCTGTTATCCAGACTCCTGATATCTGTGAACTGAGAGAAAGACCTACATGTTTTCTTACTGTAGTATTATTCAAATAATGTTGATCGACATTATTTGATAATATTACAGCTCAAAATTCAGGTTTTAAATTAAGATAAGAAAATAAAACTGTATCCGGATAGGGGCAGCTGAGCAGCTATTATAATCCCGGATGGACGAACCGCTAAGGCTTCCACTGACCACTACCCGGACCATGCAAAATAACAGCTAGTAAGTAATATTCAGACTACGAACTAGTTTATCCGTGTGGGAATACCCGTCAACATTAGTCTGATACATTCCTTACTAGTTGTTTCACGCAAGCACGAGTAAGCCAAAATAATAAAAATGGATTCCTTGCATGAGAGACATTGGTTTCTCATGCACGGACATGGAATTAATCCATAATTAATGACTTAAATAATCCTTCATGCCATAATTAATTATAGTCCAGATTATCTGCTTAAGGCATTCAAGTTTGTTTATAGAAAAGTGTTTTAGTGAGAATTGAACAAAAATTCTTTAATCATGGTAATTATTGACCTTAATTATTGCTAATCATGATATCTAATCATTGATTTAAGGGTTCAATTATTTAAGTGGAGAAAATGGAGAATCAAAATTTTTTCAGCATAACGCCTTATACTGCAATCTTGGGATACTACATCTTAACCCGTGGGGTTAAAATGTGAGTGATGCAGTATAATAGAGGATTAAAGATCAGAAATTTGAGATTTAAAACTGATGAGGGTCCTGTCATGATACCATAATTTGTGTTGAGAGCCTAGGCTCGCGACATGGGTATCTCGACAGGATGGCATTTAGAAATTTCGGCAGACTAGGCTTTATGTCGCTAGACTGGGGTTGTGTCGCGAGACATGGTCCCGCGACAGGAGTCTGGCGCCACAAAGCTTCGCTGAAAATTTTCTAAGTGTTTGGGTCCCAGTCGCTAGAGTTGGGGATTGTGTCGCGAGACGTGGCCTCGCGACAGGATGGTCAGGCGACTGGGTTTTCAAAGATTTTAACAAGGCATAATTTCCTGTCTCGAAACAAAAGTGTGTCGCGAACCGTGGGTTCGAGACAGAGCCTTATCACAAAAAAATGCAAGAGTTTTGGTTCTCAGTCGCTAAGCAGGGGTTGTGTCGCGAGCCGTGGGTTCTCGACAGGAGTGCCTCGCGACTGAGGTTTTCAAAATATGAAGACAAGTGTCCCTAAGCATCCATGTCGCGAAACAACCTTCCTGTCGCTAGACGTGGCCTCGCGACAGGAAGAGGTTGGCGACATGGGTGGTTCAGGACACGAGTCAGAAAAGCAAAAGTGGAACAGTAGCATGCAAACAGCGTGATCTACCCTATTTCAGATCAAAAAGTGATTCTAGCCCAAAATAACCAAATAAGAATTTAAATCTACCTAGAACATGCTTGCATAAAAATGAAATAAACTAGACAATATTTAAAATAAGGCAAATCCTAATCTAGGGTTGATCACACCCAAACATGCTCCATTATCCAAGAAAATAAGAACAGTAAGCATAAAAACAAAAATAAAGGTCAAATGACCCAAAAATAAAGAGGAAAGCATTAAATCCATGGGTTGTGAGACCCATTTCATGGTTTTGGGACACAACTTGGTGAATATTTTCCCATTTTATTAATGGGGTTTGTTAATACCCATCATTTGGGTATTACAAACCCTAAAATCAAACTAAATAACATAAAATGAAACTGTGAACAGTGGCTACCTATGCTGCTTAAACAGAAAACAACATAAAATTAAATTAAACTAAGCTAAACTATGGCTCAAATTAAATAATACAAAAAAAATAAAAATAAACCTAAACTAAGAACTACCTAGAGAGAGTTTCTCCAATCTGTCTTCAAGCAAAATGAATTTCTAACTCCTGAGCACATAGGGATCACCACATATATATAGAGGTGAAACCCTAGGCCCATGGGCCTTGGTCTGAAGCCCATTGTGTCGCGAGACATCACACACATCACAGTTGTGTCGCGGGATCACGCGATGTGGCGCGAGACGAGGCTGCATGGTGCAAGGCTTCACGACTGGGTCTTGGCTTTCTTTTGATTTCTGCTTCTGTGGCGCGAGACACCTCCCTGTCGCGAGGCCATGTATCGCGACACGGGTGGCTAGCGACAGGGTTCTTTCTCCATCTGCGAGTTGTGGCGCGGAACCTTCGTGTGTCGCTAGACCATGGTTCGCGCCACGGGGCTAGCGACAAGGTGTTCCAGGACTGGCTATCTCTCCACTTGGGGTGTTGTGTCGCTAGACTGCCCCCAGTCGCGAGGTCACGTCTCGCACCAGGGCATAGTCTCGC
This sequence comes from Hygrophila difformis, assembly GCA_030278955.1. Lineage (NCBI taxonomy): Eukaryota > Viridiplantae > Streptophyta > Magnoliopsida > Lamiales > Acanthaceae > Hygrophila > Hygrophila difformis. Next base: position 18,507,601 of record JAOANR010000008.1, on the reverse strand, counting down.
GACTGGCTCGCCTTACTGGGCCTGGTGGGCCAAAACATATATTTTTGTGGGCTTTTTCTTTCTTTTCCCATCTTTTTGTATTTCATGGGCCTATTTTATTCTTATGCCCATCTTTTTCATTCCTTTTTCTTTTCTTTTCTTTTTCTCATGTTTATGGATTTTTCTAACATAAATGTGTAATAAAATTACATATTTATGCAATTTTCATACCAGCTTATTATTTTTACAAATATGCATAAATCAGTCTAATTCTACTGCTTTCTTATTTAATATAAGACCGGAATGCGATCAAATACCCGTTTCAGACACGGAAATGGATTGAAAATAATGGACATTTCTGGCCATTATCAACATCCTCACAGTTAATACTGATCGTCCCTGAGCAGTCAGGGTCAATGTTCCTAAGAACACGGACTCTACATATTCAATTCATTTTCGTGGCTTCATAAATCACATTCTTTTTGGATTGGGATAAGATAATCATAAACTACAAGTATTGAATTCCCTTGATTGCAGTGTTTAATGAAATGATACTTGCTCACTATATCGGGCCTACAAATCAAGCATTATTGTCAACCCTTCATGAATATTATGTTTGAAAGATGCAAAGATTAAAAATTAGAATTAAGGTATGACACGAACATGTTTAATGAAACAGAGCCTCACTTATAAGAGAATCGGAAAGTTCACTCACTCTCAAATGGGGTTTAATCATTTAACGCTCAAAATCAAGTTTAATTAAATTGTCCCATGAGCTTGCAATCAGACCAACTCGCCACCGGCTCATTTCCTCAAATCGAGATCCCGAGGTCTTTATTAAGGGTTGTAATGGGGCATACGGTTGTAACATTAGGTAGGAAAGGGAAATTATTGGGTTAAGAAATGGCAAGAATTTATTCTATCATAACTTGGCATTTTTATTTAAAATTTATGATCATCATTATTTCTCTCTTTCCTTTGCTTTTCTTTTTCTATTGCATGACATTAGACTTTGTCTAATTGCTTTGTCATTTGCAATTTATTTGTGTTGAATGGGACTCAACACACAAATTTCTTTTTTTTTTTTTTTTGAATCAGCTTATAGCATACCGATTAATATATATTTTTGATGATCGTAAATTTAATGCCTTTGATAGAATTTATCCTTGTCCATATGGGTTGAATATTTTGGTCTTTTTGTAGGCTAGGAAAAATATAGAGGGCTTCAAAGAAAAATTAGGCTTAAGGCTCAAATTGGTTAATCCTAAAGGGAAAAATACTTTTGGGTTTGGATTTCAAACGAAGGCCAAAAATTTGGTTTTCTAGGTGCCTCGATCATATGCTCGATATTTGGAATATGGCATGGTCTTGAACTGGTCCCAATTGCAAGTTCTAGTTTCCTTTATTCAAAATGATTCACACATCAAAGAAATAATTGAGTAAAGGTGACTCATGGCTCAATTCTCACAAGGTTGGGTTGATTCATGTCATACAATATTCTCAAGTTTAATCAAAGCTTAATTCTAACAACTTATTCAATCAAAATTTTCAACATGCAGATTTATTACCCAATAAGCTGATCGCATCATTAAATTTTTATAGCTCAAAACCTTAGGAATTCATGTCATGCATGTTCTCAATTATATTATCCCAATTTAAGAGTTTGAAAATTTAATCACAAGCCTAAATTCAACATGTGAATTTAAAACAAGTTTATGCATACTTTTTGCTGGTTATTTAATTTAAAGCAGTAAAAAGGCACTGTTAACATACCTTGTATGTCAACAGCATATTTTTGGCCTGACAGTCACTTATTCATCTCGAACTGTCAGACATCTTTTCAAGAAGAAAGCGAATAAAATTTGTTTGTGGATCTCGAAATTTGAGTTTCATTCATGGAAAGCAATAAATTACATCATTTACAAGAGATTCTTATGCAGTTAGTACGAACCTGCATACACAAAAGAAGAATTCTCTCATATGATGTTTACACTTAAGCAAAGCATTTAAGGATTCATTCTTCCTCCATCCCTCCTTTCCTAGGGAAAGAAATTTCTGCTCCAGTAGACGATGCTTGACAGGTCACAGCGTATGCACCAGCCTTCCGGTTCTTCCAGGTGTGCTTGCCCCCTTGGGCAGTATTCTCGTTCCTCTTGACCTCTAAACAAACCAGAGGTTCCCTGGCGGTCTATCAGCCATGCAAAGAGGTTGGTGACTGTATAGATCAGGACCGATCGAGTGGTCGCCATTTCTTTCATCATTTGAATCCCCAGAAGAACTTGGCTTTCATCTAGCCTGCTTAGCAACATCAGTCCTCGTGCGCAGATTGACGCTTTATGATTATCTTCTATCCCTGGCCTTAGCAGCTCGCATGATCTTTCTTCATCCCCGTCTATGAATGCTTGTATTGCCGGGATGATTTGGAGGTTGAAGTTTTCTGCTTCCATACACCTTTGCAGAAATTCTTCCTTTTCTTCTTGGACATGTTGTTGCCAGATTTTCACAGTTGAAGTCTCCAGCTCGCACAGCTTGTAGACGAGTTTCACAGTGAGATCACCTGCGTCCCTCAGTTTTGTACAAGTTTCCCTAGCTGTGAACACTTTCTTGATGTCATCCTCTCCGATTGGGGACAGGATTTCCCCTAGCAATTCCAGTGGCAGGTCCAGCAGCTGGGTCCTTCCGGGTACTGGGTCCGGGATCTGGAAAATGGTGTCCCTGAAAAGATGGGGAATAATGAATCCAGTTTTATAATTTTCTCGGAAACCCTTCAAGTTTGGAAACCAACATCCTCACATTTAGAGCTTTGCTCTAGATGTGAGGTTATTAAATTTCCAACTTAAATTTTAATAAAAAGCACGAGTAAATCTTTTTCTTTTTACACTTTGAGATAATTTCAAAGCAGTGGTTTATTAGGAAAAGATAGGGGTCATTGGGCCCCTACGTAAGTTTAATGGGCCATTGGGCCCGAAAGTTTGATTTTTCAATTTATTAAACAAGTACGAGGTGCTTGTTGGAAGTGGAATGAGATGGAAGGATGGAGACGGGATGCTCGAATATTGGAGTGTGCAGTGGGGACGTGCGCAATGGCTTTGCTATTCTCGGGTTGCTTGGACTGTATTGGACAGTTAAGGCATTCCCAAAAATTTGCAAACACTATTTTTAATTTTAAAACTGGTTGACTTGTTTTATTTAATGAAAAGTGGGATGTGTGTGGTCCCATTTTGGATTTTGAAAATGATAGCAGTTGGGTGACAAAAATACTGCTATTTACTCATACTCTAGTTCCATTGGGAACAAAAGCAAGTTGGTCTATCTTTAAAAGAAAGGACCTTCCTATCATTTTGTCTTTTTATAAAAAGTCACTTTTATTAAAAAGGGGAAAGCCCCTATTGGGTGTTTGTACTATGTTTCCATAAACAAACACACCTTTATTCCAAAAGATCTCTGACATGTGAAAGCAAAAATACCAAAACGATCACTCACTTGAATGTTTTCTGCCAAGAACTCAAGAGTAGATAAACCAACAACATCATAGTGTTCAAGAATAACACCCTAATATTCATCAGTTTATCTTTTCAAGTTTTAAACTTTTAAAATTTAGATCTTGACAGTTTTTTAAAACAAAGTTCTTAAGGAACTTAAAAAGATTTCAAAATACTCTTCAAAACCAAGACCATCAAAGACCCACAACAAAAAAAAATAACAGTGCACACACAAAACACATTATGCGATTTACAAGCAAAAACAAGAACAAGAAACAAAAATGCCCAAACAGAAATTATGAACAGGAGGGGTTCGAGAATGGAAGGGGGGAAATGGGGCATCTTACTCCACTCTTGGGGGAGAGGGAAGCATCGGTCCCAAGTTTGGGAGAAGTCTGAAAAATCTGGCCATAGTTTCCCCTTGGTTTTGGATGGGTGTGTGCGAAGGACACAGTGGTGTTCGTTCGGGAAGAGGGTTTGGTTCAAGAGTGTTTGAGACAGAAGAGGTTCTGAATGTTGGAAAAATGGAGAGGGGGGAAAGGGAGTGGGGGTATAAATATTGGTGGGTGCAGTCGCGAAACTCAGCCTCATGTCGCGGAACCAGGTTTCGCGACTGGGGTCTAGCGCCATTAGAGGGGGCGCCAAACTGGAAGCCAGTCGCAAGGCATGACCTCACGTTTTGCGACAGGATTTAAGAGGGAGGTGGTCAAAGTGCGAAATGTGGCGTGAGAGTGAAAGCCAGTCGCGAGACCATGTCCCGCGACTGAGAGTGGTTTCGCGACAGGATTTGAAAGATGAGAGAGGGGAAGGGGGCCAGTCGCTAGACTTGGTCCCAGTCGCGAGGCGTGGCCTCGCGACTGGTGTCCAGTTCCGCGACAGAGTTTTTGAATTTTCAAATTTTGATGGATTGGGCCCGAGAGTGATGTTGGGCCTAAGTCCATTTTATTTGAATTGGACCTGAATAAATTCGGTCCAAGTAAATTCAAAACTACTGGGCTTAATAAGTTAAATAATCCACTTGCATAAAATAGGTTGGATCAATTCCATTTATTTGTAGAATTTATTCCGGACTTTAAGTTGCTTTAATTTCCGGAATTATTTTCTTAAATTTATGGAATTAATCCAACCGGGAACCTGGTTTCATGCGCTACTTTTCTGCTCCTTCTTTTTGGCGGTTCCGGGATTCCTGCAAGATAGATAAATGAAACGCATTAGATTTTCTCCGAATATCAACATCCTCACATTTAGAGTCTTAGTACTCTAAATGTTTAGTTGATTTTTGGATACTTCCTGATTTGGAATGAAATAGTATATATGTATGCATATATAATGAAATGTTTATAATTTTGATTGTTGTTTTTATTGAGTGTAAGCTGTGTCTGCCACTGTTTGGCTCTCTTTTCCGGATCGAACTGTCCGATGTATTCCTTCAGTCGGTGCCCATTCACCACTATGTTGCCCTTGTCAGTTCTGATCCTGATGGCTCCATTTGCAAACACTTCTAACACTTCATGTGGCCCTTCCCATCTGGATTTAAGCTTTCCGGGGAACAGCTTCAACCTAGAATTGAACAATAATACATTTTGACCAACATAAAAGTGCTTAGGCTTAATCCGGCGATCGTGTAACTTCTGGGTCCGCTCCTTATAAATCCGAGAGCTTTCATAAGCTTGCGCTCGTATTTCCTCAATTTCATTGAGGTCCAACTTGGTTTGCTTTGAGCAACTTTCGGATCGAAGTTAAGCGTTCTGACGGCCCAGTAAGCTTTATGCTCTAACACTACAGGCAAATGACAGGCTTTTCCGAAGACAAGCCTATATGGAGACATCCCGATGGGAGTCTTGTATGCGGTGCGATATGCCCATAGAGCATCGTTGAGCTTACGTGCCCAGTCCTTTCGGGTTATCCCAACCGTGGCTTCGAGTATATGTTTGATCTCGCGATTTGATACTTCGACTTGTCCACTGGTTTGGGGATGGTAAGGCGTGCCTATCTTATGGAGGATTCCATTTTTACTCATTAAAGTTTCAAAAGCTTTATTAACAAAGTGTGTTCCTCCATCAGATATCACCACCCTAGGTATGCCAAATCTGTTGAAAATGTTGCTCTTGAGAAACTTAATGACTTGGCTACCATCATTGGTTGGTAATGCGACTGCCTCGACCCATTTGGACACGTAATCAACAGCTACCAAGATATAGTAGTTTCCACCAGATGGTGGGAACGGTCCCATGAAGTCAATGCCCCACACATCGAAGATCTCAAGTGCGAGAATCCCCTTTTGAGGCATCTCATCCCTCTTGGAGATGTTTTCTAATCTTTGGCATCTGTCGCAAGCTTTCACAAATGTCTTGCAATCCTCATAGATGTGAGGCCAGTAGAATCCACACTCGAGGACTTTATGGTCTTCGCTTGAAATAACAATTTGGTTGTAACCAGAGTATCCATCAAGAAAACAGTAAAACGCTTTCCCTGCCAACCTCTCAAGCATCTGATCAATAAACGGCAATGGAAAATGGTCCTTGCGGGTGGCCTCGTTCAGCTTCCGGTAGTTGATGCAAACTCTCCATCCGGTCACTGGCCTGGTTGCGACTTCTTCTCCTTGCTCGTTTTTGGTTATGCACATCCCTCCTCGTTTTGGCACGACCTGCACTGGGCTAACCCATTTGCTGTCAGAAATAGGATAGATTATACCAGCATCTAAGAGCTTGATAACCTCTTTCCTTACCACTTCTTGCATGAGGGGGTTCAAACGTCTCTGAGGTTGACGGGAGGGTTTATACTTTTCTTCCATTAAAATCCTGTGCATGCAAATAGACGGGCTTATTCCTTTTATATCAGAAATGGTCCAACCTATTGCATGTACGTATTTCTTAAGAATGGCCACCAGAGCATTTTCTTGCTCTTGGGAGAGCTTAGCCAAAACAATCACAGGTAATTTTTTATGTTCTGCGAGAAACGCGTACTTGAGATGATCCGGTAATGTTTTAAGTTCAAGCTCTGGTGGACATTCAATGGAAGGGAGTAGTTTGTGAGAAGTGGATAATGGGAGATCAGATTTACCTTCGGGGCCCTGTGTCAGTACAGGGCCCTCTTCCTCCTCTTCGGTGCCATCATTTCCTTGTGCAGTGAAATCAGCACCGTCGTATGCTTCAAGGTCTCCGGACTTGGGATCCTCGAAATGGACAGCGTTGCACTGTTCCTTTGGCTCAGCACTAGCAGTCTTCTGTACCTGCTTTGATAGTTCATTCATCATCATTTCATCATTGTGTCCAGAGTCAAGCTCTCTCTCAAAGTCAATCTCCTCTCCACTAACTATTACAGATTTTGATGAACAGAACCTGTCATCTGGGTATTTCTACAATTGCGCCATGTCAAATGTAACTTCTTCCTCATCGACTCGCAGTGTTACTCGTCCAGCTTTTGCATCTATCAGTGCTCCGCCTGTTGCAAGGAATGGTCTCCCTAGGATCAGTGGCATGTCCAGATCCTCCTCTATGTCTAGAATCACAAAATCAACTGGGAATAAGATATTCCCGGTCTTCACTATGATGTCCTTGAGGATGCCGACAGGCTTCGTGATGGATCTATCCGCTCATTGGAGTTTCATCTTGACTGGCTCGATATGTCCCAGCTTGAGGCGTTGCACCATTGCCAAGGGCATGACATTGTTGCTAGAACCAAGATCACAAAGGCCTTTTCCTGCTTTGATTTTCCCGATTTGAATCGGCAACGTGCAACAGCCTGGATCTTCTTGCTTCACAGGAAGCTTGCGCTGGATGATAGCACTGCATGTATTGTTAAGAACTACCAGCTCTTCCTGCTCAATTCTCCTTTTTCCTGAAACTAAGTCTTTCAGAAATTTAGCGTATGCTGGCATTTCAGCTATCATTTCGATGAGAGGAATAGTTATTTCTACTTTTTGCAGCCTTTTCAGAAATTTCTCAAATTTAAGGTCCTGTTCTTGATTTTTAAGTCTGGCCGGGTATGGCACCCTTGGCATGAACTTTTTATTATCAAAGTGTTTTTGTGGTGAGAGGTCAGAAATTGTACCTTCACCTTTACCCGTTTTTCCACTAAGTTCAGCTGTCTCAGTTTCTTTTTCTTTTTCTTTTTCTTCTTCCTCCTCTGTTCCTTGATTCTCCTCAATACTCTCTTTTTCAGACTCCTTCCCTTGCACTTCTTTGATCTGTGGTCCTGCCAGAACCCTGCCCAATTTCAACGTGATAGCCTTACACTGGGGGTTCTTTTCTGAATTGCTCGGCAAAGTCCCCTGATCTCTTTTCTGGAGTTCCTTGGCAATCTACGTCACCTGGGTCACCACGTTTCTTATGGAAGCCTGCAGCTGTGTGTTTATCTCCTTCTGGCTTGAGATGAATTCAGTCATTATATTCTCAAGTCTAGAAGGTGGCTTCTGCTGTGATGGATTCCACTGGTTCTGGGCTTGGTTTTGGTTAGGAACAAATTGGTTTTGGGGCTGATTCTGATTGGGGACAAACTGATTTTGTGGCTGCTGGAAATTTTGGAAATTCTGGTTCTGAGGTGGCCTGGCTAGAATCTGGGGTTGAATGTTTTGGTTAAAATGCTGGGGCCTTGGCTGGTTAAACTGTTGAGGCTGGGTTAACAGGTGTGAGTTCAAGGCGTTGTTGTTGGAATATGAGAGGTTAGGGTGCCGGTTTTAGAATCCACCTGCATAGTTGCAGCTCTCGTTCGTCACCTGTTGACAAGCTTCAGTAGGATGTGGACCCTGGCACGATCCACAAACAGGTTCAGCTTTTTGAGCTTGCGAGGAGCTCCCAGATTCTTGATTCAAGGCCAACACAGCCACTTGATATTTCAATTTGTCCAGTTCAGACTTCCCTGCTGTACCTACAGCACATAAACCACGAGGGGGAGGGGAATCAACATCAACAGTTAGAACGGATCTGTTCACACTCATTGTCTCAATCTTGCCCCAGGCCTGATCCATTGGCATGTGGAGCAAATGTTGACCACCAGCAGCATCAAGCATGTATTTCCATGATGGGGTCAGACCGCTGTAGAATTTCCTCAACTGTTCCCACTCATGGAAACTATGTTGGGGACATTTTCTGAGTAGGTTGAAGAACCGTTCCTTTGCGTCATACAAGGATTCGTCTGGCTTCATTTTGAATTCCGCAATCTTGGATCGGCATTCATCCACCTTGGATTCCGGAAAGTACTTTGCTAAGAAGTTTCTGATCACTTCTTCCCATGTGGACTTCTGATTGACTGGCAGCGATTTGTACCACGTCCGGGCTCCACTAGACAAAGAGAAAGGAAACAATCTCAAATGAATAGTATTAGGGGATACGTTATGATTCTTTATGGTGTCACAAAGCTCCAAGAAGGTCTGCAAATGATCATGCGGGTCTTCATGACTTGCCCCTGCGAACTGATTGCTTTGAACAAGATTGTGAGTGCCGGCTTCAATTCGAAATTTCTGGCCAAGAATGGGGCTTGTCCAGGAATGTTCAAATATGACTCCAGAATGGGTTGCATATAATCAGCAGCTGCTGCTTGTTGATTGTTTCCCGGCCCTCCTTGGTACTGCTGTGGATAAAAGTTCTGATTCGGGTAGTAGTTTCTGGGATCATTGAAATCATTTGGGTTGGGAGGATTCTGATGCTGATTGAATTGAGGGTTCTGGTACTGAGAATTCTGGAAGTGTTGGTTGTTTGGATTATTCTGGTTGAGTGGGTTATTGAACTGGATTTGGGGAGGCGGTGGGTTGAGATTTTGATCAGCGATGTTGGGCAAATTCCCTTCATCTTGAATTTCATTCAATGGAGGGTCATCTGTCTCATCGCCATCTCCCTCTCGGTTTTCATGAAGCGGTGGGGGGTTATTGTCGATGATGACAGGGTTATCGGGAATGATGGGTGGATTGTTGCCTGGTAACTGTGCCATGTCTGAAACTCCGCTGCTCGTACTGGAAGAGGATTGTCTTGCACGTTCCCTTCTTTCCTGCTCTTTCCTCTGCTTAGTGAGGGCTCTGATGCGTCTCGCTTCCCTTTCTATTTCGAGGTTGAGTGGAAGTTCAGGTGGTGTCTCTTTTCTCCGTTGCATGTACAGCTTCGTTCAACTAGGTCAGTACCTGCAACCATCCCCAGGTTAGAACTGGTGTAGAAGTATTCTTTCTCAGAAATCAACATCCACACATTTAGAGTTTTACTGCTCTAAATGTGAGATTGACTTTTGAGACTGGAATTTTTTTGTTTTGAAAAAAAAATATGTACACTAGCGATGAGTAAATCAGAAGTTTAGTTCTCTTATAAAACGGCGATGCATCCTCCCCGGCAACGGCGCCATGAAACTTTTGACAATTTTTCACACACGAGTATTTTTAAGAAATAAAAGAATCCCGGTCTTGATTTTATTACATGAAAATCAAGTTATGATCGCGGAGTTTGGATTAGGGATATATGTATAGGTTGTCACGTTTTTATTAATCGTGTTAAGAAACTGTGGCCCGAAAGCGCACGGTGTCAAAAATTGCAGTAATTTATAGTAAGACCGGATCGTTCACTGGAGGATGTGCGATAGAAGCAGGGCCCACGTCATTTTATAAGATTTTCAACTCGGTTACTCGAATCAGTTTGAGAAGTTGTCTAACAACTACTTTACTGAATTAAAGCTAGTTAAGAAAACAATTAAAGCTATTCTACAAAACACGTAAAATTCTATTCTAGAATGCAGATAAGTTCGAAGCTATAAAGCAATTAAAATTATTCTAAGAATGGTGTTAAAATTATTCTAAGAAAGCAGATAAAATGAGACAGAAAGGACAGGAAGAAAATAATAAAAGTTGGACAAGATTCAGATAAAGCATTATTTAAACTTCCGTTTGTATACACAGATCTTTGCTTGGGATAATTCTGTCAGATAGCTAATTCTCATGCTCTCAGCACTGTTTTCCCTTTAACAGACAGGTACTTACAGTGTGAGTTTGCATACTCTTAAGAAAACAGATTCTAAGATACCACAGACTTACAACTGCTCCCGTCGGAGCGTGTCATTTATCTGTGGTGGACAAGCAACACCTGACAAATCATTAGTTGAAGTGTCAAGTACTGTTATCATTCTCCCATGTCACACCCAAAGATTCTAATCAAGCCTGAACTATCCCATAACTCTCAAACCTAGAAGCAGTTCCACTACTCTCAATACAACCGAATGACCTCTAGAGAAAGCAGTTAAAATAAAGCAATAAAGAAAGCATTTAAAATCCTATCACTCGGAGGTTTTGAGAGAGTTACCCTGGTAGTATAAGAAGAGCCCCCAGTCAGGATGACCGGAAGTGGATCAAGAATTCCCAGCTCTCGGTGAACCACATACAGTGTTCACTTCCTTCCGGGTGGTTATGAGATACAAACTAATGAAACAAACTAATAAATTAGTTCGTTCCGGATGCACTCACTCAGGACTCGAAGATAGGCTTTGGCAGAAGAGGATAGCAGTTGAAAGGAACTCAACCCTATCTTTAGAAAATAACCAAGGCCTACGCATTGTTCTTTTAGAAATATCTAACACACTGTATTTGAATCCAAGTGGATCCCATCTCGGTGTGATAGTTAAGACTAAATTCCCAATACATAGTAATTTCGGAAAATAAAGGATTTTGAAAATCATTCCTTAAACAGGTACTAAACTCTCAATAAGAACACAGACCCTTTCAGTCTTGATGAGACCTATTCGCTGACTCTGCTTCTAATTTCCCAAAATCAACCCCCAGTCGGATATGAATTAGACATAACTGACGGATTTTATCCATTACTCAGATCCGGATTATGTAAATGAATTTTTGTTGGAAATTTAATACGCAGTATCTGATTAAAAATCAAGACTCATGTGCCCAAGGGAAGGATCCCAAAATAATATTGACCAACATATTTACATAATAATATCATGCATAAATTTATAGGAGAAGTGTAAAATTAAAATAACCCAAAATATAAGGCGGGTTTAGACAGAATGCGAAACACAGAGATGAAATAGCCGGAGATGAGAAGAAATGGTTGGCTAAAATATGACTGAAATAATCAGGATAACCTGGACTGCAAACATCTGCTATCCAGTTCCTGGTTATTCCAGATGGGAAGTTTTTAGATAGCAACTGCCTAGAATAACAGTGATCGCTGTTATCCAGACTCCTGCTATCTGTGAACTGCGAGAAAGACCTACATGTTTTCTTACTGTAGTATTATTCAAATAATGTTGATCGGCATTATTTGATAATATTACAGCTTAAAATTCAGGTTTTAAATTAAGATAAGAAAATAAAACTGTATCCGGATAGGGGTCAGCTGAGCAGCTATTATAATCCCGGATGGACGAACCGCCAAGGCTTCCACTGACCACTACCAGGACCATGCAAAATAACAGCTAGTAAGTAATATTCAGACTACGAGCTAGTTTATCCGTGTGGGAATACCCACCAACACTAGTCTGATACATTCCTTACTAGTTGTTTCACGCAAGCATGAGAAAGACAAAATAATAAAAAGGGATTCCTTGCATGAGAGACATTGGTTTCTCATGCACGGACATGGAATTAATCCATAATTAATGACTTAAATAATCCTTCATGCCATAATTAATTATAGTCCAGATTATCTGCTTAAGGCATTCAAGTTTGTTTATAGAAAAGTGTTTTAGTGAGAATTGAACAAAAATTCTTTAATCATGGTAATTATTGACCTTAATTATTGCTAATCATGATCTCTAATCATTGATTTAAGGGTTCAATTATTTAAGTGGAGAAAATGGAGAATCAAAATTTTGGCAGCATAACGCCTTATACTGCAATCTTGGGATATTACATCTTAACCCGTGGGGTTAAAATGTGAGTGATGCAGTATAATAGAGGATTAAAGATCAGAAATTTGAGATTTAAAACAGATGAGGGTCCTGTCATGATACCATAATTTGTGTCGCGAGCCTAGGCTCGCGACATGGGTATCTCGACAGGATGGCATTTAGAAATTTCGGCAGACTAGGCTTTATGTCGCTAGACTGGGGTTGTGTCGCGAGACATGGTCCCGCGACAGGAGTCTGGTGCCACAAAGCTTAGCTGAAAATTTTCTATGTGTTTGGGTCCCAGTCGCTAGAGTTGGGGATTGTGTCGCGAGACGTGGCCTCGCGACAGGATGGTCTGGCGACTGGGTTTTCAAAGATTTTAACAAGGCATAATTTCCTGTCTCGAAACAAAAGTGTGTCGCGAACCGTGGGTTCGCGACAGGGGTCTCTCGACAGAGCCTTATCACAAAAAAATGCAAGAGTTTTGGTTCTCAGTCGCCAAGCAGGGGTTGTGTCGCGAGCCGTGGGTTCTCGACAGGAGTGCCTCGCGACTGAGGTTTTCAAAATATGAAGACAAGTGTCCCTAAGCATCCATGTCGCGAAACAACCTTCCTGTCGCTAGACGTGGCCTCGCGACAGGAAGAGGTTGGCGACATGGGTGGTTCAGGACACGAGTCAGAAAATCAAAAGTGGAACAGTAGCATGCAAACAGCGTGATCTACCCTATTTCAGATCAAAAAGTGATTCTAGCCCAAAATAACCAAACAAGAATTTAAATCTACCTAGAACATGCTTGCATAAAAATGAAATAAACTAGACAATATTTAAAATAAGGCAAATCCTAATCTAGGGTTGATCACACCCAAACATGCTCCATTATCCAAGAAAATAAGAACAGTAAGCATAAAAACAAAAATAAAGGTCAAATGACCCAAAAATAAAGAGGAAAGCATTAAATCCATGGGTTGTGAGACCCATTTCATGGTTTTGGGACACAACTTGGTGAATATTTTCCTATTTTATTAATGGGGTTTGTTAATACCCATCATTTGGGTATTACAAACCCTAAAATCAAACTAAATAACATAAAATGAAACTGTGAACAGTGGCTACCTATGCTGCTTAAACAGAAAACAACATAAAATTAAATTAAACTAAGCTAAACTATGGCTCAAATTAAATAATACAAAAAAAATAAAAATAAACCTAAACTAAGAACTACCTAGAGAGAGTTTCTCCAATCTGTCTCCAAGCAAAATGAATTTCTAACTCCTGAGCACATAGGGATCACCACATATTTATATAGGTGAAACCCTAGGCCCATGGGCCTTGGTCTGAAGCACATTGTGTCGCAAGACATCACACACATCACAGTTGTGTCGCGGGATCACGCGATGTGGCGAGAGACGAGGCTGCATGGTGCAAGGCTTCACGACTGGGTCTTGGCTTTCTTTTGATTTCTGCTTCTGTGGCGCGAGACACATCCCTGTCGCGAGGCCATGTATCGCGACACGGGTGGCTAGCGACAGGGTTCTTTCTCCATCTGCGAGTTGTGGCGCGGAACCTTGGTGTGTCGCTAGACCATGGTTCGCGCCACGGGGCTAGCGACAGGGTGTTCCAGGACTGGCTATCTCTCCACTTGGGGTGTTGTGTCGCTAGACTGCCCCCAGTCGCGAGGTCACGTCTCGCGACAGAGCATAGTCTCGCGACTGGCTCGCCTTACTGGGCCTGGTGGGCCAAAACATGTATTTTTGTGGGCTTTTTTTTCTTTTCCCATCTTTTTGTATTTCGTGGGCCTATTTTATTCTTTTGCCCATCTTTTTCATTCCTTTTTCTTTTATTTTTTTTTTCTCATGTTTTTGGATTTTTCTAACATAAATGTGTAATAAAATTACATATTTATGCATTTTTCATACCAGCTTATTATTTTTACAAATATGCATAAATCAGTCTAATTCTACTGCTTTCTTATTTAATATAAGACCGGAATGCGATCAAATGCCCGTTTCAGACACAGAAATGGATTGAAAATAATGGACATTTCTGGCCTTTATCATAATGCCCCTCAGATATTCCAAAGAAAGATGGATAATCTATTTAAGGATTATCTAGAGTTTATGTTCGTCTACATAGATGACATTCTGATTGCATCTCTAAATATTAAAGAGCATATTAAACATCTTGAAATATTTTCTGATGCATGTCACAGGGAAGGCCTAGTTCTCTCTGAGAAAAAAGGCTACAATCGCTGCTAATAAAATTGAATTCTTAGGAGTTCAAATTGATGAAGCAGGAATAGAGTTACAGGAACACATTGTGGAGAAAATCCACAATTTTCCTGACATATTAAAGGACAAGAAACAACTTCAGAGTTTCTTGGGAGTTGTAAATTTTGCAGGTATATTTATAAAAGACCTTGCAAAATATAGAAAGGATTTTAGACCACTTCTGAAAGAGAATGAAAGCTCTAGATGGAAATGGGAAAAAATCCATACAAAGAGAATTCGCGAACTAAAGCAAGTCTGTAATAGGTTGCCAAAACTCGCGATACCTCAAGATGAGGATGAGCTGGTAGTCTACACAGACGCCAATGATTTTTGATGGGCAGGAGTGCTCATGAGAAAAACAACTACGGGTCAAGAACCTTGTAGATACACAGGAGGGTTGTTCACTGAACAACAAGCCAAACTTTGGCATATTAACGAGAAGGAATTCTTTGCAGTATGGAAACATTCAAAAAATGGCCTTTATTCTTACTTGCAAAGAAATTTGTATTAAAAGTTGATAATACTAATGTTAGGGTTTTTTTAAAGAATAAACTTGAATCAAAAATTGAAAAAGCTCGTATTATCAGATGGCAAGCTGAATGTCAATATTATACATATGATATTGATGTTATAAAATCTCATGAAAATGTTCTTGCAGATTTCTTGACGAGAGATGGAAGCATTTGAAGCTGATTCCATCATTACGAGATTCAGGCACCTCAGAGAAAACCTAGAGGAGCTATCAAAGCATTTTGGACAGCTCGAGATCAATGCACGAGCAGCTGGCCAAATACAACAGAGCGATATGGACATGGTCCGCAACAATATACGAGCCTCCCACATAGCAATGACAGCACTATGGGAAACAGTATTAGAGCCAATCAGGAAAGCGTCAGCTTCCCTGGTAAACAAAGAGAAATGTGCCCAAAAAGCTAAAGTGGTCACATATGAAGAAGCAGATTCAAGCACTGTTTCAAAGGAACCATTGTCGGATACCGACAAAAATGTTGAGCAAGAGGAAAGTCACATTTCCGAAAGTTCAAGTCAACCCACTGCCTCTGGGGTAAAAGAGGAAGAAATTAACCTTAGGCCAATGACAGGCACCTCTAAGGTTAATTCAGATGAGAAGGTCCTATCTACTGCCTGGCTGGACTACCAAGGAAAATGGGAACAACTGGTTTTCAAAAAGGGAATTAACCCCAGCAAGACAGTAATCGAGACATCCAGGAGATACAACAGGGTATGGATGCTCGAGGGATCGAAACCAGAAGAGGTTCGAAAGTGGTATGACTTTGGAGCATTAGCATTTGTTCATACTACATCACCAGGGTTTCCGGAAATCGAAAAACTTCTGAGATGGATAAGTAGTGCGGTGCACGAATCATGGCAGAACAACCTGCACCTGCAAAGAGGAGATATTCTGGAACTTAAGTTCATCTCAGCGGCACCAGAAATAGTCGGGAAAGGTTCTTATCCGGTATTTCAATTTATTAAATTACAGAGACCTGATATGATTGCCTTCAACAGAGCTAAATCTATGGATGAGAAGGCACCATTAGTATCTTTAATCAGCGAAGATGAAATCTCCACCCGATGAGCATGGGGATTCTGGGTCTGTCTCACCGAGATGGAAAAGGTTAAATATCCGTTTAAAATATTCTCAAACAATTTAAATGGATCGTTCCTGGTTAATTCTTTAACAGGGAAAAGCACAGAGTTTGCGGAAACCTCTTTCGAAAAGAAGAGGTTACTCATCTGGGAAAACAAGTTGCCAGCAACCGAGTCTACCAGAAAGAAGGCATGCAACATGATGCATGTTGGCCAATGGGATAATCATATATGCCATATTGTGCAGGACAGGAAAAACCCCTATTCGGTACAAAGATCCGGGTAACCCAGAAGAAATCCGGATCCGAACAGGTCAAAGGGAAGAAACGTCCAAAAAACTTTCACAAGCCAAAGTAAGAACAGCTGGATGTAAAAGAAAAAGAGGTGTCGGCAATACTTTATAATTGGAAGCCGACAAAGAAAGTTTAGAGTCGTTGGCAGTAAATGGCCAACAAAAGAAGGTGGAAAGTTGACAAAAAAGATGCCACCCGAGGACAATAATACAGCAGGATAATAATGTAACCAGCTGGAATCCAAAGTAAGTGACGAACGCAGTGACGTCACAATAAATTAAAGAGTGTTTGGGATCCGTGATTGAAGTCCGTGGACACCTATAAATGAAGAAGTTTGAAGCAGATGGAAGGCATCGAAAAATCCTCCCAACTCTTCAAAATATTTGTAATATTTCTCTTTCTGCATATTTCCTTACGAGTCTGTAAAAGTATGGGGTATTCCCCCAAGAGTCTTGTATCCTCCATGAGGAACTAAGTGTCTGTCTTCGGGGGAATACCCCATACTTTGAAAGACTCTTTTTAAATGATAATTGTCTAGTTTATTCGGAAAAAATTTGGGAACCCACAGTACAGTTCACGTAGGGGTGAATGGGAGCCAAATGATCACCTCTTTCAAAATTTACTTTCAACTTCAAACCATTGATATTTGGCATATCTTTCCTTCTATATTATTCTCATCTATTATTATGGCATTATCCATGTACTTATTTTTTATTATATATATGTGACAACATCCTAATTCCTCTACAGGATAACTAGAACTACAACAAATTGTCACTACATATACAAATACATATTTTTTTTTAATAATTACTATATTTTTTATTAACTACAACTAATTATTTTTTTAGAGAATGGATAGGGGGCCGGGTTGGGAATCGAACCCCCAAACTAATGTTAGAAGTTGTGAGGCTTTGCCATTCAGACTAGTGCTCATCCCCAATAAGTACTATATTGTTAACACAAAAAAATATGTTATTAAAGCTCAAAACCAACTAGGGCCCATATCTTATTTAAGGCCCGAAATCTAGGCTTAAACGGAGGTGACAAGTTAGGACCAGCCCATGGAACCACACGAAGTCATCCCGAGCAAGCCACTAATTTTAAATAAAGGTGTAGCCCGAAGACAGCAAGCTTGAGCAATGCCATCCGAGAAAGACGTTTTCGATCAGGATCAAGTCAATCTTATCCCGAGCAAAGAAGCACCCCAAATCTCTTGAAGGGCCGATCCACACCAAGGAATGGAATGGCGTGAGGAGATTTGCCTTCGATCAAGACCCAACTTTTCCCAAAATGTGTCCTTTCGTAGAAGGGCACCTATATTTTGTGTCCTTTCATAGAAAGACATCTACATTTGTATAAAAGCAACTGCTAGACTGGAGAACGGGTTCCAACACCACTCCAAAACTTTACTCTTTTACAATGTCAATTTTATTCAAGGTATTTTCCTTTCCTTTTATTGCTTTCCTTTAATGGTTTTTGCATTTACATTTCTTTATTTTGGGCAATGCTCTAGTTTCTAGCACCCCCTTGGGATTTGTCATAATCCCGCTTTCCGACCTTGAAAGCACCGGTTAAAGAATTAAGTGTTACGTCGAAACGGTAGTAACAGGTTGGCGACCACAGTGGGAGACAAAACTCCTCAAAGCGATCAAGGATCTACCTTGTATAATCTTAGGGCCGCAAGGTTCATAAAAAGATTACAAGAAACCAAGCAAAAACGTTTGAGAAATCTCCAAGATAAATTATATGAAATGGGTGGTACTGGAGATCATACTATTCGTGCAACCACGACTAAGACAGTGATTTTCCCGTTGATCCTCCCAAAAGTCACAAACTGCAAACTACAGATCAACGAACAAGCCTTCATTCCTCATGGATGAATCCATGTTCGACAGATTGGCTACGACAACGGTAAACATTTTCACTAGAAGACTGGAAACAGCGTTGAAAGCACAAGTCGGGACCCCGAGTCTTGTTGGAAACAACATTACTACTCCAGCCTTGCTCACAATAGTGCCAAACCGAGGGCAATACAATTATCAAGGGCAAAACGAAAAAAAAAAAAACCACATCATCCCATAATTTTAAAAAATTTCCAAAACAGTCCCACCAATATCGAATTAGATAAATCCATCCCATAACTATCCTAATCATCGCCGAATCCGTCAATGAACCCGGTTTTTCTCTAATTATCGTCGAACCAGTCCCATAACTACCCTAATCATCGTCGAACCCATCCCTCCATTACGTAAGTTATGGACGGGTTCGGCAAAGATTAGCGAAAAAATGGATTCATGGATGGTCCCTCCATTACGTAAGTTATGGACGGGTTCGGCAAAGATTAGCGAAAAAATGGATCCATGGATGGGTTCAGCAATGATTAGGGTAGTTATGGGATGGATTCGTCTAATTCGATATTTGTGGGGCTGTTTGGAAATTTTCTTAAACTATGAGTTTTTTTTTCCAGGGCAAAACTATCACTGATACCCTCCAATGGGAACATGGGTCTTCACATGGCATGCAAGGTTATTCTCAGAATCAGCCCTTTAACGTGACTGCACCCTCATGGTCCTTCGGGTTACCATCGGCTTACATGGCCTCGCCGGCCATACAGCCGACAGTAGGAATATAAACTACAGTGGAAATCCCCAATCCCGTACAAGAACCTCCTTCGATTCATATACCGATGAATGACCAAGCAGGAGGAAGTGGCATGAACACACCCCACAATCATGGAAAAACAATGTCCCAATTAGGCTACCCGAATTTCGGGCACCAAAGGGATTTCATGACGTTAACCGAGTCAACGTGACCCGGGGGCAACACTACCAATACCGCCAATATTATATTTGGCAGGAATATTCCCGGAGACAATAATGGCGGCTAGGATGGATTTCAAAATATACCCCTTCACCAGCAAAATCAGGAAGTTAGAGGATCTAATCTTGATCCCCCGATGAACCTTCCTCCTTCGCCACTATTTGTACCAGACCAACTCAAGCCACAATGATTGCATATGGGAGAAGAACACCTAGCAACCATGTCGCGAAAGTTGGGATTAAGCATCCCCAAGACTAATTGGTTTGTTTACCAAAGGCCTTGTCCGCCTCATGTACACGAGGACATTCCTCTACCCAATGGCGCACGTATACCTGATTTCTCCACTTTCTTAGCAGAAGACAAGACGTCCACTAAGGGACACATCGGGTGCATTATTACCCAACTTGGGGAATTAGGGCCGAAATCAGTTCAATCCAATGCAGTTGTTCCCTTCCTCACTCATAAAGACTGTCTTTTCATGGTTTATTGGCCTGCCCGCGGGCGAATTGCCACATGGCAACAGTTAGAGGAAGCGTTTCATACTAGGTTCTATAATCCACAACCAACACTCATGCTGGTTGAGATTCTAGAAACCAAAGAAAAGGACAAGAAACCAATGGCTAAGTTCATTGAGCTGTTGCGGCAACAGAAAAGGAAGTGTGAAATTGATATTTCCGAAAAGAAAATAACTAATATTGCGGTTAAGAACATGAAACTTCTTTTAAAAAAGAAGTTAACCCCCTTAGACATTGATAACCTGGCAACCCTATCGTTCAAAGCGATAAGAGTTGAGTCTCTGCTAAGAGAGACACAAGAGTCAAACGGCAAAGGGGAAAGAAAGAAAAAGCCATACCAAGTTGCGACCATGCATGTGGAAAGCAACAACGATCTAGAGGAAGTCTGCAATCAAAAGGCTGAACTCGCAGATTAAATGACCATAGAACTAGTCCGAGACAAACCTATGTTTGCATCGAACGAAAACCGAGGGCCTGCATGACCTCTAAAAAGTGAGTACGCCAAACCATGGCGGAAGAAGAATTTTGCTTCGATGTGTCAAAGACGGAAAAGATTCTCGACTCACTCTACGAGAAGCACCAAATCTGACTTCCCACAGGCCAAAAATTGGCCACGGAAGAAAAGATTAACGGACAAATGTACTGTAAAAATTAGCCTACGTATTTCTTTATAAAGAGTAACAGAAAATAAAAAGAAAATCTTAAATTCAATTTCTTTTTAGAGAAGTAATATAAAATAAATAAATAAAAAATATGAAAAAACATAAAGATTAAAATGAAAATTACATAATAAGTAACCCGTCGAGACTTGACGGAAATAATTATATAGTTTATATATTGTATATATACTTATATCATATGAAGTGATAATGCGCGTGGACATCCATCTAATCAGGTCATTATGCTTTGTCATTCAAGTAAGATGGCTCATAAATTAGACTGCCCCAATTCTCCATTTAGGATACCGCATCCAGAAAATGATGCCAAACAATATTTCATAGTTCAAGCCAATTCTAAGAAACTTTCATTACAGTAAATAAGTCGCTAAATCGTGCATTTTTCTAATTGAGTCAGCCACTTCAAATGGCAATTGAAAGTAAGAAAAAGCTGAGACAACAAAAGCGCCCAAATATTCATATCACTATGATCTTCCTCTACCTCGAAATCCACCACCACGACCACCTCCACGGAAACCACGACTTCCTCCACGGCCTCCTCTTCCCCCACCACGACCTCCACCTCTGAAAGCCTGTTGTTGTCGCTTGGGCTGCAGGTGAAAGCAAGTTGGAAAATTGGTTCTGAAAGGGTAGGGGGTAAGGCCTCAGGTGTCGCATTGGTATTGTGGGGGGTCGGGAAGTAGCCTTGGTATACTTGTGATTGGAACTGTGGGATAGGCAGGATTGATGCCATGTAATATTTCAAGGGTATTCCTTCGTATGCTGGGGAATAAAACCGATTACTTCTCAAAAAAAAATCATATGAAGTGATAATAAATTGTATTTTGAGTAATAGAAAAATGTAAAATGATTTTATATATATATATATTCCAAAAAGAGTGTATATGATAATATAATTTAACTATTTTTAAAACTAACAGATAAATCATATTAAACTGCCTTCTTTAACTTCTGTGGCTTGTCTAGTACAAACCTAGCGAATCAACAAAATAAACATTAAAATAATATTTTTTAATTTAAAATTTTATTTAAAACAAAATAAAATTTAAGTATAAGTATTAAGCATTATGAAATTTATTCTCACAGTTTGCTAAAAATTTCACTGCATATTAATACTTTGACTCTCCTTTTGTTAGTGGCACGAGATATCACAACATATAACTGGTAATGGCTAAAAAATAGATTTGGAAGATAGAGTTCAACATTTTTTTAAAAATTGACCTTAACTTTTGTTTCTAGTCATAACAAAACAAAATGCGAGTGTGAATTGTCTCATCTGAAATTGAATGGGGAATTCGACTAAATCAGATGGGTTCATAATCATTCTACCAATTAATGATTTCCTACTTTCATGGTTTCCCGAAATTAGTTTAGCCTCAATTATATAGTTTCCCATGTTGGTCACTATCAACCTGCTTCCATTGCAAGAACACTTGATTCAGTAATACAGAACACTTGATCGTGTTAGATATTCCGGTTAAAATATTTCATCGTCATTATCTATGCTTTCATTCTCTTGAGAATATTGTTAGAACTGAGATATACATTTTCATTTGCAGACATACGTTTCATGATTTAATCATTGATCGTATATCATTTGTAGGGCTAGTATAGCACTATCTTTAAAAATGTCTCGATTTGAAGTAGTGTAGATTATATTTGTATATATACTCTCACAAAATGTCGTTATAGGATCACCGTATAGTTTATAAGAATATCATTTGGAAATGTCATGTCTGATTGTACATCTCCAAGATCAATATCAACTTTACCATCACTTACGTCAAGTATCCATTTTGTAAATTTTCTGTCATATATAAATTTCACTGTAAACAACATTTCTTGTCTTATCTTAAGTTAATCCATCTTAATTAGATATTAATACTTTGAATTAATCCATCTTAATATTTTGAGGCCCCTCTTGCTAGTGACACGAGATATCTTAATATATAACTGCTTGTGGCTAAAAACTAATTTGGAAAGATAGAGTCCAATTTTCTTAAAAGATTGACATTGACTTTTGTTCATAATCATGGCAAAACAAACTGAGTGGGAATTTTATCATTTGAAATCGAATGGGGAATTTGGTTAAATCCGACGGGCTCATAATTATTCTACCAATCAAGATTTTCTACTTTAATTGTTTCCAGAAATTAGTTTAGCCTTAAATGTATGGTTCGTATCTTGGATACTATCAAGCTGATTCCATTTCTTGATTTATTTTATGGATCTATATTCCTAAGAAGCATGACTATGCCACCCTCCTTCAACTATATTTCATGATTTGGTAATCTAGAACACTTCATCGTGTTTAGACATTTCAGTGAAAATAGTTTATCGCCGTTATCTATGCTTTCACCCTCTTGAGAAATATTGTTAAAACTGAGATATACCTTTTCATTTCTAGAAATATGTTCTATGATGTAATTATTGATCCTATCAACCATCTTATTGGTAGGGTCTAGTATAGCACTATCTTTAAAAATGTGTGGATTTGAAGCATGGGAGACATTCGACGAATTCGAATGTTACTATTGCAGAAAGATAAACACCTAATCGCTGTTAAAGATGGACGAGGAACTCAAGGAAGAACTCCTCGGACTAAATGACCAGATGGAGGAAGTCTCCATCTCAAACAAAGACGAAAGATCCAAGGGTGATCAATCTGCCAAAGATGGTCAAAACATGAAGCTCACTCCAGGGCGTCAGAGTTACGCTGGGGTGACTAGTATGCTGCCTACAAAAATTGGCTCAGGGGGCAAGGATGATGCTCCGAGACAGCAAAAATTCACAAAGTTGCCCATCAAAGATCCACCAAGTGGCTCGGGGGGCACGAGTGCAAGTAGAAGTTAACTCACGAAAGAGCGGGCAAGCAAGGCAGCCGAATCAACAAGGCCATCCATGGATAAGTCCAAACAGCCAGTAGCGACCATGGCATGTATAGGATCAGTGACCGCTCAACCTGCTGAGGAATAGATGGCAAATAGTTGGGCAGAACTTATCTATGAAACTGAGATAGAGCAAGATCCCGCGTGATAATTTCTCATTGAATTCGAAAATGTCATTCACCCAGATTCTGATTCGAAAAAATCTCGGATTACACCTCCGATCATTTTTGTCACCAATCAAGGGAATACATTCTCATATGAAGCCACTTTATGTGGAGGCATAAATAGAAGTCAAGAAAATCAGGAGGGTCTTCGTGGACAACAGGGCAGTGTTCAATTGCATTCCATTGTCTACTTTGAGGAAGATTCAGAAGAAAATCTCCAACTTGGTCAAAACTTGCATGAAGATGGTAGGATTCTCGGGCGAGTCAACGGCACCACTCGGGATGATAGTGGTCCAGTTGGAAGTTGGACCAAAACTATGCCAACAGTCTTTTTCGTACTGGATGCAGACACATCGTATGGTGCACTGCTTGGAAGAGACTAAATTCATGCAGCAAGATGCATACCTTCAACTATCAACAATTGATATTTTGGGATGAAGACCGAGTAATCATGGTTGATGCATCTTCAAGTCCATTCCAGGGAGTGCAGAGCTTCAGGATGAGTCGGTTCATTATACAATAATGTTCCCGCCTGTATCTTTGACCCTATGATAGGCCAATTTTGGATATCCCGATTTACGGCCTTGGAAGCGATGTTTCCGACTACTAGGCATTTGACGCCGATGAATGTAATGGCTCGTCATTCAGCCAACAATCAATGTATAAACCTTGTAAATATGATGAATAAAACAGATGCACATATTTACAATTGTTTAGTAGAGTCGGGCTCTCTGCCAAACAATGGTTCAGGCAACCACTTACAAAAGAATGACAATACCTTGGAACCTTACCAGTTGCCTGAATTGCTAGAGAAGTATGAATCCATGGCTTACTTGGAAGATCCTTTGGTAGAATTTGACATTGGTTCAAATGATCGCCCAAGGATAGTTCGGTAAAGTGGTTAATGAACAGAAGACCAACAAGAAAAAGTAACCGACCTTCTAAGAAATATCAAACTTGTTTGGCGTGGGATTATACAGAAAATAGAAATGCCCGAGTTAGATAGAATTATGGTCGAACACAAACTTTAAACCTTTCAAGCAACCTTTCAGGAGGTTCGATCCAGAACTGTTACCAAAAAGTCACGGAAAAAATCCAGAAGTTATTAGAAGCCAAGTTCATCCGCCCATGCGAGTATGCAGAGCGGTTATCTAATATCGTTCCCGTGACCAAGAAAAATTGCAAGATAAGATTCTGCATTGATTTTCGTAACTTGAATCTAGCCACACCCAAGGACGAATACGTCATGCCCATAGCAGATATGGTAGTTGATGCTGCAGTAAAGCATAAGATGTTGTCTTTAAAGGACGGATACGTTGGGCATAACCAGATCTTCTTTGCCAAAGAAGATGTACCCAAAACGGCCTTCAGATGCCCAGGTCCAATCGGCGATTACGAATGGGTAATATTAGTAATGCCATTCGGTTTGAAGAATGCGGGGGGCACCTATCAAAGGGCAATGAATATGATATTCCATGACATGATTAGGGATATCATGGAGGTCTACATCGATAATGTCATAGTCAAATATAAAGGATTCGATGAACACTTAAAAGACCTAGAGAGGGCTTTCATCTGTATGCAGTCCTACAATCTGAAAATGAACCCAAGCAAATGTGCTTTCGGAGTTTCTACCAGAAACTTCCTCGGGTTCTTGATACATCAGCGAGGGATAGAGGTTGATGCCAAGAAAGCTAAGGCTATTATGGAAATACCTCCTCCTCGGAGGGTGAAGGAAGTACAAAGTTTGCTTTGAAAAGTATACTTCCCTAGACGATTCATAGAAAACTCCGCAGGAAACGTACAACCTATCAAAAAGCTTCTTCAGGGCGTAACAAGCTCACAATTGCAATGGGGCGAACCCCAACAATAAGCGTTGATGAAATCAAGAGAGCATTGATCAGTCCTCCAGTACTTATTCCCCCGAAAATGGACAAGAAGCTTAAGCTTTACGTAGCATCCTCAAGTCATGCCATCGGTTGTCTTCACGCCCAAGATTAGGATGATGGTAAAGAACGGGTTGTCTATTATTTAACTAAGACATTAGCAAGACTCAAACTCAACTAATCCATCACTGAGAAGATATGTTACCCCTTGGTTTATGCATGCAAGAAACTGGAGCACTACATGTTGCCTAGGGAAACCGAGGTCGTATCTAAATTCGACCTTGTAAAGTTCATTTTGAAAAGACATGCTCATAAAGGTCAATTAATGGAATGGGCCTTAAAATCGCACCATTTGCCCTAGTACACGTGTCAATCAAAGCCGTTAAGGGACAAATAATTGCGGAATTCTTCGCCGAACATCCAAATATGCTGGAACCCGAAGAAGACAATAACGAGATGTATGTCGCAATACGTCCATGGGTCATGTACTTCGATGGATCAAGCACAAGCACTAGGTCAGGGGCTCGAGTCTATATCTCCGGCCCAAATAGAGAAGAAATAAAACTATTTCTTTAGCTAAATCCTATGACCAACAATGATGCCGAATACAAAGCATTGATCATCAGACTTAAACATTAGTCTTACGGAAATCAAAATCGGTCAAAATCCTGGGTGATTCTCAGTTGGTGCTCAACCAAGTAATAGGGACGTACCAATGCAAACATCCGGTTTTTTGAGATATCAGGAAAGAGTCCTGAAATTACTTGAGCAAATCCCCGACGTATCCATCGAATACGTATCGATGGAATATAACTACGAAGCCAACAATTTAGCTCAACATGCTTCGAGATATAAGACCCATGATGGGTTCCATGACTCATTCCCGAGCATCAACATGGTCGAGGCTTCCTTACTTTGTGACGTAAGAAGAATCGAGAAACAAGCCACAACAGGCCAAATATTGATGTGCCCTATCGACGAGAATACGAACAACATTGATGTCTCAAATGATTGACGGCGCAAGAAAATCATTGAATATTTCCTTAATCTTTCAAACACGGATAACTAAAGCATCAAGGCTAAGGCCCTTCGGTTCGTATATGAGGATGGAATTCTCTATAAGAGAACCTTGGAAGGCATTCTACTTAAATGCTTAGGTCCCGAGGAAGCCAAATTAGCAATGGTTGAAGTTCACGAAAGAATATGTGGAGCCCATCGCGCGGTATTAAACATTCAATGAACACTTCATTGTTATGCCTATTTTTAACCAACTTTGTTCGATGATTGTATCCGGTTCACCAAAGAGTCTTTGGCATATCAAAGGCACGGTGATCTAAATCATTTGCCAATAACAAGTTTGAATTACTCGATTAAGCCCGGGCCATTTAAAGACTAGGTTATGGACGTAATTGGTCGGATTACTCCTCCTTCCAGTAAGCGTCACGAGTATATTTTAGTGGCAATCGATTACTTTACCAAATGGGTAGAAATCATCCCTCTCACAAAGGTGGATCAAGATGTGGTAATCAACTTTATTGATAAGCACATAGTGCATCAGTTCGGGATTCCACATTCTATCCTAACGAATCAAGGGACAGTGTTCGTCGGAAACAGAATAGTCGAATACACAGACGACTTAGGGATCCGATTGTTGCATTACTCGCCATATTATCCACAAGCCAATGGCCAAGCGGAAGCAACAAACAAGAACATCATCCAGATCATAAGGAATATGACAAAGGAAAACCCTAAGAAATGGCATGAACTCTTATCCAAAGTCTTATGGGCTATTAGGAATTCTAAGAGCACTGACACGGGTTTGGAAGAAACAATGCAACAATTCTCCATGACCAGTATCAGGAAGAAATGATGCAACAACTGAATCAAACGGACACAATCCGATAAGAGGCGATTGATAATCTTACTCGAGAAGCCCAGAGAAGGGCTCGTTATTACAAAAAAATCCGTTTAAAATTCAACTTTCAAAAAAGTGATCTTGTTTGGAAAACAATATTGCCGATGGTTAAAGATCGCGAGTTTGGAAAATGGTCTCCCAATTGGGAAGTGCCTTATAATATTAACAAAGTATTTTGCAACGGTGCATACCAACTAATAGACAATGATGGAATCTTAGTACATTATAGCATCAATGCTAAATATTTAAAGAAGTATTATCCTTCTGCTTGGGATAATACTTTACATTCCGGGTAAAAAATACCGGAAAGAAAGATCTACAAAATGGGCATATCAAAACTACACGTTTTGCTACACTTGATCTATTTTGAAAGGTCTTCGTGCTGACGATGACTTCTTGGTCGGAATCGATGAATTGGAGTTCCTTGAAAGTCTCCAAAGCCTAGATCAGGTCTTGATCCCGAGGATTGAACTCCAAAACCTGTTCGCCAACGAGAAAAGGATTCCTTGCAGAAATACTGGGAGTCACCGCTCAGTGTAAGAATCGTCTTTCTAGACACGAGAGTCATAAGCTCTCTAGCAGATGACACCGCCGCAGCAACACACAGAGATACTCTTCTCTGGTTTTGCAGTGTCTAGTGTTGTGCTCTTCTGATTACAACAAGGGACCTCATATACGTAAGCAGTATCCTTGTTTTTGATGATACGACGGATCCGTTCTTGGGCACCCCCTTTCAGAACGCCGATGCCTGTAAACCAACGCTCTGGGAGGTTACAAAAAGTATATTTCCTGGTTTCCCCGGTTTTCAGATGAAGAAACCCATTCAATGGAGATAAAATTGTCGAAAATAGGGTTGGAAGAGGGCCATAAAGCCCATAATCCGTAGTTACAAGGATAGCTTTTCGAAGAACAGACAACAGCCATGAAAGGTAAAAAAAAATGGAGGTTTTGGAAAAAGACGAGAATCACAAGCAGAAAAGGCCATGACAAAGCATAGCCATTGGCGATTTTATAGCCGTAAAACGGTTGACGTCACCAAATAAAGGAGAAGACGTTACAGCCATTACTGGCACGTAACTTCCGCCAATCGCAAGGAATGGTCACTGTACAAACCGCCTCGAAAAGGCACATTTATAGTGGTTACCAAGAATGGATAAACACGAATCTACGTATTGCAAGAAATATCCATTCATGAAGTCTGGAAATGACGGGAGCTGTCTGACATCCCGAGCTAAGGAGAATAAGAGACTTTTTCTGCGAAAAAATAAGCCAAACACTTGGCCCATATTTGCTGAAGGACGGGGGGAGGGGGGAATGTTTTAACACATAAAAAATGTGTTAATAAAGCCCAATACGATTTCAAGCCCAAATCACATAGAGGGCCCAATAACCAGGTTTGGACGGAGAAAGACAACCCAGGACCAACCCATGGATCCCAAAGAAATCATCCCGAGCAACAGTGGCGGAACTAGAAATTCGATCCAGGATGGTCAAAAATTTAGTTAATTCTTCATCCGTTCCATGTAATATGTTTTGTTACTGTTGGGTACGATAATTAAGCTGAAGTTTTTTTTTTTTGAAACATTGACGCGTATGTATTGGCAAAGATGTGTGGGAGCTCAAACTATACAAATTATAAAGGGGAAAAAGGGGGGATACGGAGCCGGGTGGGAATCTAACCGAACCATAAGGTTGAAAGTCAGATGACATGATCATTAGGCCAAGTCCCCATTCCCAGCTGAAGTTAATTAAGTGGAAAAATATTTGGAATTAGAGAAAGAATGAAAAAAAAATTGAGAAAAAAAGACATTTATTAAAATTGGGGTTTATATATTACTAATATTATTTTTACATTAAAAATAAAATATATAAAAAAATTAAAAAAATTTTAAAATTTCATGGTGGTCAGCTGACCACCCTGGTTATATACTAGTACCACCACTGCGGAGCAAGCCACTTACTTTAAATAAAGGCGCAATATGAGGATAACAAGCCCGCGCTGCCAAACTGCCCGAGCACCACGAGTCAAGGGGAATGATTCCGAAACGCTGCACGGTGATGTCATCCCAAGCGAAGAGGCGTTTTCATCCTCGCGGAAGACTTATCTGTGCCAATCCGAATAAAGGCAGGAGAAGACTTAGCTCTAGTTTAAATTTTTTGTCTTTTCCAGAAAAGGTATCTTTTTGTAACAGGGCACATCTACTTAAATAAATAGGCATATTAAACGATGTAAAAACAGTTCCAACACCACCCAACATTTCAATACAATATCTATCTTTACTTTTCAGTATTTTACTTCTCTTTATCGCTTTATTTAATGCTTTTTCGCATTTCCTTTCATTTAATTTTTTCGTGATGCTCTAGTTTCTAGCATTCCTTGGGATAGTTCTCATCCTGTTTTCCGTCTTGAAAGCATCGTCTAGAGGATTAATCGTTACTCCAAAACGGCAGTAACATTCTGTTAGTTAAATTGGTTAAATAGTTTCTAACGTTTTAACTCGGCTCGTAAATCTATATAATAAATCCTGAATACTTTTTGGCATCTGCATACTCTTTTGTCTTTATTAAATTTAATTCATCCTTATTTATTTTAAAGGGTTAATCAGTCATTATATGCTCATTTTTAGATCAACGATCAACGGCTCTTATTAAAACACATAGGCAGACTGGGTTCACACGTAATCTGCTGGCGAATTACACGTCATCGGACACATCATCAATATTTATATTTAGAAAATAAATCTATCTATTAATATAACAAAATCTTGAGAAAATCTTTATATATATTTTAAAAAGATATACTCCCTCTGTCCCAACTAAGATGTCCTGTTTAACTTCTGCACATAATCCAATGTATATTTTTAATCGTTAATATCTCAAAATATATATAAGTAAATTTTTTATAAAATATATATTCTAAAACTATACGATTAGACGAATCTAACAAGACCAAACTCGACTATTTTTTTCAAATATATACTTAAAATAATATTGAGTCAAAGTTAAACAATGAACAGTGTCAAAAAGTCAAACAAGACGTCTTGCCTGGGACGGAGGGAGTAATTGATTACAAATATATATAAATTATTTGATTGTATACATAATTTTTTAAAATATTAATATTATAATATTATTAAATAGATTTAATTAGGTTACAAATTTATGTCTAAAAAATATATAATCATATATCAATAAAAGAAATATAATAATCATATTTTAAATAAAAATATTTCATTGAAAATATGATGTAAACATTAAATTGGCCCTAAAAATATAAATTAATGTAAAATGACTAATAACCTAAAACGTTTTATACCATTCTAAACAAATTTATATAATTTTCTTTCTTTTCAAAGAAGAAAAAAAAGAAAAGGAAAAAAAGACTAAAACACATTATAGTTTAATTATTAGACATAGTATTCTTAATCCAGTAATCCTCGTTTATTTCAGTATAAAATAAAAATATATTTAAAATTTGGAGTAAATTGTTATACATTTTTATTATAAAGAATTTATACCGTAAAAGAATATAAGAAATATACCCCTAAAAGACTTGGTATCAGAGTATAAATTTGATTTTAAGCTTATAATACTAATAAATTAAAAATAATAAAAATTTAATTAAAGTAAATGAAAATATTAAGTATCAATTTTTTTCATAATCAATATGGAATAGAAAAATTGGAGAAAATATTATGGACTAAAATAATATTTAAAAATAATAGATAATCAAACGTAGTTATACTTAAAATTTATTTTATAAAATTATAGATTGGTTCATAGAAACTAATCACAACAAAAATTCAAAATACATTATGTAATAAAATATAAGTTTTAAATGATGAAAAAATAACAAAAATGTATAAATAATATTTTTTAAAAATTTTGGGGATACTAATCAAAATGTACAACATACTATGGAGTAAAACTAATATTTTGTTAGAACCTTAATAATGCAAAATATATTCCATCAGTTCCGGTGATACCATCCCAAAACTCTTGGGCACGGTGTTTTAGGTATAATGGGTTATTGTGATAAAGCGGAGTAATTAGTTGATGCGATGTTTTAGTTGATGTTTATAGAGTAAGTTTTTCTAAAAAGGGAAATGTGACAATTGTAGTGGGACGGACCAAAAAAGAAAGTGAGACAGAATTAGTGGGAATGATGGAGTAATTTTTTCTAATTTTGAATAGTTAATGGGGTATTTATTTTCCACTTGCTCTCATCATTTTAGATATGAAAGAAAACTATATGTATATAATTTTTTAACAGTAAAAATAATTTATTTTATATTATGTTCATCTGGGTTTGAATTTCCTTCATTTTATTATTATCTCCTTTATTTTTCCTTTAATTTTTTGTTGTATGCATTCCAAACCATTATTTAAGCAAAAGACTTTGAATATCATGTAATCCAAAAAATACTATATTCTCATTTTATATTGTCATATTAGTTCAACATCCGTGCATAGCGGGCGAAAAAATCTAGTTAATATTATTTCTAAACCGCATTTATTTAAGCCGCATGCATTGAATTTGGGAACTTTTAAGACACATTTATTTAAACTGCATTGAATTTACTTTATGCACTTTACTGGGATTATTGTTTTGGCCTGAGGCCTTCGCATTATTTTTATTCATTATTAATTACTTGTGATGTTTTTGAATGATTCAGTTTATTTAGCTTACGCAAATTTAAATTACACAATTAGACATCTACTTTGGCCATGTTGGTCATATTTTAAATTACTGCATTTATTCTCCTTTGTAACGTATTTTATAATGGATTTTAAAAGTTTGGTATGACTTGAGTCTTAACATTAGCCTGGGGCGAGAGCTTAACTGGGAGATGTAGCGGTAGCATTCCGGCTCCTTTGGAGTTTTGAAGATCGGAGTGTTACAATACAAATTATACATATTTTCATGTATTAATTACTAGTATTAAATAAGTACATTTAACCTCGTGCCAAGTCAAATACTCCCTCCGTCCCACTCATTCTGTCACATTTTGACTTTTGACACTGTTCATTGATCAAGTGTGACCTAGTGTTATCGCAATTATATAAACGAAAAATATAGTTAAGTACGGTCTTGTTGGAATCGTCTAATCGTTTAGTTTTAAAATATACTCCATATTTTATATAATTTTTACTTATACACATTTGAAGATATGAACGGTTAAACAAGTGTACTGAATTGCGTGTTCAAAATTTTTAAGACATAAATAAAAAAAAATAAAAAAAAAACACACATTTTTTATTGAGAGGGAACTTTTGACCATATAGCATATTAATAACACCTCAATAGGGGATGAGTTGACATTTATGTTTTAAATTACTTCACCATTTAATACTCAAAAACTTTCTTCTATTTATAACCCCAATCCAGAGGATCATTATCATCAATTAAGCAACTCAACTGTCGATCAAAACTCATTAAAAATACATCAAATATGGGGAAAAGTTACATACTTTTTTTCACAATGCTTTTGTCCATAGTAATAAGCGGTTGTCGAGATCAAGATGATGACAAAAAATGGATCCTCCATGCGCTTGATCATCCAAAAGTTGCCCAACTTCAATTGTATGTTCAAGACATACTGAGCGGGCCTGTCCCGACAAATGTCGTGGTGGCATTCGCCAATTCGACTGCTTCATCGCCCACGGCTTTCGGACGGGTGTCGGTAATAGATGATCCCGTGAGAACCTCGCCGACCCCAAATGCTGATATAGTGGGCAGAGCCCAAGGCTTGTATGCCTTTGCGGCATTGCAGGAGTGCACAATTCAAATGACCTTTGATATTGTATTTGTTGGTGGTGCATATAATGGAAACAGTCTCAGTATTGTTGGTCATAACGCAGTCTTGCGGCCGCGCCGGGTTCTGTCGATCGTCGGAGGAACCGGCACGTTCAAGTTGGCACGTGGGTTTATTGGTGTTAGAACCGTGTTCTTCAATAGTACCACTGAAGATGCTTTCTTTGAGTATAATATTACTGTGATTCATTATTAAATATTCACATGAAGTATTCCTGGGGCTACTGTTGAAACTCTAGAAGGGTTTTAAAGCGCCAAAAGAAAGTGTTGGATTGCCAAATAATAAGTGAGTATACTGTGTTGTTCATATGTGATAATAAATGTATTCTGATCTGGAGTTATATAATATACTTCATATATATATATATATTAGGAATCTTTCGGGTGTGCCTACGCTGCGCATGCCTGTGAAAATAAAATGTGATGTAATTTGTCATTGTATGATAACTAATATGTAGGAAAATTGGGTAATCTATAAAAATGAATATCTGTTATGGTATACTGAAATTTAAAAATATTTTGGGTTATTAAATCGTATTTTGTTGCTTGGAGTAACATACAATTTATGTATACACTATATTCTTAATTATAAGTAATTGTGAGAAAAATTGATTTCGATAAACCGACTCCAATGACTATGTTATGTAAGAAATAGTAGCTAAGAATGAATTAATGAATCTTACAGTATAATTTTGAGTACCTAGCGGACTTCCTCAATAGGAAGTTCAGCTCCAAGATCACCTCGAGCCAACATAGACTATCATCGCAATGATCAAGAGCCAAGCAATATACCACAGTAGATGTTTGAAAATAAAACTATATGCTGTAAAAGTACAAGCACATAATTAGATATGAAGAGACCATTATTTTGAAATGAAATGCACATGCATTATCACATGCCATTCAAGAACGCAATGAAGATGGAACTCATGCTTGCAGTTTGTCACCTAATGACATCAAAAGCCTCTTCAATCCTTCCTTCCACAAAAGCCTCAAATGAGGTCAGGTGACTCTCTACCTTCTTCGCCTCATCCATCCCAAGAGCCCTAACAAAAAACAAAATCATACACGAGGCTGATTTAACAATCTATTCACATTAAACTAAAAGAAAAAAGAAAAAAAAAAACATTTATTTTGAGTAAGCAGACAAATGCCAGAAGTTAGCGTAATCAACTATCCAACTACTTCTTCTATAATACCGTGGAAAATGGCTTAAATGACGTGAAATAAGATATTCATACCAGCAAGGACATTTCTGTCTCGGTATCCGCATAGAATGGATCCATTCTGTAAGAACTTCATAGTTAAGCGTGTTTGTCTTGGAGTAATTTTAGGATAGATGACCTCCTGGGAAGTCTCGCAGTGCGTGAGTGATGTCAAAGCGCACTAGAAAGAGCTCATGTTGGTTTGTGGGGTCAGCCTTAACTCCGGAGCCGACAACATGTAGAGTAATACCCTATCTTTCCGCTGCGCCAAATGTAGTAGTGTTACATGTTCATCAATTAACTCATTCAATAAATCGCTAATATAGAGAAGCAAAGTAACTTTGACGCGGAATGATTGGAGAGCTAATCAAAGTTTGTAGTATTGACAGCAGAAATAAAATTTCACACATGATAACAAAAATCACCGATCTCTGTAAATCTCAATAATGAAACGAGTATATGGCTACATGGTACAGATCGCCACAACAATGACTAATCGCCAGAATTTTTCCAAATACAACCATTACCTCAAATTCCAAGAAAATTGGAACACAAGGGCCTTGGAGAAAATTGGTGGCTACTTGAGAGGGTCGAACGCAGAATCTGATGTAAGAAAAGAAGGTAGAGACAAGGATAGGGATTGCCTCTGCGAAGTTACCAACAACACCATATCACAATATTGAATTCAAAACCAACAAAATGGAACAAAAACTCAACAATGCAAAAACACAATATCCTATTAATTAACCCCTATTTCAAAATTGAACCAATATAAGATCTTCTATGAACAAAGACAAAAAAACACTTGCATAAGGAAGGAGCCTTCCGTGGTTTAAATGATCAAAGCAAAAAAGAGAAGGTGAACTGGAATAAGGTAAAATTCAAAAAGTCATAACAAAAGATTCTAAAATAATTAGGTAGAACACAAACCAACACCACCCTTGAGCAAGGTAGCATAGAACCTACATAATTGATCATAATAGATTGTTGTACAAAAGAGACTTCACAAACCAGGGGATTTGGTCTTGACAAAGTAATTAATCCTCTGTGCTCATCTCATAAGCAAATTAATTTAAAGTGCTGGAGGGCTATCATTTGTAATTAGAGACCTTTTATTAAATGAAATATATGCAGACATGTAAAAAGTAGCAATAATGCTGGCGGCTGGCCATATGTTCTCTTTTTCCCATTTTATAGGACTATGTTGAATGAAGAAGGTCAGAAAAAATAAGAATTAGTGGATGTAAACTACTGACTCATACATAAGCGGTGTGGTCGCCAAAGCAACAACGATTATCATTCCCGAAGGACCATGTTCGCGACAAAGAGCCATGAAATTCACCAACCAAATTGCCTTTGGTATAGATAGATTACCAATAATGTGTTGTTAAATTTTTTGGGCTCACTACTCAAATGTATTTTTTTGTGTATAACTAGATATTCCTATTGTTAAATGTTAATTTGTAATTCCCAAGCAGACAAGCTCTTCAGTTCTTTCCTAAGTAGCAACCTTTCTTCAGTAATATTTATTGTATGTCTTTTATTTAATTATCTCATCACTTGTAATTGCACTTATAAAAAGAGCTGTACACACGTGATTGTATCAAGAAAAATATTCAGTACAATCGAAAAGGCTGCAGCCTGTCTTAAAGAAAATTCATTGTTCAATTTCTTCTTTCACTTCATCTCCAATCCCCAACAAATTTGGTATCAGAGCTTTGGTTTCCAAAGAAGATGGATACATCCCAAAACTCAGTTTTCTCATACACAAGCAACCAAATCCCTATTTTCAATGGAGAGCATTTCGACTACTAGAGTTCTCAAATGGAAACTATCTTCATTTCACAAGACTTGTGGGATGTCGTGGAAGAAGGTCTCACGGAGCCACCGGAGGAGATGACTGCAGAGTACAGAGAAACAGTAAAGAAAAATGCAATGGCATTACGATGTCTTCAACAAGGGGTGAGCAAATCTATTTACCCAAGAATTTTGGAATCAAGAAAGCTAAAGATGCTTGGGATACTTTGAAACTAGAGTTCCAAGGTTCTCAAAAGGTGATGGCCATAAAGCTGCATACGTTGTGGATGCAATTTGAATCACTAAAAATGAAGGAAAATGAGCAAGTCAAGGATTTCTTCTCGAAGATTGCCGAACTCGTGAATCAACTAAAAAGCTGTGGAGAAGATGTAACTGAGAAGAAAGTGGTGGAGAAAATTCTCAGAAGTCTACCACAAAAATTTGAACATGTTGTTGCAATCATCACCGAGACAAAAGGTCTCAATGGCTTGACACAATATGAGCTAATGGGTTCATTAGAAGCACATGAACAGCGTGTTAGCAAGTACAACAATGAGCCGCTTGAACAAGCCTTTCAAGCAAAAGTGAATGTAACCAAAAAGCCATTCCAGCAAGGAAGAGGAGGATGCTCTGGTGGACGATCATCCGGAAGAGGACGTGGCCGAAATAATGGTAAAGGCGGAGGAAGAGGTGACTCAAATTCTTACCAATCTGAGAATGATGATCCAGTATGCTATGTATGCAAGAAAAAGGGCCATGAATCCAAAGATTGCTGGTATAAATGTAAAACATGCAAGATTCCAAACCACTCCGATAAAGATTGCTGGCTTAAAAACAAAAAGGGAAAGGAGAAAATTGAGTCGCATTTTTCGGCGGAAGATGAATCAAGCAAGCTATTTATCTCAAGAATAGAAGCTGAAAAATCTCCCTCAATTTGGTACCTGGATAGTGGATGCAGCAATCATCTATCTGGAAATGAGAAGGAATTCCATAATATTGATAGGAGCTATTCCAATCATGTTGAAATAGGAGATGGGAAGAAGGTGGAAATAGAAGGAAAAGGAGTCATTGTTGTGCACACAAAAGACGGCAAAGAAAGGTCCATTCATGATGTTCATTTCTCTCCTAATATTTCACAAAACCTTTTGAGTGTTGGGCAGATGATGAGGAACGGATACAAGCTAATCTTTGATGATGAGCAATGTGAGATTATACACAAGAAATCTGGAGTGTGTATTGCAAATGTGAAGATGACAGCCAACAATCTATTTCCTATCAATATGGTATCTCAACTTGCCTTGAAGAATTGTACCAGTGATAAATCATACCTTTGGCATTTAAGGTATGGACATCTCAATTTTAAAGGCCTACAACTATTGAATCAGAAACACATGGTGATTGGATTGCCAGACAATAAAGACAATGAAGCAGTATGCGAAGGATGTGTTTATGGAAAAATCCATCGACTTCCATTTCCTAAAGCAGCAGGACGTGCACGGGCTCCACTTGAAATCGTACATGCTGACATTTGTGGACCTACAAGGACACCATCATTAGGAAAAAAAAGGTATTTCATACTTTTTGTCGATGATTTTACAAGAATGTCTTGGGTGTTTACTATTGCGCAGAAATCAGAAGCTTTTTCAAAATTCTTGCACTTCAAAGCTCTAGCCGAAAAGCAAAGTGGATGTGAAATAAAGTGTCTGAGGACTGATCGAGGCGGAGAATTCATCTTCAAGCCCTTCATGGAATATTGTAAAAGAGAAGGCATTAAGAGGCAACTTACCATTCGTTACACACCACAACAAAATGGTGTTGCCGAAAGAAAAAATCGTACAATTGTTGAAATGGCCAGGAGCATGCTAGCTGGAAAGAATTTACCAAATGATTTTTGGGCCGAAGCTGTCCACACCGCCGTATACATACTGAATTTTTGTCCAACAAAAGCAGTGATGAATAAAACTCCTTTCGAAGCATGGCACCAAAGAAAACCAATGGTAAGTCATCTTAAAGTTTTTGGTTGCATTGCTTATGCTCTTATTCCAGCAAAAGACAGAGGCAAATTTGATGGGAAAGGTGAAAAGATGATTTTCATTGGCTATAGCAACGAGTCGAAGGGGTATCGTCTCTACAATCCAGCCACCAAGGAATTGGTAATGTCCAGAGATGTAATATTTGATGAAAGCGGTATGTGGAAATGGGAAAAAAAAACCCAATACATCCCATAATTTTACCTTTTTTCCCAATCCATCCCACAATAATTACATTAACCGAACCCATCCATTAATTTTCTTAGTTTTCGCCTAATCCATCCATTTGCTCCTTAATGACAGGTTTGTGCTGACATGGCGCACAATTAAGGGGTACTAATCTAATTCACCGATTATTGACCGATGGGCTGGCAATTGGACTTGCCATGTCGGTTTTGGAGGGAGCCACTCAATGGTAAATACCACCCTTTCCCAAACGAAAGCCACTTTCTTCCCTCTCCATTTTCTCCTCTCAAATTCCAAAATTAGGGCGCGGGCAGACGAAGGAAAGTCCGTGGAAGCCGTCGGGTTGGAGAAGTTCAATGGACCATCGAAGGAGGATGAATACACAAAGGATGGATTTGAGGTATGGACCACCCCCTTTTTGCAAATGTCGAGTGAGACTTTTTTTGAGGGTTGTGTTGGACCCGGCCAAACCAAGCTGTGGAAAGCTCTATTACAGTTGTCGAATGTGCAACTTCTTCCAATGGGTATATCCGATTCAAGGTAATTGGGTGCACAATGGACTACCCATCGAACCGAACGATGGCAGCTCGAGCCGGAGTGAGTATGTTGCGGAGGCTCCACAGAATTTTGAGGAGTTCACCGAGGTGTCTTCTCCAATGACATATGGCCACCGCGATGTAGCTGGAAATCGAGATGGAGGT
This sequence comes from Hygrophila difformis, assembly GCA_030278955.1. Classification (NCBI taxonomy): domain Eukaryota; kingdom Viridiplantae; phylum Streptophyta; class Magnoliopsida; order Lamiales; family Acanthaceae; genus Hygrophila; species Hygrophila difformis. Next base: position 18,468,553 of record JAOANR010000008.1, on the reverse strand, counting down.
GAGAAAATTTTTTTTCTGTTGGTGTTGTGCGGAGTCCTACTGGTAATGGTGGTTTGTTTGTTGCTATTCAAATGAAAGAACTTGGAGGAATTGGCCCGTTTTGGTTCTAATGAGGTAGTGTGTATTTGGTGCATTCTATAGCAATGGTGGTTTGTTTGTTGCTATTCAAATGAAGGAACTTGGAGGAACTGACTTATTTTGGGTATACCGAGGTAGTGTGTATTTGGTGCATTATGTAGAAATGCTTTGTATTTGAAGTAGTACATGGAAGTGTATTAGATTAGAAGTCTCCAGACTTGTAAGCAAGTTGAGTAATGGTTTTTGGATTGGAGAAGTAAAATTCTATGAATGGTGTTTCCATTTTAGTTTTGAAATACGAGCAATGGTTTTATGAATGGCTTTGTGATGTGTGGTTCATCAAGGTGTTGCGTTTTCATTGAATGTAATGAAATTCCTGGAAGAAATGTATCAGAGAACTGGAACACAGAACAAATTGCAAAAACAGGGGATGGAGCAATGGTTAAATAAGCCCAAATGACATTTCATAGCAAAAACAAATTGCATTTCTTAATTGATAACAAGAAATGGAACACAGAATAGGGGATGACACCAAAATACATTTCATAGCAAAAGCAAATGCAACATGCATTTGATAAGAAATGTATGATCCCTGTTTGAAGTTGCATCATCTACACACTTCTAAGATGCTAGCTATGGTTCCACCAAATGTCATACAAAAACATGGCATATTGTTTATCAATCAAAGCCATCACCAAAAATGGTACAAAACACATCAACAGTTAGTTTAAATCACTATCATCCATCATCATTTCTTCACTCGGTCTTGAGCAGCCTTTTTGAGGAGGTTTGATACAGTCATGAACTTCCGGCCATCTTTGAGAATGCTTGGAATTGGCCTATTGCTCACTTGTGATTGATCTTCCACATCCATGAATCTAGCAGGGATCACCACCTGGACGGTCCGTTGGGACTGTTGTGAATCTGCTTGAGTTGTGCACTCCAACATTGCTGCTTCAGATTGTATATCATCTACAAGCTCACCTTGCTACAGTAAAACAGAACATTTCATGGTTGGGTAAAACCTTGATGTAAGAAATATACACAAAGAACTTGGAAATAAACGGGAAAGTGACTAAATAACTTACACTTCCTCCTTCATTGTTTGGCAAGTTTGTGCCAGTGAACTTGCACCTCCTAATGTTGTGTCCACGCGTGCCACATTTTGAGCATGTGACCGTATCTTGTTGTCTTCTCATCTTGCTGCCACAAGGGAGTATTTGTGGCCTGCCCTTTTTCCTCTTTTTTTTCTTGTTTGACTCTTCATTTTCCCCTCTTCTTCTCTCGGTCACCGGCCTCCCTTTCTTTGTTGCACTTGCAGCAGGTGGTTTTATCTCAATATGGTTGGTCTTGGGCCACTCTTGAGGGCTATTAATTGGTAAAATAGGCAATTCATATGCCTTCCTGTATGAACCAACCATGTAGCAGTTGTGGATGTATTTTTCAAGATCGTACTTCATATGGTTAATTGCTGCATAGGCATGTATACAAGGCAAGCCACTAATTTGCCACTTTCTACAGCCACAAACTCTCCCATCCAAGTCTACACTGTATTGCTCATAGTCATTTGATAATGAATTCACCTAGACATTCAAATAGCAAGAATTCAATGTAAAACACTCAAAGAGAAGTGCTGCCTATATTCCTCAAGTACACATTATATTGGAGTGGACAACACATCAACAGCAAATGCACTGTAATAAATGTGTTTGAAGTGAAATTTTGTATTAGAACATACCTGGAAGTTATTGGCATTTGACTTGAGTGCCACATAATCAAGAACCTTGGCATGGTAGCCATCCATGATTTCCAGAATTCTCGGGCAAAGAACATCTTTCCACCTCTTTGATTTGGCAGCCATGTCTCTATTCCTTTGGAACCGACTCATGAGATACATGTGCAAGTCTTGCAACATAGACAATATTGGCTTCTTCCTAGCCTCCAGAATATTCCCATTGAATGTCTCACATGCATTGTTGGTGAGAATGTCACACTTCGGAACAGTGCTGAAAAAGGCCCTACACCATTGACTCGGAGGTTTGCTTCTTAACCATTCCACAGCTTTTGGATCATCCTTGTGGAGATTATCCATGACCCTCTCGAATTGATTAACTGTTGTGCATTTTGCTGCTTTCCAAAAGATTTTCCTGTGTGACCATCCTTTGAAACCGGCTGACTGGAAATTGGCCATCAAATGTCTTGCATAATATCTAAGTTCTGCCCCGGGGAAAATATCTTGTTCAGCTTGGATCAAACCTGATTTCATATAAAACAATGTAATGAAGGCAGGTGCATAATTGTTAAACAAAATGAAGGCAGTTGCATAATTGTTAAACAATGTAATGAAGGCAGCTTGGAAATTGGCAGCTTTATTACCTTTTTGTTTGTCGCTCATCAAGGTAAATTTGGTTGGATCTTGGATCCTAAGATCATGCTTCAAATGTGCAAGAAACCATGACCATGTTTCTGTTGTTTCCTTCTTTACAACCGCGTATGCAATTGGCAAGTAATTGTTGTTCCCGTCCACTCCACATGCAACAAGCAAAACACCCCCGTATGTCCCCTTTAACCAACACCCATCCAAACAAATCACTGGTCTACATGCAGCTATGAACCCTTCCTTCAAAGCATTGAGGCACATATAAATTCTATCGAACCTGTTGATCCCATCACTGCCATCCGTTTCAATCACAACTGTGGAACCGGGGTTGCTTCTTAAAATTTCCTCTGAAAAACTCCAAAGCAGCTTATATTGTTCTAACCCCGTCCCTTCAATCAATTGAATGGCCTTTTTTCTTGCCTTATATGCTTGGTGTGTAGAGAATTGGACTTTCAAGTCTTTGGCTGTCTCCAATCTAAAGGCCTTCATATTCCTATTCGGGTCATTCACAAACTTCTCCTTATACTTCTTTGCAAGCCATGTACTACTTACATTCTCCACATCATTGCTTGCCTTGCATGTGTGCTTCTTAGCCAACTCCCTGATCCTAAAACTTGATTCGTTTCCCAAAGGCAGCCCCCTGAGGATCCACTTGCAATTCTCATCAGCACATTTGGCCACAAGGCGTCTCTTGTCATTCCGAGGGAATATGATGCTTCTCTTTTCATTTATGGCATATGATTGGATTGCCAGTTTCATCTCTTTCTTTGTGCTAAAGACCATGCCAACTTTGAACTTCGGATTGAATATATCATTGGTGTCAAACATCGGCAATTGTTGTTTAACATACTCTTCATCCTCCTCCGATTCCCTTGGACTAATAAGTTCATCACCACTTTGGATCACATCAACATCTTCATCAGACATTTCCATGGGGCTGTCATCACCATCATCAGTAGCCACCACCTTTTCTTTCCCTTTAGCATTCTGGTCAGCCCTCCTTTTGTTTGCTCTTTCATTTGAATTCCCAGCACCATCTTCTTCATCACATGAATCACTTTCCTCCTCCCTCATGTCATATTCGTATGGCTCATCGGAATCACTAAAATCACTCAAATTTGCAAGCTCATCCTCACCATAACTACCATCAGACGCCACCATCTCATCACCTTCGTTTTTATCAACAACATACATAAGCAATTCCCTGGAGTAGGCCGGCAACGAATCACAAGCTTTTGCTATAGTTGTTTCATCCTTCACCAGCCTCAAATGATTCCCAACAGCCATATAAACACAGAAATCTTCCCCCGAATGTAAGTTTTCAGCAAATTTTGTAATCCCATCAAGTGTGAGTTCTTTAACAAGCACATGGTCATACTTAAAAACGGTTACCACTCCACCATCCGTCTTGTGCTCCCCGTTTACTATTTTACCTCCACTGTGAATACTCAAAGTCACCCTATCACCATCGGGCTCTGCACAAATGTATACATTGTCATAGTCAATACATACATACATACAACAAGGCACAAAAAAGATGGACCACAACAGTGAATGCAACAAGCCCAAAAAGCATAACATCAGTCACTTTTTAGTAAGTGTGAGCTCTTTAATCCCACAACAAGCTAAAACACGTGACATCAGTGAATGCAACCATCCAAAACGCACAACAGTGAATGACAAAAACAAAATAGCATACTTTTTTTCCTTTAATCCCCACTTGGTTCCATTTGTCCCCTACGCACTCAACATAAATGTCCACAACTACCATATTGACAAAATAAAATTCACAAATGAGGGGCCACGGTTCAAAAGTATGGAGGGACGACCACCGCAACTACCATACTCGACATCCTATAAAATTGCCCAAAACACAGCCACATCTACCGAAAAGATCCAAAATCCATTGAAGGAAACTTACCGTAGTCCGGTGGCGGGTAATCGTGTTCGATTTCGGGCCTCAATCGAGCAGCCGTATTCCCCATTCCTTCTCACTCGACCTCGCGACTTGAACCTAACTGCAAACCATGAAATTGGCCTCTGTGAAACGAACTTGATGTCGAGGGGAGTGGAGGGATGCCGGAAATGCGGTGGTAATATGGAGCTAGGGAGGCGGCGTGGTTTAGCTGGGGGAAAAGAAGATGGGTGAATTTTAGGGTAATTCACGATTTGGGGAGAGGGGGTTCCAAAATTATGTGATGTGTTGGCACCTCAAATGCCATTTGGCTGCCACCTCCGTCGAGATTAGATTAGTACCCCTTAATTGTGCGCCACGTCAGCACAAACCTGTCATTAAGGAGCAAATGGATGGATTAGGCGAAAATTAAGAAAATTAATGGATGGGTTCGGTTAATGTAATTATTGTGGGATGGATTGGGAAAAAAGGTAAAATTATGGGATGTATTGGGTTTTTTTTCCTGTGGAAATGGAAAGATGAGACAACACCACAATTTGTTGAGCTTGAGTCACTACTGCCACCACCAGCACCATCAGTTCAAGGAGAAAATCCACTCAATGACACCAATGCTGAAGGATCAGATTCAGGAGATTCAGATGATGAGCCAAGGAGGTACCGCTCATTAAATGAAATTTATGAGTATGCTAATGTTGCATTATTTTCCAGTGAGCCACAATACTTTGAAGAAGCTGTGAAAAATGAGGCATAGAGAAAAGCCATGGATGATGAAATTGAAAGTATAAAAAAGAACCAGACATGGCAGCTGGTTGATCTTCCAGAAGGCAAAGAAGCTATCGGACTTAAATGGGTCTTCAGGACCAAGTTTAATGAAGATGGATCTGTGGAAAAATACAAGGCAAGATTAGTTGCAAAGGGGTATGCACAACAGCCCGGAGTTGATTTCAAAGAGACCTTTGCTCCAGTTGCACGAATGGAAACTATAAGGATGGTTCTTGCTCTTGCTGCCCAAATGGAATTAAAGGTGTTCCAACTTGATGTCAAGACTGCTTTCCTAAATGGAAAATTATAAAAAGAGGTATATGTCAAGCAACCTCAAGGTTTTGAAGAAAAAGGAAAAGAAGGAATGGTGTACAGGTTACACAAAGCACTCTACGGGCTAAAGCAAGCGCCAAGATGCTGGAACAACACCATTGATGCATACTTTCTGGAAAATGGATTTTTCAGAAGTCCATCCGAGCCATCACTCTATGTGAAGAAAAATGAGAAAGATTTCTTGATGGTTTGTCTTTATGTTGATGATTTAATCTATGCAGGGACAAACATGAAGATGGTTAAATGGTTTAAGGAGGCAATGATGAACAAGTTCGAGATGACAGATCTTGGAATAATGAAATACTTTCTGGGCATTCAAGTGAAGCAACATGATGGGTGCATTTTTATTTCTCAAGAAAAGTATACTGGTGATATATTGAAGAAGTTCTGAATGGAAAATTGCAAGCCTGTTGCAACACCAATGGCGCTGAATGAAAAACTGAAGATGGATGATGGGGCTGAAAATTTTGATCCCTCCATATATCGAAGTCTCGTGGGATCATTGATCTATCTCACTCACACAAGGCCTGACATATTGTATGCTGTAAGTTTAATTTCAAGATTCATGGAGAAGCCAAGCAAGATACATTTTGCTGCTGCAAAAAGGATTCTTCGATACTTACAGGGTACAAAAACTTTTGGAATCACATATGGGAAAGAAGAAAAGGTTGATCTAATTGGTTTTACAGATAGCGACTGGGCTGGGAGCGTTGATGATAGAAAAAGCACATCCGGATACGTCTTTTGCCTGGGAACAAAGCCAATTTCATGGAGTTCAAAGAAGCAAAGTTCTGTGGCTCTGTCATCAAGTGAAGCTGAACACATTGCTGCAAATGAGGCTGCACGAGAAGCAGTTTGGCTGAGAAGAGTTCTAAAAGATTTGGGGCAAGAAGTGGTCAAAGCGACACCAATTTACTGTGATAATGAGTCAGCAATTGCAATGGCCAAAAATCTTGTTTTCCATGGACGATCAAAACAAATTGAGTTAAGGCATCACTACATCCGTTCTAAGGTTCAAGAGAATGAAGTTCATATGGAGCATGTCGACACATTGTCCCAGCTTGCTGATGCTCTCACAAAGGCAGTGTCATTTGAGAAGCTTCAAAAATTCAACGAGGAGATGAGAATTACAAATTAAGTGGGGATGTTAAATGTTAATTTGTAATTCCCAAGCAGACAAGCTCTTCGGTTCTTTCCTAAGTAGCAGCCTTTCTTCAATAATATTTATTGTATGTCTTTTATTTAATTATCTCATCACTTGTAATTGCACTTATAAAAAGAGCTGTACACACAAGTGATTGTATCAAGAAAAATATTCAGTACAATCGAAAAGGCTGCAGCCTGTCTTAAAGAAAATTCATTGTTCAATTTCTTCTTTCACTTCATCTCCAATCCCCAACACCTATATCACATTGGATCACAATTTCCGGTAAGAGGAACCCTAACGAATTTCCTTGGCCGGGCCGACTCCGTCCTCAAATCCTTTACACGATTCAGCTCACTCTTCTTGAGAAGGGCCGCCGATGCCTCCTTGGGAGTGTTGAAACTCCCCAACCAAATAGATTTCTTCTTCCATGTAATTGTGGCACCGAACTTCCCGATTTGGTGATCCTCACGCCAGGGAACTTCTGATTGTTCGTTTCTGCAGTGGACTGGTCGGGGGGCGGGGATGGAGTCAATTGGTGGGGAAGGGAGACAATGGCGTCAGTTTGGCGGTGAACAAGCATCTGGAGAGCGGTTATGTGGTTGATCTTTTTGGGTGATTTTAAGGTTCCGTCGGTGGCGGAGCAGTGAGAATGTGAGAAGCGTTAGGAGTTAGGACAAGAGTACGATATGTTGATTGCTGACTACGCTCGACACACGACGGGTTCTTTCTCATCCATGTTCCTGACCATTTTATGTCTTCTCTCCAAATTTCATTCAAGGGTTGCGCAAAATTGTGCAGCTCAGATTTTTGCTAGTTGCCAGAGACCAGAGTCATTTCTAAATGGCACTATGCGAAAAAGGTCGTTCACAATACCGCACAATAAAGTCTAATTTTTGGGCTTACATTTCTAATGCCTTTCATACCTTAGACATAAATTTTTGGCCGCCGCTATCTACATAACTTATTTTTGCTAAACACCCACTAACTTATTTTTATCTTTCTAAAACACCCCATGTAAAAAATAAAATAAAATAAAATACACAACCCAAGAACGTCACATTTCTAAACTAACACCACAAAAATGCCAAATATACACCATATTTAAACCCTAAATCTCGTCACACATTCACATTCTTCCCTCGTTCCTCCATTCTCTTTTCCGTCCAAACTCTAAACTTTTTCTTACACTAAATACTACTCAAATTAAAGCCGAATTAGGGGGAAACCACATTAAAGTGTTCTACAAGTGGATATATGCGAAATATCATATGAGAAATCGTCCCCAGAAGTCATGATAAGCACTTTGAAAAATGATTTTTTTGGATTTTGCGCGAACTGTTCAGGTGCGATTTCCTGAACATATGGGTAATGTTCGAAAAATAATCATGAGCTAATATGCTACGTTCAAAAAAATTTCCTGAACATGCCTCATATGTTCGAAATATATTCCTGAACAAACATTGTTTGTTCGAAATATTTTCATGAACATACCTTGATAATATTAAAATTTTTGGTTTGCGTCAGCATTCGTTTCCTAAACAGATGAGTTGCATTCTAAAATATTTCTTGAACGCATATGTTCAAATGACTTATTTGTTTGAATTTTTTTCCTGAACATACATTGTTTGTTTGAAATATATTCCTGAACATACCTTGAAAGAATATTAAAACTTTGTTCATATTGGTGTGTATTTTAGTAAAGTGTGGAGTAAATATTAATAGTAAATGTTTATGAGGTGTATTAGTAAAATACAAATAAATTTTTAAATATAAGAATGGTGTGTATTGAATAAATGGTGTGTGTTTATCAAAAATTTCGTTGCATTTACTTTCCGTTGTCTTTCTTCACTTCTCGAAGCATTACATCTCGTATGGAAATTAGATCAAATTAGGATTGCTCTTCCCGTCCTTTCTAAATGGTAACGTTTTGAGGATTAAGAGTTACGCGAGAAGTAACAGAATAACTCTGTTTGGCAGAACAGCTAAATGGAATTAGCTTATTTTATGGTGATAGCTACGAAAAGAAGCTTTATAAACAAAAACTTTCATTGACAAAGCAGAATGGCATACACAAAAAGCTCAAACCCTAAACATTTGTTTAAACTGTTAGAGACTCATCCCACTCAGGACAACTGTGTTTGGTTTAAAAAAAAAGAACTAATGTTGTTATATTATAATGATATGATAATATATAATACTAATGTTACATATTATCTTTTAATATATATTAATTTAATATATATCATATTTTCAAAAGGAATTATAGTATGATTGCATATTATCTACAAGAATTTTTTGTTCTAGCTTCTAACGACCAAAAAGTTTTGGTAAAATTTGGTCACTAAAAAGTTTAGCAACCAAAATTTGTTAGTTACCTCAATTTTAGCTACTAAATTCATAATTTTTCTAGGATTGTACTCTCTCCCTTTTCTAATGAGTGATAATTTTTTTTGATGTTTTAGAATAATTATTCTATTTACTTTTTGCTAAAATAAAGTGAATAAAAAGTAAAAGAGAAAAATTGAAATGTGAGAGTAAGTATAATAAGATTAAATGATTTATTAAAAATGATAGTTGTAAGAAAGTAATTTGTTATTTCAAAAACAAAAATGCGGGGAGTAGTTTATTTATATATAGTTTGAACTTTGAAAGCTGTAATGAAATTTTCAGATGTGGCCAAATCATAATTTTTCAAATTATAAATTACTACTACATTAAACTAAACGAAGGGCCTGTTTGGGAATTAGCTGTTAGCTGTTAACTGATTCTGTGAGTAATAATGAGTTAAAATTAGCTGTTTGATAATTTCTAGACTAACTTTTTGCCTAGAATAAGTTAAAATCCAAAATGCTTCTATTTGCAGCGGTTTCAAAAAGAGCTGATTGAACACTGTTTTAAGTTATTTTTGTCTATCTAAATAAGCTAATTTTCTTAAATTGTCTCACAAAAAGCTAATTCTGATTTAGCTGTTTCGCCAACCGGGCCGAAGTCATGAAAAAAGGGCTTGATAATTTAATTCCACGAATCCTGCCAAATGTTTGCTTTCATGTTAAATTGTGGTTGCCAGTTGGCAATTGATGTTTGCCACGTAGGAGTAGAACGACCTATGCTTGATGGAATGTTCGAAATTCCCAATTCAGAATTCCCAATTCCGAATTGGCAATTGATGGTTGCCACGTAGGAGTAGAACGTGGCAATTGATGGTTGCCGTTTGGAATTCCCAATTCACAATTCCGAAGCCAGCAAATTAAACTCCCTCTCCCTCTCTTGCATTGAAGTTGTTGGAAGATAAATTACCTCTTCAAGGCCAAGGCTGCCATAAATCATACTCTAATTGTCTTGTTTCAACTTTCAACTGCAGCAACTACTTGTGGAAGATTTTTTTAGCAATTCTGCTATCATTTACCTCTGGCATTACCCGAAAGAAAGATCCCGGGCTCCCGGTCCCCTAAATGAACTCATGCTTGTTTCATCGAGCGGCCTGTGGTGAGTTTTCATCCATCCCATGTTTTTGTCTATTAGGTACTTGCTTGAATCAGTTGAGTGGATTGAGCATCCTTTCCTTTCCTTTCCTTTCCTTTCCTCATAACAGATTTGCATTGGTGCTCCATCATCTCTTTCTTTCACAATTAAGACGCAATGTATGTATAGTGAATTCATCTTTGCGAAAATGGACGGTCCACCAATTTGGTTATCTTACACTGAAGTATATACGGAAAGTCTAATCAGAAATGCAAATCAATTGCATACAAGTACTAGAATAGGACAGGCCAAAGCTGATTATCTTATATACATACATATCCCTTAAATAAAAGGAACACAGCACAAATATAACAAATTTATTAGAGAAAAAAAAAATGTGCTCTTGTTGCAGCAGCAGCTGCTGCTGCTTTGCCACAATTGACGGACATTCCATGGTGAAATCAAGGGAATAAACCCAACAATGTCGAGTTCAATTAGGGCAAGAAAACCTGGTCCTCTTCACCACTTTCACCCCAGCAGATGCTGAGGTCATCAATCTTACTAAATTCGCCCATAAAAAATCCATTCTTGTCAAGTACCTGCACTCCATTCAGGAACCCAAACCCCGAATCTCCGCCGTCGTCCACCATCCTGCTTTCTCCAACCGCCGCCGCCGTTGCGTCTCCGGACAATTCCCGACTTCCAGCAGAATAAGAAGGAGCTCCAGCTTGGGGCACGCACCTCCTGGTTCTGCGACCCCTCCTCCTGGAATCAATTTGATGCCTCCTGGAAAGATAGGCGGCGGCGGCCTCTTCCTGAGTATCGAAAGTCCCCAGCCAAACACGTTTCTTAATCAGCGGATCCCTAATTTCCGCAGAGAACCTCCCCGATGCTCTGGGGTGAGTACCCGTCACCTTTATAACATTTTTCGCCGCCTTCCTATTATTGATGTTGTTCGCGGGTGCGGATCGGGTCAATTGCCTGGACATGGACACGCTCTTGTTCTGTTGGTTGTGGAGATGGATCTGGAGAGTTATTTTGTGGGTTACCTTCTTCGGTTGTCCGCCGAGGGTTCCGCCGCCGCCGGGATAGTCGTCGCCGGAGTCATCGGTGGCGTCAGGGTCAGAGTAAGAGAGTGTGAGCACTCTGGTCTTGAGGAAGGCCGACTGCTGAACCTCCATGTCTCGGCCCACGTGTCCCCTCCAACAAATTCTACTTATATACTTGTAGGATGGAGATGGAGTAATAAGTAGTACTACTAATAAATTTCATTTTATTTATTATTGTTACCATAAAATATTATAGGCAATTAGGGGTGGGAATACGCCAGATTATCCAACGGAAATATGACATAGTTAGGTCAGACCAGATTTTTTTTATAAATAGGTTAGGCTTAGGCCGTTTTGAAAGCCTAAATCTATTTAGAGGGTGTTTGGATGTGCGTTTTAAAAAGTGTTGCAGCGTTTAGAAAACGGATAATCAGATAATTGTTATAACAAAACGTGCTGTAAAAAATTAAGTTTTTGGATGAGATTATGTTGTTTCAAATCGCAATAATTAAATAATCACTAAAAAGTGTTTGGATTAGCATTTTTCATTACCTCAAAAGGCAACAATATGGTAAAATCTATTTTTGGCTAAACGCAATTTTCTTGCAGCACCAAAATGTAGCTGCAAGAAAATAGTGTTTTCATTCCCTCAAAACGCAATTAATAGATTATTGGAAGTTATTATGCAAACATGATTAACTGATTATTTGCGTTTTGCAAACGCAATAATCATATAATTTGTTCCAAAACGCACAAACAAACCCCCTCTTAGATAAATAGCCTCAGGCCAAGCTTTATAAATAGACTATTAAGCTTACAGGCCGTCCTATTTATTATTTTTATTATTATTTTATATAAAAATAATTATTATTATTAGTATGTTTGGTGAACACTTATATAATATTATAATAATTATAATATTTTATAATTATTTTATATAATTATTAATTTGATAATTCTTTTCCCCTTATATAAAGAGTTGTGGATGAAAACTTGTCCAAATGTACCTATTCATATCTTTCAACCTTATGATTACGAGCCTGTTTGTTTTGTCTTAATTTTTATCCTTTTGACTTTTGCTTCTTCCAAAAGTCCTTTTGAATTTTTTTAGCTGTTTGTTTTGACTTTTTTAATATAAAAGGTGAAGGAAAAATTAAAATTAGATTTTTTTTTTCAAAGTAGGTAGGGGATTACTTTTTTTAAAAGGAGAAGTCGTTTAGTAATAAAAAATACAAAAATAACCCTATTTAAAAAGGAAATAAAATTAATTATAAATATCCTTATAATATTTATGAACATTTTAGTAATTTTAATATATTAAAAGTCCTTATACAATGCATCCAAACACGTTTCCGTTGAAAAACAACTTTAATAATATCCATTCAAATAATTATTTGAGCTGCTTTTGCTTTTGAATTCTCCTTCTCCCTCCTTCTCCTTCATCTACTGACTTCTCATTTTTTCACAAGCCAAAATAAATAGGCCCTACATCCGGATACATATAAAAAAAAAATAATTTAATTTTGGAATAAATTTAATCAGGCTTTTAAAAGACTTAAAAGTTGGCTTATTTAAATGTATACGTCAGAATTGGGCCTATAAGACAGTCTATCGAATGTAATAACCCTAAACCCTAATAAGCCAGGCTCAGGTCTTAAAAAATTGACATAGGCCTAGGCCGTACAAGTCTAGTCCTAGCCCGGCCCTAGCCTATTTTCCACCCCTATTAAGGAAATAATGGGTCTTTTTAGTAATCTGAATTTTGGGTGGCAGGCGCGGGGTTATGTCAATAGTAGGGTTTACGGGTTTACCGACTTAGCAAAATAGGAGTCTTGGAACAATTAACATTTATATCTGTTATATGCTTTGGAAATACACTTGGTAAACAAGTGGCAATCCTCGCAAACTCTCTCTTAGAAGACAAGTTCCTAGAGAAGTTTTCGTCAATCCAGAGCTGTTGCCAGATTCACTTGTCCAAACTCAGATTCACTAATTTCATTGACAAGCTCCAGCCTCATGAGTCATGGGCCATCTCGTACAACTTATTATGCATTTCCTCTATTGAGATGCGATCGGTCATTGACACCAAACTTACAGTTTTCCCAATCATTTTCAATCCAACTCCAACTTTGTGTGGTCTTTATTTAGACCATCTCCAACCGAAAACACCATACTCAAACCCAAAATGCAGTATATGTCACTTCAAACAGTATTTTATCTCCAACCGAAAACACTAAACTCAAACCCAAAAGAATATACCATAGAATATTCCTTTGTTTTACCGTTTTATACACTTTATTCCCTTTTGCGTTTGTGAACAGTAGAACGCAAATATGCGTTTCTTCTCCGTTCAAACAAGCCGGAAACGCATTTTGCGTTGAGTTTTGGAGCTCAGTTGGAGCAATTTCTCTACTCCATTTTACGTTTTGCAGCTCGGTTGGAGAAGCCCTTAGGCCTCTACGCTTTATCGTTTTCCTCATTTTTACAACCCCATGAAGATGTTTGAGATCAGTATAAATTCCGGAAAAGAAGTATGAAATCTCCACTCCAGCGTTCAATGTCCTGAGTTCATTTAACTTTTCTACTGCCTTTTGTCCATTGTCGATTATACCTAAATGAAGCTAAAAGGGTCCGCCATAGGATTGTGCCATCGACAAATTCTGAGTTCTCAATCATATTAAGTGCTCTGTTCAGCATCCCGGCAAGGCCAAATGAAGCAACCATACAACCATAATGCTTGACATTTGGTTTCAAACCAAATTTAGATCTCATCAAGTTGAAATACTCAATGCCTCATATAACAATCCAAGGAAGGTAACAGAGTCAGGCTTCATTCCAGCAACCATATTTTCTTGAAAAATAAAATGGCAGACAGGACAAACCCATAAAAACCAACTTCCACGATTCGCATTTCTTCGAACAGATTCAGTTAAGAGTTTAACTAACAAGTTGCATATAATCGATTAAATTAACTATCAATTTATTCACTGCCAGTTGATATACTCATTGAATAAAACATTTCTCACACGCGATAGATGTTATAGACTTGATCAAGGACATTACCATGGTTAAATTAAAGAAAAAGAATAGGAATGACATGGAATACAAGAATAAGACCAGTTACAAAGGCCGGAACCCAGCAGAGACAAGGCAGTCATTCAACCTAAACTAATACCAGCAAAGATCCAGCATAGAATACAAGACTTTGTGCATTCCCTCACCCGGTGCCCCAGTCTAAAGGATCAGCATCCATGTGTAAAATGGCTCCCCTCCCATCTCAATAGCGTGCAGTAAGTCTAAGATCGTAAACATATAAATACATGGGCAAACTATTTCTTCTTCTTGCCTGCACCAGCCTTGGCCTTGGCCTTTTTGTTAGCAGATTCCTTCTCGGTCGTTTCCTGTTGTTAAGTTGTGCATAATTTCACGTCACAACCATGTATGATAAGTACATACTCCTACATTGTTCACCATCAGAAATGAAAAATGCAGTCTACAAACAGAGGTGGTTGATGTGCCAGGAACGATAGCATACCTTTCGTTTGGCAGGAACTGTTGTGTTAGCAACTGGTTTGAAGAATGATTCTAACCTGTTCACAGAAACCAAATGAGAAAGTGGTACTTATCAAGGAAAAATATTGATTTAAATCTACTCAACAAATCCATACCTGCCCTGTGAAGATTTGTTCTTGGCTGCCTTAATCTTTTCTATTGCCTAAACATATCAGAGCAGCAATTATGCAACAGTGTGATTCTCTCTTTATGTCACCACAAAGAATGGAGGAAAAAGGGAATACAAGAAAAGTGCCAACATACCTTAGTTATTCTCTCACTGTTGAACCCATTTTCATTCACCAAAAAGTTTATCAGTCCCTGAAGCAGACCAAATTAAAAAAAAAAAAAAAAAAAAAAAAGAAAAAAAAAAAGCATAATGTAGTCATCAACCATTGTGATGCCAACAAGGGCATAACCAAAAAAATCTGAAAAATGTTTGCCAAAATCAAATCACTTCTTCATCTGGCGGAGACCACTTGAGCTCAATTTGATCATCAGTCGAAACACATGGTTCTTGAAAGAGCCTTCGAGCCTCTTTATATGGCCAATCCTCTGGTATTTGATACCTGCTAGAGCATCACCAGAAAAAGCTATCACCGAAAAAGGGAAATAGTTTTCACAAAAACAGTTATCACCGAAAAGGTTATCAGTTATCACCATGAAAAAAGCATACAAGGCATGCATGCACATCTAGCATGAAATACAGAGGTAAATAGTACTGTTATTATGCTCCCTTGTTCGATTTTCTTTAAATTCAGCCACTCTATATAAATGCATTTGAAAGTAAAGGTGAGTATGTTCAATAGTCTCAAATTCTCAATGGTATTCAAAGTGATAAAAATTACAATAGACAAGAATTTTCCAGCATAAGCCGATAAACTTCAATACGATTCCCACAATGTAGTGTTAGATATTTTTCAGGTAGTCAATTCATTCAATTATGATAAACAAGAAATGAGTGCAAAAACTTTTTTTTTAATCAGTTTCCATGATCCAAATCCAAGATTCCATAAATATAAGATTGGCAAGTCCTTGATGCGACTATATCTATATACATCAGTACTCGTAGAAGCTTTGCTGACATCATCCTAGTTTTAATACAAGTTAACACCACTCAGACATAGCACCTAGAGTTGGGCACAGTGGAAAATTGCTCATCTTGCATGGGCATGGTGGAAAAAACTCCATTGCTGCAAATATACTGTTTATTCATGCTAAAGACAGTGCAGCAGAGTAAATGGCTTTATAATTTTCGTAAGAGTAGACAACTTAAAATAAACCACCCTTAAACATTATGTAACTCACAGTTAAATCTTATTTCAAGGGAGATGAGTCTTCCCCGAAGAAACAATTTCTCACTGTCCACTTGAAATAAAGGATCATCAAGAATCAAGATTTCTAGTTTGATTAAAACTAACGCACCTTTCGTTGCTGATATTCTCTAGAATATTCTCTATCGAACCATGCTGGCGAATCAACTTCAAAGCAGTCAGCCCCCCAATCCCTGAGAAGTAAGAACAGCTTCAAAATTATCCCGAGCATCAAAATTAATGCAACAGAATTTTCTGGAGGCGAGACAGAACAAATTATTTGCATACATGGGATATAAAACAAAGTCTGTATTTATGAATATGTGTGTGTGCATGGTAGTAAAGTTGCCAAACAGAATCAAATATTATCTCTAACTGTTTTAAACGCATTTTTGAACATAACCCTGGTCGACTCACTAAAAGATACAGTATTTTCAAAGAGATAAAACATGTAATGCTGTAGAAAAGTGGTTGTATTTCACTCAGAAACTCTTGATACAGTAAAACAACAAACATATAAATAGATAAAATACTACCACAATCCCTAATGGGCTAATCAAAATAGGTCTCTAATATTGGGCTAATCTGACACCCCCCCTCAAGCTGGAGCATACAAGTCAAATGATCCAAGCTTGTTACAAATAACTCTGCACAAGGACCTCTAAGAGCTTTTGCCAGATAACACTTTGTCCCTGGCAAAGTGACAATCAATCTCAATGTGTTTTGTCCGTTCATGAAATACTGGATTTGAAGCAATAGCAGTGCTGCCTGATTATCACATAACAACTTCATCCTCTCCACCTCATAAAACTTGAGTTCACAGATCAGTTGTTTCACCAAACAAGTTCCTTGATAGCTAAAGCCATGGTATGATACTCAGCTTCAGCCGTGGAAATGTTATAGTATGGGTGAAAAGAGAACAGACATGTCTTGGAATAGACTACTTTTTTAGTCATAATGATATTATGAATGAAGTTTTAAGGCAAATTATTATTTAAAAGTTAAAGGTATAGATATTAGATTAGATAGCGTTAAACAGACAACTCTTGCAACCTTCTGTGTTTTGGAAAAAGTTTCAACTGTTGAATGTATCCAAGAAAGATATGAAAATGCACTCAAAGAGTAGATGAGCAATAAAACATGAAAGTATGAAACTGAGTGCCAATACAACAATCAAGGAGCTTGTACAGTACTGAGAAATAAGAATACAGGAAACTTCATTATAACGAAATATCCAACTACTAGAAATGGCAGCTGCAACAAAATTGTGAAGTTTAGGGTATGTATGCAATATGCATATGCTGGAAGAATACACTTTCTTCACAATACATGACAAGCAGAAGCAGTTGGGAAAAAAAAATAAAAAATTATAAATCACAAAGCAATTTTACCTCGAATACTCTCACAATAATCACAACCAGAAAGGATGCAAAGGTCTATAAATTGATCCATTGTAAGGTTTAATTCCTCCAAAACCTGAAAAACAGAAATGAATCAGAAAGAATGACACACAGAGCTGACCTCTATTTGACGCAGTTGAGTTGACAGTGCTTTTTCGTACCTTTGCGACTTCAAATTCCATCACTGGTATCTTTTTTGAACTAGGATCCATTAAATGACGCAAAAACTTTGGAGCTCCAAAAGTGAGGGAGTCCATGTCTTCAGAGGCCACAGCATAGACCTGTGTACAATAAACATTATGATTGTTACCAAAATCATATTGCTGAAAAGATTATGCCCATAAATTCATCTTATAAGATAACCACCAAAATGAGCATGCACACCTTTCCTTCTTTGCAAAGTGCAGCACACTCTGCTTCTGCTTCACAAGCGGCCTATTATTGTAAAGGACAAAGTTATTCTTCTTCAGGAAAGGATACACAATTTTCTAAGTTGGGTGATAAAGCTTCTTGGAGAATTTCAGACTGCACAAAATCACAAAGGGGCTTATTTTATGGATCACCTCAATCACAGGTACTCCCATAAGCCGAAGAAGCTTTTTGCAATCATCATTGTGTTGCTTTGTGACCTGTGTAATATAAAAGCGAAAATTTCAAACTCTATAAGGAAAACATATGGTTCCTAGTTCATATTATGAAGCAACTAGAAAGAAAGAAACATGAAGGACTCATAACTTAGCAAAGCAGTAGAAGATAAACAGTAAAAATGTCATAATAGCCTAATAACTGAAATAGTAAGACATTTTCGACTAGTCAAAGAACCAAATAAAACATTTGTTGTAATCTACATAAGTTTTGCATATAATTCCCAATATTTGTAATGACTTCCGGGAAAGATGTAAAAACACAAACAGAAGGCTAATGTTTTAAAACAAAATATGGTGGATGGATAAGTGATTGGCAAATCCTAACAAAGATTTAGATTCAACCTAAGATTTCCAGTATCACTCCGAATATTTGAGTGCTTCTCAGAAGTTCTACTGTGAATTGCCAACAAAGTGGCATATGTTCTACAGGATTCAGAACTCGGGTAACTATAATTTATTACAATAGAACCAGGTAAAGATGTGGATTTGAAGATTTAGCATATAAAACAGATTCAACAGGCTTACCTTGACTGTTCTCTTACTGAATTTTTCAATGTCCTCCTTGTTCTTCCAAGTCTGCAATGAGCATAATCATTAAAACGATTTGGAAAAAAGAACAGGAGGTTTTGAGACAGAGCTCCAGAGGTTAATTAAGGAGAAGAAAACGAATGGACATTTAGAGAGAAATATTTTTCTGATGTCAAGATGATTCTAACAAAAAAAATCAACCTCCAGAGCATCCTTCAAGTCCTCGGTGGCATCAGCTCGTTTTGAATAACTGTATTCACAGAATATACAAAATCTTAACATCATCCATAATGACCATTAAAGACCAATAATTTTCAACAAAGAGGAGTTTCCATGGACATCAGATACCGTTTCGCAAGTTCTTGTCTCTTCATATCAGGAGGCTTCCCATCAAATACATACCTGGTGTAACAACAGTGAATGGCCTTAGTGAAAGTTCAAAAGTTCACAAAATATAATATAAGTAGAAGGAATTAGAAGGTTTAGTTACACTGGCTTAATTCCAGCTTCCAAAAGTCTGATAGTCCTCGAGAACATTCCTTGCAAATGACTTGAGCAATAAAAGATAAAAAGGAAATCACATCAATCTAGATGGATTTGAGAAAACAAATATGCCAAGTTAGAAAGCATTCTAATCGAAGCACTACATGTTTTGGACTGCACACGTGGAACCAATTACAGGCATATTTATCAATCTCTTCATTCATGTGAGTGTGAACTTGTTTTGTGCATAACAGCTGACAATGTATTCACGAATAGTAGACAGACATATCATTCTCGCGGTATGAGGAAGGTAGTAACAAAGTTTTCCATCCAAGCACGTCTTTGGTATAGAAATTTCAATTACATTGTAAAAAAAATAACCCAGGGTAAACATTTACTAATATTTTGCTGCTTTCGGAAAAGTTCCTTTGAAACCAAATGGGGAACTTAAAGCTTTATAACATAGATAAAGAAGGTGAGCACAATGCTAGGATAGGAATAGCCTGTATACTTCAACCTATTAAACAGTGGCTATCATCCATTTGTACCTTGGTTAGTAATCATCCCATTAAAAGGGAGGAAAAAGAAAAAAGGAATCTGCTATTTGAAAAATCAGTACCTCGTAACTTCACCAGCTTCATTTGTGAGCATTTCAGTGCCAGTTCTTCCAACAACAATCTGCAAATATCAGCCATAAATTATCAGGATTGTCACAAATAACACTTTCAAAACTCCTCCCGACAGAACCACATTCATGCTTCTTTAAATGAAGGCCACAAATATAGGTATATAGCAAACTATAAGCGGAAGTCCATACGAGGTAGCAACACAAATTAATCTATTCACACATCTGTCCCGAGACAAAAGAACAACTAAAAAAAGATTTTAAAAGGCGGAGCCTGCATACAAGGAATTGGTATATGCTCATGCTGGCATCAATTGCAATTTTCCGGCCAAAATAACTCTCAAATTTCTGCTCTTTCATCGCCTTCGGCGCATTGTCTGCTAATAGTTTCGTTAAACCCTACAAAAATCCCAAACATACAATGACTGAACTTGGTGGAGGATACTGCATAAGAAATGTATGAACAAATTTAACACCTTTATTCCCATTGTTCTGAAGAAATCGCCGACTGAAGCGTTGGAAAGAAAATGGAAGATGTGAATTAGGGCTTTGATCGTTTCCCGCCTCTTTTATCACTGCCTCTATTTGGCCATTTCTTTTCTTTGTTTTTTTCCTTTTCTATATACGGGTATTTATAGTATATACGAATACGGGTGTATATTTATTCAGTCTGCTTCTCTTAGCCCTTTCTTTTCCCTTTCCCGTCTCACAATTTTGCCCTAACAACCTCATGAAGGTCCGGGACCGGGAGTGCCACTCCTGCAAATCTCTGGACTCCATAGCCCTTCACAACGTTCCTTACCGAGGCTACTTCGCCTTCCTCTGCACGCGCTGTGTCCTCCGCCACCGCACCGGCACTTTTTGCCCCCTCTGCTTCGATTTGTACGACGATGATGTTCCCAACAAGCGTAATCCCGCCGATAACGATCAATCCCGAGTTCTGTGCGTCGCTTGCCCCGCCATGGCTCACCTCACCTGCCTCCCGTCCGGCCGCTCCTCCCCTTTCCGCTTCATCTGTCCCCAATGCTCCGATCCTTCTTTCAAATTCTTCGACTTTGGAGTTGATTCTATCGGTTCTAGAGACGGCGGCAGAACCTTATTTACTAGGGATTTGCAGAAACAATTGCTCTGTGCAGCCAAGATCTCGTCCGTGTCGATGCGTCGGGCGGCGTCCGTTGCTCGAACCAACGCGGAGATTAAAAGTAGGGAAGCAGTAGTGGCGAGAAAACGAGCCAAGGACGCAATTGAAAGGGTGTGCTATTTGATGGGCAATCAACACACGGAGGAATCCAGCTGCTCAGAATTGGATGAGGAATGATTTGTTTATCCAGCCAAGAATGGTGTTGCTTACAGGGAGGTAAGTTATCTTGCAGCTGGTTAAATAAACCTCTTGGTGGTTTGTGAATGGTTCAAGATTACATTTTTATTTGCATTGTTTGTTGTATATAGTCTGCTGCTCATAATTAGCACACTTTCTTTGAATTTTGTTAACTCGTCTTTGTCTATACAAAACGTTTCAACCAATGCTGTTGTAGTTGTGTTACACAAAGGCTAAGTTCTCAATTCATTGTGTTCAGTTATTGCATTTTGCACTTATGCTCTAGATATTCCTCTGCAGCTAAATATGTTGCAGGTTTAGGTCGACGTTGTTTGATATGGTTGAATAAAATGGGGAATCTTTGTGACCTTGTGGGTTGCTCTAGATCTGAGGAATATCTTTGAATGCTGATTATTTGAATTAATGCTGTAACAAAGTTGTGCTATTGTCATAACAAAATGTTTGCCATGGAGATGAGCCATGCTGTAATCTTTTATTTTTCGAGTATAATTTATATATCAAGTTGATCAGGCTTTAAAATGTTATTCTTTTTTTTGTAAATTAATTGAAATTTAGAAGTTAAATAAATCATTTCAGTCCTTCATAAGGGTGAGTTACAAGAGATCCAAGCAACAAGAATCTTTTTTTCCTTTGCTTTTTGTATATTGGTTACCATGGATGAAGTATTTGTATTTAATACAATGTTCTATTCTGGGTGTTTGCCTTCTGGTTTTGACTAATGTTGAAGGATGTAATGCATAAACAGAGAATGTTATAAAACCATGGCCCTGTTTGCCAATTAGTTGTAGTTGTTAACTGATTGTATTAATTGTTAGCTGATTAAGTAAGTTTATTTGACCAACTGTTTTGATAATGTAGAAGCATTTATTAAAAACGGTTTGTTAAAAAATTAGCTGATTATGAAAAATTAGTCGATAAAAGTATAAAAGCTAACTGCTAAAACCAAAACAGTGGAAAAAGCGGCGTTTTCAAAACTAGCTTTTAAGAACAAATAATCTATTCTAAAATTTTATTTACCAAACACCTTAATTAGCTGTTTTACCCAATCAAACAATTAGAAGCACCAAAATCAAGTAAAAATGAGCCTATCAGCCATCTACCAAACACAACCCATGTCAATTTATAATTTAAGTAAATTGGTCCTTTGAAATGATCTTGTGTTCAAATCCCCGCAGTAGCTATTCAAAAAAAAAATCCCCGCAGTAACTTATTTGTGCAAAAGTATTTCTCATTCAAAGGTGTACAAAAAGAACTCTGCATAGAATGAGAGAACATGCTGGAGACTGGAGGAGTTAATATATAAAATAAACATAAGATGATGAAAAGTAAATCACTTGAAAGAGTACAATATAATCCCTTCCTTGTTTGATGGCGTGGAGTTGTATCATCCTGCACACAGACTGTATTAGTGAGTATGTAAATGTCTTCAGACTTCATTTCAGTGAAACTTGATTCTTTCATTGAACTATATACTAGTGGGTTGTACTTCCCATCTCAGAAGTTCCTTAATACAGTTCACTTTTCTTAGATTGGCTAATACAGTTCAGTTGTGCGCTTGTTCACCCATTTCAGTTACTCCACGTTAAAATTTTATTCTTTGCTGACATGTTTAATAGGTGGAAATGACAAGAGTCCTTGCACTATGTAAATAGCAAGAAACATGTTGTGGTTGACTATTGTTTATATCAGAGAAAGTAAATGAACCCTTTCAAAAGTCTTCTGTGCAATGCAAAAAGGATGCTAACATAACCAATTTCTATGATATTTGTTTGCGCACGAGGAAAATAAAAATATAAGACCCTTCTATTTAGGTTTTCTGAGGTTCATTGATTTATCTTATGTGCTCAACTGGCTTAAGGATAAGTACCGATGTTTACTCCTCACCTGACAGAACAAAGTTCATCCTACCTGGGTGCCAGGACTCTTAATTTACCCAATTTTAGAAATCATGTAGAAATCATTTGATTTGTAACGATGTGTGTGTTGAGCTACTAATTGGTACTTATTTGTTATTGACAATTGTCTTCTGTGAGCTGATAAGAAGCGGGAAAAATCTGTTTATGCTTTGTTAAATGTCTTCTATTAGAACAAAGAACTGATGTAGAGAAATGAACCGGCAATGGATGAATGGACTAGGAAGAT
Source organism: Hygrophila difformis (assembly GCA_030278955.1). Lineage (NCBI taxonomy): Eukaryota > Viridiplantae > Streptophyta > Magnoliopsida > Lamiales > Acanthaceae > Hygrophila > Hygrophila difformis. Next base: position 18,445,398 of record JAOANR010000008.1, on the reverse strand, counting down.
ATGTAGAGTTTGCAGTTTGGACTGGTGTGGTTTCAATCTTAATAGAGTTTGCAGTTTGGACTGGTGTGGTTTGAATCTAAATTTTCTTGATATATGATGGGACTGGTGGAAAATATTATCACAGTCTCATAGATAACAAGGAAGGTAAAAGCCGTTGATTGCCCTAAGTGTTACTAAGCCAGCAAATCGGATCCGGACTGATTGCGGAAGGATTTAGCAGTGTTGAATGCTGAATATACAAGGCGAGGTTGTTTGGAAGGAATTTAAGAACCATATGTTATGTAATCAGCAACTCAATATCTGTCTGCATAGTTTTCAAATTAGGTTACCGGTCTTTTGATTGTCTAGAAGTAGAACCTCTTGTTTCACTAGCCCATCCCACCTTCATTCATCCCAAAAAAAAAAGGGGGGGAAAAAGACAGAACGAGGGACTGTAACCTGTAAGTGAAAAAGTATGTATAGAACGATTGTTTCGTACAAAATCAGAAATCGTTTCCAATAGATGTTAGTTTGTCTTGGAAATGTGTTGTAAGCCCAAATTAATGCTTCCTGTCTAGTGTCACGAATGGACTTTCCCAAGCCGATTGACGTCCCAAATTCTAGTCGCTTCAGGATTTTCTTTTCGGAAGAGTAAATGACTAATCTTTCTAAGTTACTAATCTCATCAAGATTTATCAAAACAACTAGATTTTTCGCCCGCTCTGCGCACGGGTGTTAGTTCTATTTTTATTTTTTTTGCTTAAAAGTATATAAAGGCTACAGAAAAAAATTCAAAAAAACAAAATCAATGGGCCTGAGAGAATCAAGTGCCAGCGGAATCTGCCTTAATAAGAGGCCTCATTCGTCTGGCGGAAAGGCCCACGTCGTAAAGAAGTGTTCGTTATCAGCTCCTTTCTATTAACTAATATTAACTCGAGACAAACTAATATTAACTTGATTAATTTAAAATGATAGAAGATATTATTTTAGTATATTTATGAACAAAATATTTTTTTAATAATATATAATTTCTATTATCATTTTTTTCAAAATAATAGAAGAAACAAATTTCTAATTTTTTTATCATAATACATACCAAAGTATAAATTCAAATTTTTATGCAAATAGTTTACCAAAAAAAATTTTATGCAAATAAAACATAAATAGAAAAACTAATTTATTAAGATTACCAACCCTCCTAATTATAAAATAATTTGTATAATTAAAATAATTAAGTATATTAAAACTTTCACCTTTGTAACTCATTCTTAATCACCGAAAAAATATGTTGACTAATAAAAACATATATAAAAGATAAACTACCATAAAAAGGATAAATTATCATAATATTAATTTATGTACACAAAATAATAGTTTGATTTTTTTTTTATTAATGGAGTACTTATTTTCTTGTGTATATTATTTAATTTTCAACATTAGTCTTTTTGGAATATAAAGTTAAACCCATAATATATATTTTTATAAAGATAATGAATTATCAACTAAAAGAGCAATATAGGCAGAACAATAAAATTATGGTTTCATGATTTATTATATTATATATTAGGGATAAATGACGGAGACGGTCATTGAATTTTAGCATGAAGTGAATTTATTTTCTACACCTTGGATATGTATCTTTATGATAGATATGCATATATTTGAAGTAAAATTACTGTTTAAACCCATAATATATAATTTTTATAAAGAGATTAATAATAACTTAAAAGGGCAATATAGTCAATATAATAAAAATATGTTATTTATTATATAGATTATCATCCCTACTATTATACATATTATAAATTGATTATTCAATATATATTTTTAGTGATGTATTTTGTATTTAAAATATGGTTATTATATTCATATAGGATTATATATTTTAAACATAAAATTTTAACCTAAATTAAATAATTTAAGAATATTACAATAATATTCATTAAAATATATATGCTAATAAATAATTTATATTATATATTTTTAATCAACTTATATCTTTTAAATGTCATAAAAAATTCATATCTTTTTAAGATATATATAAAGATTTTCTGAAGATTTTATTATATTAATAGATAGATTTGGGATGAGGACCTAGCCCAAGCGGTTAAGTCCCTTGACTTCCAACGGAAGGTTGGAGGTTCGATTCCCACCGGCCCCCTATCCCCCCCTTTAATTCCCCTTTGTAATTGTGTGGCATGGGCTCCCACCACCCCTTTCCAGGCCTTCAATGGCTCCTCCAAAAAAAAAAATAGATAGATTTGTTTTCTAAATATAGATATTGATGATGTGGAAGGTGAGTTGGAATTGACGTGGATTAATTGTAGCCATTGATTATAAAATGGTGGTATAATTACTGATATAACCCTAAATATTAAAAAGAATTAGTTATATTGAATAAGGATAAAAGAGTCTGCACAGACAAAAAAGTATTCATGATTTATTATATAGATTATTCAATATATTAAATCTCTACCCCTAATTAAGTAGTTGTTATATTTTTTTTGTTTTTGGTTTTGTTTTTCCTTTATTTTCTTTTTCTTTTATTTGCTCGCTTCTTCAGGCTGTGTCACCAAAAACAAAAAATCTCTACCCCTAATTACTCAAAATTGCATATCATGTCTCCAGAGTACGCAACCCTACAATCAACGAAACAATTTTTATTTTTATTTTTTTGTAACACACATCATAAAATTTTATTTCGATTATATCGGTCGAATATTTTATCCCCATACTTGTAAGTAATTATGTATTTTCGCTTAGTCCGATGGCATATGTGTGAAGGGGCTGACTTTACTGCACATGGATGGTAGTTCCTTTGGGAATCCAGGCCGGACTGGATTCGAATTTGTTGTCCGTGATGGGAGTGGACATTAGCTTGGTGGTGGTGTGGTTTCCTTGGGACTGCATCTAATACTTTTGCAGAATCATTTGGTCTTGCGGACGGACTTGACTAAGTGTCTCGGATGGGGGTTAAGAGGTTGTGTTGTTACTCGGATTCGATGACCTCTATTGGACTGCTTGATAACCATGACCAGTTTCATCCCTACTTGGCGCTCAAACACTTGATCATGGGAAGAAGGGAGAATTTTGATAAGTGTGAGATCTACCATGTGCTTAGAGAATGTAACAGTATTGCGGACGGTCTAGCTAAGAGGGGTGCTTGACGTGAAGATTTCTTTATCACTTGGACCTTCTCTCCCGATTTCGTGCTAGGGGCTTTGGCGGCGGACTCATCCGGCGTTTGATTCCCTAGATATTGTTATTTACTTTTGTTATAGTTCCTTTTTTTCTGTTGCTTTTTTTTGGGGGGGGGGAATTTTTTCCCCTGTTATCTGGCTTCGGTTTTTTTTTTTATTTTAAAAAAGTAATTATGTATTCAAATATTAACTTAATTAAGTTACAATTCTCTATTAATTTTCAGGGCTGGTGATGTTCATTGTTCAATGCAAGCTGTGTGGATATTAATCAACCTATATTTTTTCATTATTATTAAAGAATTATAAATCCCAATAATAATTAAATTATCCCAATTGCCAATGATTTTATTCCACTTGCAAGTAGCCCGAAATAATACTAGTACTAGTATATACTAATAATAAAATTGTGATGATAATATTCATACCTTCCTACAAAGGAATCAAGAATTGCCAATGATGATTATTGGTTATATTCAAAGTTGTAATATTATTAATAAGTACTTATTTTGTATGATATGAATTGTCCCCCCCAAAGTCAAATCTCATGTTGGGAAAGTCTACCTTTGTGGGATCATATCTCCATACATAACCTCACACACAAAAAGTTGAAATCAGACAATAAAGATAATGAGAATCTTTATGATTATTAAGATAATGATATCGGGTGCCATTACACTTCAATTCAAAAATTAATTTTTAATGTATTCCCTACAAACAAATATTTTCTCCATTGCTATTCCATTCGGATATCTTCTCACAGGTATGGGGAAAAGTGGAAAACCAATGGGGCAAACTATTATAGTAGTAATTATTTGTGCCACAATTTTTATTTCTCCTTGCTCATGCTCGGGCAATTATTTTCTTCTTGTCAGACGTATAGTTAATTGTTCCTCGATCAATAACCGGACACAAATATTCATATTTTAATTTGTGTGATACTCACTCAAAATTTTATGATTTTTCTTACATTATAGGATCGTGCTTTTTGTTTGGAGACATGATGTTTTGTGAGCAGATGGAGCATGTAATTGCAATGGCATTCACACAATAAAATAATTAATGAACCGAATGCTTTGTTCATTAGACCCTTCCTTCCATTGTTCGTTTGAATGTGTATTTAAAATTAGATTATCATACTATTATTGTGTTTGTGATTCTTTTTTATTAATAGTATTTTTAATCTCTAATGCATTTGTGTGCATACATACAAAACTTTATTTTCGGTGGATTTAATGTCAAAAAGTAATCGCGAAGTATGGATGTGTTTAAATGGATAGACATTTTTCAAACTGTTTTTCTACTTTCATAGGGACCCGAGATTGTTGTTGGTTAAGCGGGGAGTTTTAAGGGTGTTTGGCGAATTAATTATTTTGAATCAGATCATTTCTAAGACAAAATAATTTTTTTAAAAAATAAAATAACTTAAAACAATATTCAATCAATTCTTTTTAATCTATTGCAATGGTAGCATTTTGGATTTCAGCTTGTTTTAGGCAAAAAAGTTGGTCTCAAAATATTCACGTAATCAGTTAACAGCTGATTTGACTAATTTATTACTCATGTAATATGTTAACAGCTAACAACTAAGTGTCAAACATGCCCTTAATAAATAACTAGATAGTTAATTATCCCATCAATTCATTGAAGTAAAACACTACAAGAATTTTCTGTTCTAGAGACCGCAAATTTTTTTGGTATAATTTAGTCACTAAAGATGTTATCGACCGAATTTGCAACCAAAAATTCGTTAACTACCATAATTTTAGCTACCAAATCCATCATTTTTCTAGTAGTGAAATAATTTAGTGATTAAATATTAATCACTAATGATGGTTGTTCATATTATCTCCCTTATTGCTGTATTTTTTTAGAATAAAAATATTAATTCATGAAAAATTTATTGCTCTATATTTTTTGAATAAAATTAAATTTTTGTTCTGATAATTAATAATTGAAATGTTAAATAATTGAAAATTCAAAATGATGTGAAATAATATCACAATCCAACAATCAAATCACATGTACATTATTGTGATCGGGGTTTGGTCTAACTAGTGGTCAAACATTTCATCTCTAAGTTCAATGGTTGCGGATAGGGGCGGATGTATTAAGTAAATATTGGTGTTATGAGACATCACTTAATTTGATAAAATTGCTATTTTAAGTTATAGAAAGATTTCAAATTTGGCTTGATTTAGGTTAGTGCAACCACTCCATTTTTGTGGTTACAACACTGTCATGACTTCTAACATAGATTTCCTCAATGTTTTTATGTTTTGACTAACATTCTCAATTGGGAACGGTTATGGTGCTTCCAAAATATTTGGAAGTTCGGTGAAGACAAAATCTCATCCATTGAATTAGATCTAACGACTATAAATTCAAAAGGGCAAAATTTTCAAAAAAAAATGTATAATAGTTTCTACATTTACCATGTCGCTGAATATATTCTATTATGTTGTTAAGATATGCATAACATGTCGCTGAGGTATGCATACATATGTCGCTGAAATATACTATAGCATGTCGCTGAGAAGTACTACATCAAGTCGCTGCATCATATATACCTTGTCGCTTGAATTTACATATGTTGGGAACTGAAGTTTTGACAGTATGGTTCAATCCGATGTTCGAACCACTCGAGTGAATTTGTGCTGCTGACAGAATCCAGAATCTGATATTTATGGAAACTTTCCATGTTTTGGAGGCTGCACTTCCTAGTCGATTTCAGCAGATCTTCAAGGGATTTTTGACTCAACCTTGTGAGGAATATTATATTGTTTCCATATATGGTTGATTGCAGGATTTATATTTATGGAAACAAGTTGGATTTCTTACCATAACCTTACCTGGTTGATGGGAATTGAGAAAGCCGCTGGAACATATTAAAAGGGGTTCTGTTGAAGATTTGCAATGAGAATTCACGCAGACATACTTTTATAGAGAGATTTTCCAAAGAAAGAGAGAGGGTGTACGAGAGGAAGAAGGAGAATACGGAAGTTCCAGTCCTGTTATTATTTGAGTTCTCTTTGGCTGGAGTTTTCATTCAATGACACATTGTTGTTAATCAATTATTCATTGATGTGTCATTGAGCCTTGATCGAACAAAAAAGGAAGCGAGATTAGTGGTCTATACATGGAGGTGACGAATATATGTATGTGTTAACTAAGAAATTTGGATTGAATATTGTTGAAAATGATTACAAGGTTCACTGAAGGGAATTATAATAATTTAAGCAAAACTGTAAAAGAAAGAAAAATTGCAGAATGGAAGAACAGGAATTAAACTTGCAGGAATGAAAGATTGCAGGAAGTAAAAATATTGAAGTGCGTCCTCTTGGGGGTGTGTGTAGATGTCCCTTTCCCATGCCATCTTTATCCTTTTATAGAGGGTGAAGCAGACATATCTCCAGGCTTCAACTGCTGATGATTCCTATCTCTTTGATTGCGCCAGGCATTGATGATACTGGATGCTCTCCCTACGCTGTTGGCTCCTATTCCTTTGATGGCGCCTATCATCAATGGCACGGGATCTCTCATGGTTACCTATGTTGTAACGGAATGAGCGTCTTCTTTCGGATAGGATTGTGGTGATGACGCCAGTTATTGAAGTTGCAGGATCCTCTCCTTGGATGGTGCTTCAGCCTCCACAATTCCCTCCAAGGGTCGTGCAATCTTTGATGCCTCATGACTCCTCTCCATACGAGGTGCAACTTATCCACACTTGGTTGTTATCCTGTTTGGTACTTGAATTGAACTGAGCTTCTCGAAGGATTGGGCTAAATTCATTGGGCCTAAATTATTGGGGTTAACAGTATGGATATCTTCCAAGGCATTTGTTGGTGGTACCGAAGTGCTTAAACCGTTGTTGATTGAAGAGGACCTTGCTGCACAGGAGTCGTACAAGGGAAACTCAAGAAGGGAGTCTTGGGGAGTACTCTACACCAAGATGGGGTTCTTGGTTGCACAACTATCTACTTGTAGACTGGAGTGTGAGTAAGTGAGTTCGTCGTAGTTCAGGGTTGGGACCCAGTGTTTGAACTGATAGTGGAACCATCCTGAATGGGTATTCCTCAGACGTAGGCTGCGGCTGAACTGGGTCAACAAATTATGTGTTTGTTCTTTTCTGTTATGCCTTTATTTTTCCGCTGTGCAAGAGTTAATTACTTCGTGTTCAAAGTAATCGTTGAACACAGAGGCTAAACAAACACGTAAAAGACTCATCTTTGCCATCCCGGACCTAACAACATATGACATGTCGCTGAATTGGGTGTGCTCCGTCGCTTAGATGCCTTCAAATGCACAGAACTACGTCACTGAAATGAATAAAATTGTGTCGCTGAAATGAATAAAATAATGTCGCTGAATTCTATTGGTCATGTCGCTAAATTGTGAGAATGCTCGTCGCTGAGATGCGTTTAAAATCACAATGAATTTCAAACGGCTCTAACTTCAAACGTCGCTGAGATGAATACACCAATGTCGGTGAATTGTATTGCCTCTGTTGCTGAGTTGTGTATGTCATGTCGATGAATTGTATATCATATATAGCAAATTCAACAAATTAAATACCTAAAACGTGAAATTATAAAACTACCCTTCCAGATCATTACAACCGTTGGATGATAAAATTGATCAACGGTGCAGATTGGAATCCGCACGATACGGATGCGGAGAATCTGTATGGTAACAAGGACGTTCTCAATTCCAATTTAACTTCTATAATTTTTTGTGATACAACTGAAAATTAAAAAAAATTTAGATCCACCGCACTAGCGAATTCGATCATACTGGCTTCCTATCATCTTCCTTAATTCCCCTTGTAAATGATGGTTGTTTGATTCCCAATTAATTTTTTTAAAAGATTACAGAACAATAGACTCATTTAATTGGATCCGAGGACTGAAATCGAGGACCGAGGAAATCGTCTGATATTTCCGAGGACAAAACCGAGTACACTTACACGATAATATTAGCATGTAGAATTTCGACATTTAGTCCTCGGAAAATATTAACCCGTTTCGGGTTGAACCGGATTCCCTTTATCGTGGACATCCGCGTGTACTATTACTCGCAATTATTTACCGTGGACGGAAACGTCTAGAACTACTCGGGAAAAAACACCCGGTTTTGGCTCTGAACCGGTTTCCCCATTACCGAGTCTTAAACCTAGGACTAGTCCAAGGGAATGTTACCGAGGACAGAAGCAGGTAATTGTCCTCGGAAATAAGTTTGTAATTAGGGCTTTTTTACAGCCTTTCCCCATTTCAATCAACAGTTCCCAGTTTCCCCCCCAAATAACAAAAACACCGCGCAGAGCCATTTTCACCACCCTTCTCCGACGACGACTCCTCCGCCCAGCACCGACAACGCCGACGCCGTTCCCGCCCAGCACCGACCACGCCGACGCCGTCCCCTTCAACGCTACGTGGCCTCTGCAGTTCATATTGCCACAAAGGTAACTCATTCCGGCCGCATTCTACTCACCCTTTCACTGCAATTTCACTCGGTTATGCATATTGCTACCTTTTCAGTTACTTGATGTGCTGCCATTTTTTTGATTATGCATATGTTGATGATTTTAGTGTCATCATGTATTTTGGTGTAATTGGATTTACTAAAGTTTGGCTTATGTTGTAGTCGAGCTATATAATATGGGTTAGGATGTGCGGAGTGCACACTCACATAAGCCACTACGACAAAGGATGACCTAGCGAGAGGTCAAGAGGAATGAATTAGGAGGTATATAAAAAGATGTGGAAGGAAAAGAAAGACAGCAAGCAGCCTATGGGTTAGTCATGACCATGACTAGATTGTAGATAGGTTGCTAGAATTTCATTCTCTTTTGTCTTTCAATACAGCAAACGAGAGTAGACTTAATCATGGTCATGACTAAGACCAGTGTAGTTTGCTGGAACTTGTTTTGTCTTTTTCCTTGTGCAGTTATGTGGGGGGTATTTAATCATGGTCATGGACTAATTTAAATTCGTATTGCTGGATAAATTAACTATCAGCAATTGAATTTGAAATTTGAATTCAAATCTGTTTTTGAATTTGAAATTGAACTTGAAATTCAAATTTGAATTTCAACAATTGCACCCCTTCATAATTGGTTGTATCTTTCAAGAATCATGACCTTTCATCAATGGTGTGTGTCTTCCAATTACTACTACATTCATCCTCTATAAATATGAATTCCTGCAGAATTCATAGAAACGACAAGAAAACATACGAGAAACACAAAAAACACTACAGACACAATAATTCTGCAATCCTCCAAGCCAATTCTCTTATTTCTTTCGAAATTCGAGTGCATCTTTTGGATTATCCCAAAGTTGATTTGCAATGGCAAAATACAACTTTAGAAAAGTGTTCTACACACGATCCAATCGATTATCCAAGTTCTTCATATTTTGATTCTCATATCCACATACTGCGAAAATCCCCCAACAATCTAAAGTTGTATTTTTCGTGAGAATCATGGCGGAATCGATGAAGAACCTGACTTCAAAGTTCGAGAAATTGGACAAAATTTGAAGGCAACGATTTTCGAAGATGGCAAAAGAAGAGGAGGCGTTTATGAAGCAACCACAGGGATTTGTTATGCCGGAATGAGCATAAAGTATGTAAACTAATTAAATCCTTGTATGGGCTGCTGAAACAAGCTCCAAAACAATGGCATCAAAAGTTTGATGATGTTATCTTGTCAAGTGGATTTAGTTTAAATCAAACTGACAAGTGTGTTTATTGCAAATTTGATGAAAATGGTAAAGGAGTCATCATTTGCTTGTATGTGTCGATGACATGTTGATTTTTGGCACAGACCAAAGACAAGTCGATATGACAAAAGAAAATTTTTGTCATCTAAATTCTCTATGAAGGATATGGGGGGGAGGCAGAAGTGATTCTTGGAATAAGAATCAAACGAGAGAACAAAGGAATTTCAATCACACAATCTCATTATATTGAGAAAGTGCTCAAGAAATTCAATTTTTATGACTGTTCTCCTATTAGCACTCCATTTGACCCGAGTATGAAACTTATGGCCAAATAATGGAGAAGCTGTGTCTCAACTCGAATATTCAAAGTTGATAGGTTGCTTGATGTATGCAATGACAAGCACAAGGCCGGATATTGCATTTTTGCTATAGGCAAGTTGAGTAGGTTTACAAGTAATCCTAGTACTCACCATTGGCAAGCTCTAAGGCGAGTGCTTAAATACTTGAATAAAAACTATGGATTATAGATTGACATATATTGGATTCCCTTCGGTCATAGAAGGTTATTCGGATGCAAGTTGGATCACTAATATGGAAGATCATTCTTCCACTAGTGATTGAGGTATTCTTTACTTGGGGGGAGGTGCTATTTCGTGTGGGCTTCCAAAAATCAAACTTGCATCACAAATTCAACAATGGAATCTGAATTTGTTTGCTTTAGCTTCTGCCTGCAAGGAAGCTGAATGGTTTAAGGAATTTAATTTATAAAATTCCATTATGGCCTAAACCTATACCACCCATTGCTATACATTGTGACAGTGCAGCCACATTGGCTAAAGCTTATAGTCAAATGTATAAATGGGAAGTCTAGGCATTTAGGCATCCGACATAGCATGGTTCGTGAGCTCATCATGCATGTGGGATAATTTTAGTTGATTTTGTGAGATCTCAATGTAATCTAGCTGATCATTTGACAAAGGGATTAGCTAGGGACTTGGTTCACAAGTCGGCCATAGGGATGGGTTTGAAGTCCAATTAAAATTTCTATTGGTAAGATACCAAATTCCCTTTCAATACAACATTGGAAGCTGAATTCAATGTGGAAAGCTTACCCAGAGAAATTGGAACACATAAATAGTACATCCCAAGGTATGTGTTCGGACCTGCAAGTAGGTAGGATGAAATTTATTTCTTAATAGTGCATATACAGGTGCACGAGTTAAAAGAGCTACTATATGAGCATGGAGTGTGGCCGCTTCAAAAAGCTTGGACTTGGCTTTGTATATGCTTATGAATGGATAGGGACGCATGGCCGTAGATAGCGGTCAAGTGAAGGCTTAGAGTGTTGTAATTAACTTGTGTGTACGTTTATCTTCATGTATTCAAATGAGTTGAAAGGTTCAATCCTAAGGACACCTTGATTCTCGAATGCTTGGAATGTGTATCGTACTAAGATGGAAATTCAATCGTCACGATATTTTCATTTATGCATGAGTTTGGTTTTATTGTGTGGATTTAGAAATCATGGATTACACTAAAATGGGGGAGGATTGTTGATGATTTTAGTGTCATCATGTTATTTTGGTGTAATTGGATTTACTAAAGTTTGGCTTATGTTGTAGGGTCGAGCTATATAATATGGGTTAGGAGGTGCGGGAGTGCACACTAACATAAGCCACTACGACAAAGGATGACCTAGCGAGAGGTCAAGAGGATATGAATTATGAGGATATGAAAAGATGTGGAAGGAAAAGAAAGACAGCAAGCAGCCTGATGGGTTAGTCATGACCAGGACTAAATTGTAGATAGTGTTGCTGGAATTTCATTCTCTTTTGGTCTTTCAATACAGCAAACGAGAGTAGACTTAATCATGGTCATGACTAAGACCAGTGTAGTTTGCTGGAACTTGTTTTGTCTTTTTCCTTGTAACAGTTATGTGGGGGGGTATTTAGTCATGTCATGACTAATTTAAATTCGTATTGCTGGATAAATTAACTATCAGCAATTGAATTTGAAATTTGAATTCAAATCTGTTTTTGAATTTGAAATTGAACTTGAAATTCAAATTTGAATTTCAACAATTGCACCATTCATAATTGGTTGTATCTTTCAAGAATCATAACCTTTCATCAATGGTTGTGTCTTCAATTACTACTACATTCATCCTCTATAAATATGAATTCCTGCAGAATTCATAGAAACGACAAGAAAACATACGAGAAACACAAAAACACTACAGACACAATATTCTGCAATCCTCCAAGCCAATTCTCTTATTTCTTTCGAAATTCGAGTGATCTTTTGGATTATCCCAAGATTTGATTTGCAGTGGCAAAATACAACTTTAGGAAAGTGTTCTACACACGATCCAATCGATTATCCAAGTTCTTCCTATTTTGATTCTCATATCCAACATACTGCGAAAATCCCCCAACAATTGCTGCCATTTATGTTACTTGATGTGCTGCCATTTTTTTTGGGCTCCGTTTGTAACTACATTATTTTCTTTGTGGGCTCCTCTGATTAGTGTTTGTAACTACATTATTCCACTCATCTATGTTTTGTTCCAGTGCGTTTTGCTTGGCATTTTTTTTGGAGATCTTTTTTGCTTATTCTTGTTCTACCGATTCTCATAAGGTAAACCGAGGCACCAAGATTTCAGTTTGATGAAGTATTTCTGTGATCTTTCCTCGAGTGTGTTTTGAACTTGTTATCTCTTGTGAGGAGGTGCTTCACTTGCTATGTTTGTTGTTCTGGAACTCTTGGTGACGCTTTCTAAATTTAATAGGTCGATATATAGATTAGGGTTACGGGGGGGGGGGGGGGGGGGGGTTACATAAATTATATGTCCAATTCAACAGGTGTATCCATGTTTTGTTCCATTGCTTTCCACCTTCTCCATAGTTCATTATATGTTGCTATTAGAATTGTGAATTCTAAAACCAGTAAAAGGTAATCTGTTTTAACATGAGAATCTATGTTATTCCCCTTGTAGTTCATTACTAAATAACTCTTAATTTAGCTAACTCATGTATGTGCTTGATGGGATAGACACAGCATTAAGCCTTTAGACATGCATAGACAGACGGGAGTTAAACATGGGGCTTTTATTATCTTGGAGTGATTGGAGCCCTTCAAGCTGTAAGATAATTGATTCTAGTGGTCCAGGGAAAAGTTTGATTCTAGACAGACAGGAGCTAAACCTAGGCTTTGATTAACAGTTTGATCTCTTTTGCTCTCAGTATTGGTATTGCTAACTACAATTTCCACCAATAAAATGAACTTGAAATCTTGCATGGGTGAAAATTGATATAGTCTAATTTTAATTCAGTAAGTAATTGTCATCATTCAATTAGGTTGATTGAGTAGTGGAACTTAAGTTTTCTTAGGAAAAAAAAAATCACTCACTTTTCAATTTACTGTTTAAATGATAGAGAATTTGAATTCAAGAAAATTGGTCATTTTTTTCCTTCCTCACTCTCAAAGATTTTAAGACATATATTAGGATTTCTTCATTACACTTGAAGGATTTTTCCAATAAATAGAAATAAAACATGTGAAGAACTCACTTTTACAAACTAATTACGGAACAGTTGCTTTCGTTGTCCTTGTTTAGCTCTTTGCAGTGATTCCTCATTTAATGATATTATGTTGTGATTAGTAAATACTGAACATTTAATTTTTAAGGTCTGCACCATGGGGAAGTATTATTCTCGTTGTGATTATTGTGAAGAAAAATAGGATTTATTTAAATGTGAAATTAAATAGGGATTTTGTAAATGTGATGACGTACTGGAACACATTTTCTCATTTATTTAAATTGAATTGTGTGATGGTGTTTTGTATTAAAATCTGCTTCATTCCATTTTATGATATATTTTACCAAAAATTGTGCAGGATGTCAGACAAAAATCCCAAGAATCCCAAGGGACTTGATATGATGATGAGATCATGGCGGGCTAAGTCACGGAGTAGACAGTCGGAGCAGGGCGGGTCTTCTACTTCTTCATTTGTTCCAGGTGCGTTTAAAATTTAATCAATTAATACGCATTTGATGTGACAAGGGTTGTATACATATGTTGTTTGTGTGTTCCATATATAATACAGAATCAGTTGACCTAGGAGAGGCAACACAACCTGGTGAGCACACTGATCCTGATAGTACAGAGGCCCCGGATGATGATTTAGGTTGGTGTTTTCACAATCTTATACAAGCTTAATCTATGTCATACTAATATGTATGTTTCAATGATTGTATTTATAGGTGCTGAAGATGTCCATGTTGTTTGTGCTGTATTTATAGCTTAATGTATGTTTCAATGATTGTATTCAACATATCATAATCAAGTAGGTTAAAGAGGGCAAATCGGCCACACACTTTCGATGTGTTCCAAAAGACACATAAGAAGAATGACAAGACCTATGTGACTAAGAATGCAGAGCATCTGGAGGTATGTTATGTTAGTTTTGTCAATTCTTAAAAAGGTTAGTACTTGTTTGCTAATAAAAAATTCTGACTAATTCATATGTAATTATCTATGTAATAGAGAGATTTTCAGGCAGCCTCACAGAAGATGGCATCGCAGGGAAAGGTGGATCCCAATGTTGTCTACTTTAATGTTAGTGGTGGGAAAACCCACCAACAACGTATTTATGGGATCGGGTCCTTAGCGGATGATGTTTGTCTCCCAGGAGCTCGCAACACTTCCCGCCGTCCAGCTCCACCATACCCTCCGCCTCCACCTGCACAGCCTGCCCTACGGGTCGCGGATGACCCTGAATTCCAGGCTATGCTTCAGCATATGAGGACCCTTGAAGAAGAGGTATATAGATGGCGAGGAGGACACAGAGGACCACATGACGGCCCCGATGGTGATGACGCTGCTACGATGACTTAGACATGCATGTTTACTGACATTTTGTTGATGGTTGTATATGAGATATTTGGTACTCATTTATGTGTTCGTTTGTTGTTGTCGTTTATCACTCTGTTTAACTTAGATGGATATTTTTTCATTTTGAAACTAAGGCGTTGGGTGATTTGTGGTTTATTGTTGGATATTGTTAAAGTTTTGGATATTGCACAAGAGATGCGTGTTCGTTCATATTTAGGGAATGCTCAAATTTATTTGTTGGTAATCTTCATTGTTGGTTTGTTGCTGTCACAGGTAGCTGTGGAGGAGCTGAAACAAATTCTGCAGGGAATGTTGATTTTTTTTTTA
Organism: Hygrophila difformis; assembly: GCA_030278955.1. NCBI lineage: Eukaryota > Viridiplantae > Streptophyta > Magnoliopsida > Lamiales > Acanthaceae > Hygrophila > Hygrophila difformis. The sequence continues at coordinate 18,430,278 of JAOANR010000008.1, read as the reverse complement.
CCGGGGACAATTCCTTGGACTAGTCCTTGGAAATTTCAAATTATTTGACCGTTACCGAAATCCTTTTTCCGTGGATATAGGCGAGGTGAAATCATCCGAGATAATCCCGAGGACATAAAGGACGACTAGTCCACGGAACAAACATTGATTAGACCGGATTTGGACCGGACTATTCCTAGTACATTAGCAAGGACGAGTCCACGGCAAAAATTCGGACGACCATTTCCGAGAACTAATACTCCCAAAATGTCTTTTGGAGAACGGGAGAATAGCTTGTACCTGTCCTCGAAATTGTACACGGTTAAAATCGGTCCTCGGAATAGTCCACGTGCAGTTTTGTATGACGAGACTTTAGGCGTGGACGACGGAGGGGGGACAACTCCTCGGAAACTTTAGGTTGCCTTGTACTAGTCCTCGGAAAAAGTTCCTCGGCAAATAATTTTTTTTATTTTTTTTTTTTCTTGTAGTACACTCTATTAGGTAAGTTATTTGTTCAGAATTTAAAAATTCT
>JAOANR010000008.1:18413778-18429267 GCA_030278955.1 Hygrophila difformis | reverse complement strand
AAAGCCATACCAAGTTGCGACCATGCATGTGGAAAGCAACAACGATCTAGAGGAAGTCTGCAATCAAAAGGCTGAACTCGCAGATTAAATGACCATAGAACTAGTCCGAGACAGACCTATGTTTGCATCGAACGAAAACCGAGGGCCGCATGACCTCTAAAAAGTGAGTACGCCAAACCATGGCGGAAGAAGAATTTTGCTTCGATGTGTCAAAGACGGAAAAGATTCTCGACTCACTCTACGAGAAGCACCAAATCTGACTTCCCACAGGCCAAAAATTGGCCACGGAAGAAAAGATTAACGGACAAATGTACTGTAAAAATTAGCCTACGTATTTCTTTATAAAGAGTAACAGAAAATAAAAAGAAAATCTTAAATTCAATTTCTTTTTAGAGAAGTAATATAAAATAAATAAATAAAAAATATGAAAAAACATAAAGATTAAAATGAAAATTACATAATAAGTAACCCGTCGAGACTTGACGGAAATAATTATATAGTTTATATATTGTATATATACTTATATCATATGAAGTGATAATGCGCGTGGGCATCCATCTAATCAGGTCATTATGCTTTGTCATTCAAGTAAGATGGCTCATAAATTAGACTGCCCCAATTCTCCATTTAGGATAACGCATCCAGAAAATGATGCCAAACAATATTTCATAGTTCAAGCCAATTCTAAGAAACTTTCATTACAGTAAATAAGTCGCTAAATCGTGCATTTTTCTAATTGAGTCAGCCACTTCAAATGGCAATTAAAGTAAGAAAAAGCTGAGACAACAAAAGCGCCCAAATATTCATATCACTATGATCTTCCTCTACCTCGAAATCCACCACCACGACCACCTCCACGGAAACCACGACTTCCTCCACGGCCTCCTCTTCCCCCACCACGACCTCCACCTCTGAAAGCCTGTTGTTGTCGCTTGGGCTGCAGGTGAAAGCAAGTTGGAAAATTGGTTCTGAAAGGGTAGGGGGTAAGGCCTCAGGTGTCGCATTGGTATTGTGGGGGTCGGGAAGTAGCCTTGGTATACTTGTGATTGGAACTGTGGGATAGGCAGGATTGATGCCATGCATAGTTATCAAAATCGCGATCCTGATCGTAGGATCGTGCGATCCTACGATCTCACCCATAAAAAACGATCCGGATCGCCATAGGATCGCAGTAGGATCGGTAGGATCGGAGTAGGATCGTAGGATCGCTGAGCGATCCGATCCTACCCCTTTGGTTTTTTTTTTTTTTTTTTCAGAGCAAAATTACTTATTATCTCTACCTCTTTGTGATTTTGGTCATGATGTTATTTTTGTCAATTTTGTTTAATGTATCTTTGCATATATTGAACTCAAAATTGTTGGGTTCTATGTCAGTGTTTAACTTCTATTGGATCATTAATAAGCATACAATTAACTATCAAATTCTTGTTAAAAATTGATCTAAAATATATATTTTCAATTATACATGTCACCAGTTTAATGAGATAATTAACAAATATTAATTTTTAAAAGTATAAATAATAATTTCATAGGATCTTAGGATCCCGATTCGATCCTACGATCCCGATCTTACAAAGACAAAAACGATCCTACTTAGGATCCCGATCTTGATAACCTTGATGCCATGTAATATTTCAAGGGTATTCCTTCGTATGCTGGGGAATAAAACCGATTACTTCTCAAAAAAAAATCATATGAAGTGATAATAAATTGTATTTTGAGTAATAGAAAAATGTAAAATGATTTTATATATATATATATATATATTCCAAAAAGAGTGTATATGATAATATAATTTAACTATTTTTAAAACTAACAGATAAATCATATTAAACTGCCTTCTTTAACTTTTGTGGCTTGTCTAGTACAAACCTAGCGAATCAACAAAATAAACATTAAAATAATATTTTTTAATTTAAAATTTTATTTAAAACAAAATAAAATTTAAGTATAAGTATTAAGCATTATGAAATTTATTCTCACAGTTTGCTAAAAATTTCACTGCATATTAATACTTTGACTCTCCTTTTGCTAGTGGCACGAGATATCACAACATATAACTGGTAATGGCTAAAAATAGTTTTGGAAGATAGAGTTCAACATTTTTTAAAAATTGACCTTAACTTTTGTTTCTAGTCATAACAAAACAAAATGCGAGTGTGAATTGTCTCATCTGAAATTGAATGGGGAATTCGACTAAATCAGATGGGTTCATAATCATTCTACCAATTAATGATTTCCTACTTTCATGGTTTCCCGAAATTAGTTTAGCCTCAATTATATAGTTCCCCATGTTGGTCACTATCAACCTACTTCCATTGCAAGAACACTTGATTCAGTAATACAGAACACTTGATCGTGTTAGATATTCCGGTTAAAATATTTCATCGTCATTATCTATGCTTTCATTCTCTTGAGAATATTGTTAGAACTGAGATATACATTTTCATTTGCAGACATACGTTTCATGATTTAATCATTGATCGTATATCATTTGTAGGGCTAGTATAGCACTATCTTTAAAAATGTCTCGATTTGAAGTAGTGTAGATTATATTTGTATATATACTCTCACAAAATGTCGTTATAGGATCACCGTATAGTTTATAAGAATATCATTTGGAAATGTTATGTCTGATTGTACATCTCCAAGATCAATATCAACTTTACCATCACTTACGTCAAGTATCCATTTTGTAAATTTTCTGTCATATATAAATTTCACTGTAAACAACATTTCTTGTCTTATCTTAAGTTAATCCATCTTAATTAGATATTAATACTTTGAATTAATCCATCTTAATATTTTGAGGCCCCTCTTGCTAGTGACACGAGATATCTCAATATATAACTGTTTGTGGCTAAAAAACTAGTTTTGAAAGATAGAGTCCAACTTTCTTAAAAGATTGACATTGACTTTTGTTCATAATCATGGCAAAACAAACTGAGTGGGAATTTTATCATTTGAAATCGAATGGGGAATTTGGTTAAATCCGACGGGCTCATAATTATTCTACCAATCAAGATTTTCTACTTTAATTGTTTCCAGAAATTAGTTTAGCCTTAAATGTATGGTTCGTATCTTGGATACTATCAAGCTGATTCCATTTCTTGATTTATTTTATGGATCTATATTCCTAAGAAGCATGACTATGCCACCCTCCTTCAACTATATTTCATGATTTGGTAATCTAGAACACTTCATCGTGTTTAGACATTTCAGTGAAAATAGTTTATCGCCGTTATCTATGCTTTCACCCTCTTGAGAAATATTGTTAAAACTGAGATATACCTTTTCATTTCTAGAAATATGTTCTATGATGTAATTATTGATCCTATCAACCATCTTATTGGTAGGGTCTAGTATAGCACTATCTTTAAAAATGTGTGGATTTGAAGCATGGGAGACATTCGACGAATTCGAATGTTACTATTGCAGAAAGATAAACACCTAATCGTTGTTAAAGATGGACGAGGAACTCAAGGAAGAACTCCTCGGACTAAATGACCAGATGGAGGAAGTCTCCATCTCAGACAAAGACGAAAGATCCAAGGGTGATCAATCTGCCAAAGATGGTCAAAACATGAAGCTCACTCCAGGGCGTCAGAGTTACGCTTGGGTGACTAGTATGTTGCCTACAAAAATTGGCTCAGGGGGCAAGGATGATGCTCCGAGACAGCAAAAATTCACAAAGTTGCCCATCAAAGATCCACCAAGTGGCTCGGGGGGCACGAGTGCAAGTAGAAGTTAACTCACGAAAGAGCGGGCAAGCAAGGCAGCCGAATCAACAAGGCCATCCATGGATAAGTCCAAACAGCCAGTAGCGACCATGGCATGTATAGGATCAGTGACCACTCAACCTGCTGAGGAATAGATGGCAAATAGTTGGGCAGAACTTATCTATGAAACTGAGATAGAGCAAGATCCCGCGTGATAATTTCTCATTGAATTCGAAAATGTCATTCACCCAGATTCTGATTCGAAAAAATCTCGGATTACACCTCCGATCATTTTTGTCACCAATCAAGGGAATACATTCTCATATAAAGCCACTTTATGTGGAGGCATAAATAGAAGTCAAGAAAATCAGGAGGGTCTTCGTGGACAACAGGGCAGTGTTCAATTGCATTCCATTGTCTACTTTGAGGAAGATTCAGAAGAAAATCTCCAACTTGGTCAAAACTTGCATGAAGATGGTAGGATTCTCGGGCGAGTCAACGGCACCACTCGGGATGATAGTGGTCCAGTTGGAAGTTGGACCAAAACTATGCCAACAGTCTTTTTCGTACTGGATGCAGACACATCGTATGGTGCACTGCTTGGAAGAGACTAAATTCATGCAGCAAGATGCATACCTTCAACTATCAACAATTGATATTTTGGGATGAAGACCGAGTAATCATGGTTGATGCATCTTCAAGTCCATTCCAGGGAGTGCAGAGCTTCAGGATGAGTCGGTTCATTATACAAGAATGTTCCCGCCTGTATCTTTGACCCTATGATAGGCCAATTTTGGATATCCCGATATACGGCCTTGGAAGCGATGTTTCCGACTACTAGGCATTTGACGCCAAGGAATGTAATGGCTCGTCATTCAGCCAACAATCAATGTATAAACCTTGTAAATATGATGAATAAAACAGATGCACATATTTACAATTGTTTAGTAGAGTCGGGCTCCCTGCCAAACAATGGTTCAGGCAACCACTTACAAAAGAATGACAATACCTTGGAACCTTACCAGTTGCCTGAATTGCTAGAAAAGTATGAATCCATGGCTTACTTGGAAGATCCTTTGGTAGAATTTGACATTGGTTCAAATGATCGCCCAAGGATAGTTCGGTAAAGTGGTTAATGAACAGAAGACCAACAAGAAAAAGTAACCGACCTTCTAAGAAATATCAAACTTGTTTGGCGTGGGATTATACAGAAATTAGGAGTGGGAATAGGCCAGGCTACCCGACAGGGGCCTACGGCCTAGCCTATCGAAGGCCAGGCCAGGCCAGGCCTTTTTTATAAACAGGCCGGGCTCAGGCTATTTCGAAAGCCTATTTAGCTAAATAGGCCAAGACCAGGCTTTGTAAAAAGCCTATTAGGCCTACCAGGCCGGCCTATCTATCATTATTATTAGTATGTTTATGTTTACTACATAGGAATGTGTAGTATTATATTATTTTTTGTAGAAGTAATTATTTATGTAGAAGTATTATTAATTTATTATTATTAGTGTGTTCTTAAAATATTTATAAGTTTTTTCTCGCATATAATACTTGTAGACTTGTAGATAACAACTTTCCCAAGTGCACAAATTCATGTCTTCAAATCTTATGATTACATCCGAACATATATAAAAGAATTTTAACTTAATTTTAAATAGGCTTAATAAGACTTTTAAAAGGCTTAAAAACCGGCCTATTTAAATAAAGAGGCCAGGCTTAGGCCTATAAGGTAGGCCTATCAAAGGTAATAGGCCAGGCTCGGGCCTTAAAAATTCGACGCAGGCCTAGGCCGTTCAAGCCAAGGCCTAGCCCGGCCTAGCCTATTTCCACCCCTAACAGAAATGCCCGAGTTAGATAGAATTATGGTCGAACACAAACTTTAAACCTTTCAAGCAACCTTTCAGGAGGTTCGATCCAGAACTGTTACCAAAAAGTCACGGAAAAAATCCAGAAGTTATTAGAAGCCAAGTTCATCCGCCCATGCAAGTATGCAGAGCGGTTATCTAATATCGTTCCCGTGACCAAGAAAAATTGCAAGATAAGATTCTGCATTGATTTTCGTAACTTGAATCTAGCCACACCCAAGGACGAATACGTCATGCCCATAGCAGATATGGTAGTTGATGCTGCAGTAAAGCATAAGATGTTGTCTTTAAAGGACGGATACGTTGGGCATAACCAGATCTTCTTTGCCAAAGAAGATGTACCCAAAACAGCCTTCAGATGCCCAGGTCCAATCGGCGATTACGAATGGGTAATATTAGTAATGCCATTCGGTTTGAAGAATGCGGGCGGCACCTATCAAAGGGCAATGAATATGATATTCCATGACATGATTAGGGATATCATGGAGGTCTACATCGATAATGTCATAGTCAAATATAAAGGATTCGATGAACACTTAAAAGACCTAGAGAGGGCTTTCATCTGTATGCAGTCCTACAATCTGAAAATGAACCCAAGCAAATGTGCTTTCGGAGTTTCTACCAGAAACTTCCTCGGGTTCTTGATACATCAGCGAGGGATAGAGGTTGATGCCAAGAAAGCTAAGGCTATTATGGAAATACCTCCTCCTCGGAGGGTGAAGTAAGTACAAAGTTTGCTTTGAAAAGTATACTTCCCTAGACGATTCATAGAAAACTCCGCAGGAAACGTACAACCTATCAAAAAGCTTCTTCAGGGCGTAACAAGCTCACAATTGCAATGGGGCGAATCCCAACAATAAGCGTTGATGAAATCAAGAGAGCATTGATCAGCCCTCCAGTACTTATTCCCCCGAAAATGGACAAGAAGCTTGAGCTTTACGTAGCATCCTCAAGTCATCCCATCGGTTGTCTTCACGCCCAAGATTAGGATGATGGTAAAGAACGGGTTGTCTATTATTTAACTAAGACATTAGCAAGACTCAAACTCAACTAATCCATCACTGAGAAGATATGTTACCCCTTGGTTTATGCATGCAAGAAACTGGAGCACTACATGTTGCCTAGGGAAACCGAGGTCGTATCTAAATTCGACCTTGTAAAGTTCATTTTGAAAAGACATGCTCATAAAGGTCAATTAATGGAATGGGCCTTAAAATCGCACCATTTGCCCTAGTACCCGTGTCAATCAAAGCCGTTAAGGGACAAATAATTGCGGAATTCTTCACCGAACATCCAAATATGCTGGAACCCGAAGAAGACAATAACGAGATGTATGTCGCAATACGTCCATGGGTCATGTACTTCGATGGATCAAGCACAAGCACCAGGTCAGGGGCTCGAGTCTATATCTCCGGCCCAAATAGAGAAGAAATAAAACTATTTCTTTAGCTAAATCCTATGACCAACAATGATGCCGAATACAAAGCATTGATCATCAGACTTAAACATTAGTCTTACGGAAATCAAAATCGGTCAAAATCCAGGGTGATTCTCAGTTGGTGCTCAACCAAGTAATAGGGACGTACCAATGCAAACATCCGGTTTTTTGAGATATCAGGAAAGAGTCCTGAAATTACTTGAGCAAATCCCCGACGTATCCATCGAATACGTACCGATGGAATATAACTACGAAGCCAACAATTTAGCTCAACATGCTTCGAGATATAAGACGCATGATGGGTTCCATGACTCATTCCCGAGCATCAACATGGTCGAGGCTTCCTTACTTTGTGACGTAAGAAGAATCGAGAAACAAGCCACAACAGGCCAAATATTGATGTGCCCTATGGACGAGAATACGAACAACATTGATGTCTCAAATGATTGGCGGCGCAAGGAAATCATTGAATATTTCCTTAATCTTTCAAACACGGATAACTAAAGCATCAAGGCTAAGGCCCTTCGGTTCGTATATGAGGATGGAATTCTCTATAAGAGATCCTTGGAAGGCATTCTACTTAAATGCTTAGGTCCCGAGGAAGCCAAATTAGCAATGGTTGAAGTTCACGAAAGAATATGTGGAGCCCATCGCGCGGTATTAAACATTCAATGAACACTTCATTGTTATGCCTATTTTTAACCAACTTTGTTCGATGATTGTATCCGGTTCACCAAAGAGTCTTTGGCATATCAAAGGCACGGTGATCTAAATCATTTGCCAATAACAAGTTTGAATTACTCGATTAAGCCCGGGCCATTTAAAGACTAGGTTATGGACGTAATTGGTCGGATTACTCCTCCTTCCAGTAAGCGTCACGAGTATATTTTAGTGGCAATTGATTACTTTACCAAATGGGTAGAAATCATCCCTCTCACAAAGGTGGATCAAGATGTGGTAATCAACTTTATTGATAAGCACATAGTGCATCAGTTCGGGATTCCACATTCTATCCTAACGAATCAAGGGACAGTGTTCGTCGGAAACAGAATAGTCGAATACACAGACGACTTAGGGATCCGATTGTTGCATTACTCGCCATATTATCCACAAGCCAATGGCCAAGCGGAAGCAACAAACAAAAACATCATCCAGATCATAAGGAATATGACAAAGGAAAACCCTAAGAAATGGCATGAACTCTTATCCAAAGTCTTATGGGCTATTAGGAATTCTAAGAGCACTGACACGGGTTTGGAAGAAACAATGCAACAATTCTCCATGACCAGTATCAGGAAGAAATGATGCAACAACTGAATCAAACGGACACAATCCGATAAGAGGCGATTGATAATCTTACTCGAGAAGCCCAGAGAAGGGCTCGTTATTACAAAAAATCCGTTTAAAATTCAACTTTCAAAAAAGTGATCTTGTTTGGAAAACAATATTGCCGATGGTTAAAGATCGCGAGTTTGGAAAATGGTCTCCCAATTGGGAAGGGCCTTATAATATTAACAAAGTATTTAGCAACGGTGCATACCAACTAATAGACAATGATGGAATCTTAGTACATTATAGCATCAATGCTAAATATTTAAAGAAGTATTATCCTTCTACTTGGGATAATACTTTACATTCCGGGTAAAAAATACAGGAAAGAAAGATCTACAAAATGGGCATATCAAAACTACACGTGTTGCTACACTTGATCTATTTTGAAAGGTCTTCGTGCTGACGATGACTTCTTGGTCGGAATCGATGAATTGGAGTTCCTTGAAAGTCTCCAAAGCCTAGATCAGGTCTTGATCCCGAGGATTGAACTCCAAAACCTGTTCGCCAACGAGAAAAGGATTCCTTGCAGAAATACTGGGAGTCACCGCTCAGTGTAAGAATCGTCTTTCTAGACACAAGAGTCATAAGCTCTCTAGCAGATGACACCGCCGCAGCAACACACAGAGATACTCTTCTCTGGTTTTGCAGTGTCTAGTGTTGTGCTCTTCTGATTACAACAAGGGACCTCATATACGTAAGCAGTATCCTTGTTTTTGATGATACGACGGATCCGTTCTTGGGCACCCCCTTTCAGAACGCCGATGCCTGTAAACCAACGCTCTGGGAGGTTACAAAAAGTATATTTCCTGGTTTCCCCGGTTTTCAGATGAAGAAACCCATTCAATGGAGATAAAATTGTCAAAAATAGGGTTGGAAGAGGGCCATAAAGCCCATAATCCGTAGTTACAAGGATAGCTTTTCGAAGAACAGACAACAGCCATGAAAGGTAAAAAAAAAAATGGAGGTTTTGGAAAAAGACGAGAATCACAAGCAGAAAAGGCCATGACAAAGCATAGCCATTGGCGATTTTATAGCCGTAAAACGGTTGACGTCACCAAATAAAGGAGAAGACGTTACAGCCATTACTGGCACGTAACTTCCGCCAATCGCAAGGAATGGTCACTGTACAAACCGCCTCGAAAAGGCACATTTGTAGTGGTTACCAAGAATGGATAAACACGAATCTACGTATTGCAAGAAATATCCATTCATGAAGTCTGGAAATGACGGGAGCTGTCTGACATCCCGAGCTAAGGAGAATAAGAGACTTTTTCTGCGAAAAAATAAGCCAAACACTTGGCCCATATTTGCTGAAGGACGGGGGGAGGGGGGAATGTTTTAACACATAAAAAATGTGTTAATAAAGCCCAATACGATTTCAAGCCCAAATCACATAGAGGGCCCAATAACCAGGTTTGGACGGAGAAAGACAACCCAGGACCAACCCATGGATCCCAAAGAAATCATCCCGAGCAACAGTGGCGGAACTAGAAATTCGATCCAGGATGGTCAAAAATTTAGTTAATTCTTCATCCGTTCCATGTAATATGTTTTGTTACTGTTGGGTACGATAATTAAGCTGAAGTTTTTTTTTTTGAAACATTGACGCGTATGTATTGGCAAAGATGTGTGGGAGCTCAAACTATACAAATTATAAAGGGGAAAAAAGGGGGATACGGAGCCGGGTGGGAATCTAACCGAACCATAAGGTTGAAAGTCAGATGACATGATCATTAGGCCAAGTCCCCATTCCCAGCTGAAGTTAATTAAGTGGAAAAATATTTGGAATTAGAGAAAGAATGAAAAAAAAAATTGAGAAAAAAAGACATTTATTAAAATTGGGGTTTATATATTACTAATATTATTTTTACATTAAAAATAAAATATATAAAAAAATTAAAAAAATTTTAAAATTTCATGGTGGTCAGCTGACCACCCTGGTTATATACTAGTACCACCACTGCGGAGCAAGCCACTTACTTTAAATAAAGGCGCAATATGAGGATAACAAGCCCGCGCTGCCAAACTGCCCGAGCACCACGAGTCAAGGGGAATGATTCCGAAACGCTGCACGGTGATGTCATCCCAAGCGAAGAGGCGTTTTCATCCTCGCGGAAGGCTTATCTGTGCCAATCCGAATAAAGGCAGGAGAAGACTTAGCTCTAGTTTAAATTTTTTGTCTTTTCCAGAAAAGGTATCTTTTTGTAACAGGGACATCTACTTAAATAAATAGGCATATTAAACGATGTAAAAACAGTTCCAACACCACCCAACATTTCAATACAATATCTATCTTTACTTTTCAGTATTTTACTTCTCTTTATCGCTTTATTTAATGCTTTTTCGCATTTCCTTTCATTTAATTTTTTCGTGATGCTCTAGTTTCTAGCATTCCTTGGGATAGTTCTCATCCTGTTTTCCGTCTTGAAAGCATCGTCTAGAGGATTAATCGTTACTCCAAAACGGCAGTAACATTCTGTTAGTTAAATTGGTTAAATAGTTTCTAACGTTTTAACTCGGCTCGTAAATCTATATAATAAATCCTGAATACTTTTTGGCATCTGCATACTCTTTTGTCCTTATTAAATTTAATTCATCCTTATTTATTTTAAAGGGTTAATCAGTCATTATATGCTCATTTTTAGATCAACGATCAACGGCTCTTATTAAAACACATAGGCAGACTGGGTTCACACGTAATCTGCTGGCGAATTACACGTCATCGGACACATCATCAATATTTATATTTAGAAAATAAATCTATCTATTAATATAACAAAATCTTGAGAAAATCTTTATATATATTTTAAAAAGATATAATTGATTACAAATATATATAAATTATTTGATTGTATACATAATTTTTTAAAATATTAATATTATAATATTATTAAATAGATTTAATTAGGTTACAAATTTATGTCTAAAAAATATATAATCATATATCAATAAAAGGAATATAATAATCATATTTTAAATAAAAATATTTCATTGAAAATATGATGTAAACATTAAATTGGCCCTAAAAAAATATAAATTAATGTAAAATGACTAATAACCTAAAAAGTTTTATACCATTCTAAACAAATTTATATAATTTTCTTTCTTTTCAAAGAAGAAAAAAAAGAAAAGGAAAAAAAGACTAAAACACATTATAGTTTAATTATTAGACATAATATTCTTAATCCAGTAATCCTCGTCTATTTCAGTATAAAATAAAAATATATAAAATTTGGAGTAAATTGTTATACATTTTTATTATAAAGAATTTATACCGTAAAAGAATATAAGAAATATACCACTAAAAGACTTGGTATCAGAGTATAAATTTGATTTTAAGCTTATAATACTAATAAATTAAAAATAATAAAAATTTAATTAAAGTAAATGAAAATATTAAGTATCAATTTTTTTCATAATCAATATGGAATAGAAAAATTGGAGAAAATATTATGGACTAAAATAATATTTAAAAATAATAGATAATCAAACGTAGTTATACTTAAAATTTATTTTATAAAATTATAGATTGGTTCATAGAAACTAATCACAACAAAAATTCAAAATACATTATGTAATAAAATATAAGTTTTAAATGATGAAAAAATAACAAAAATGTATAAATAATATTTTTTAAAAATTTTGGGATACTAATCAAAATGTACAACATACTATGGAGTAAAACTAATATTTTGTTAGAACCTTAATAATGCAAAATATATTCCATCAGTTCTGGTGATACCATCCCAAAACTCTTGGGCACGGTATTTTAGGTTAATGGGTTATTGTGATAAAGCGGAGTAATTAGTTGATGCGATGTTTTAGTTGATGTTTATAGAGTAAGTTTTTCTAAAAAGGGAAATGTGACAATTGTAGTGGGACGGACCAAAAAGAAAGTGAGACAGAATTAGTGGGAATGATGGAGTAATTTTTTCTAATTTTGAATAGTTAATGGGGTATTTATTTTCCACTTGCTCTCATCATTTTAGATATGAAAGAAAACTATATGTATATAATTTTTTAACAGTAAAAATAATTTATTTTATATTATGTTCATCTGGATTTGAATTTCCTTCATTTATCTTATTATCTCCTTTATTTTTCCTTTAATTTTTTGTTGTATGCATTCCAAACCATTATTTAAGCAAAAGACTTTGAATATCATGTAATCCAAAAAATACTATATTCTCATTTTATATTGTCATATTAGTTCAACATCCGTGCATAGCGGGTGAAAAAATCTAGTTAATATTATTTCTAAACCGCATTTATTTAAGCCGCATGCATTGAATTTGGGAACTTTTAAGACACATTTATTTAAACTGCATTGAATTTACTTTATGCACTTTACTGGGATTATTGTTTTGGCCTGAGGCCTTCGCATTATTTTTATTCATTATTAATTACTTGTGATGTTTTTGAATGATTCAGTTTATTTAGCTTCCGCAAATTTAAATTACACAATTAGACATCTACTTTGGCCATGTTGGTCATATTTTAAATTACTGCATTTATTCTCCTTTGTAACGTATTTTATAATGGATTTTAAAAGTTTGATATGACTTGAGTCTTAACATTAGCCTGGGGCGAGAGCTTAACTGGGAGATGTAGCGGTAGCATTCCGGCTCCTTTGGAGTTTTGAAGATCAGAGTGTTACAATACAAATTATACATATTTTCATGTATTAATTACTAGTATTAAATAAGTACATTTAACCTCGTGCCAAGTCAAATACTCCCTCCGTCCCACTCATTCTGTCACATTTTGACTTTTGACATTGTTCATTGATCAAGTGTGACCTAGTGTTATCGCAATTATATAAACGAAAAATATACTCCCTCCGTCCCAATATAAGTGGCCCCTTTCTTTTGGGCACGGGAATTTAGGTAGTGGGATTTAGTAGTTAAAGTGGTGTGAGTAAATTTGAATAATTCATCCATCTAATTTATAATGGTTACATTTGACTTTTAACCATATTTATTATTTAACTTTGACTTAATGTTATCGTAATGATGTAGAAAGACAAAAATAGTCAAGTGTGATCTTGTTGGAATCGTCTAATCGTATAGTTTTAGAATATATATTTTATATAATTTTTATTTATACCCATTTTGAGATATTAATGGTTAAACATATATAGGGACTTTGTGCAGAAAGTACAATTGTCATTATTGTGGGTTTTAATTATTTTTATGTTAATCTAATTTACTTAAAAGGGAAAGTGGCCACTTTTAATGGGACACCCCAAAAAGGAATAGTGGCCACTTTTAATGGGACGGAGGGAGTAGTTAAGTACGGTCTTGTTGGAATCGTCTAATCGTTTAGTTTTAAAATATACTCCATATTTTATATAATTTTTACTTATACACATTTGAAGATATGAACGGTTAAACAAGTGTACTGAATTGCGTGTTCAAAAGTTTTAAGACATAAATAAAAAAAATAATAAAAAAACACACATTTTTTATTGAGAGGGAACTTTTGACCATATAGCATATTAATAACACCTCAATAGGGGATGAGTTGACATTTATGTTTTAAATTATTTCACCATTTAATACTCAAAAACTTTCTTCTATTTATAACCCCAATCCAGAGGATCATTATCATCAATTAAGCAACTCAACTGTCGATCAAAACTCATTAAAAATACATCAAATATGGGGAAAAGTTACATACTTTTTTTCACAATGCTTTTGTCCATAGTAATAAGCGGTTGTCGAGATCAAGATGATGACAAAAAATGGATCCTCCATGCGCTTGATCATCCAAAAGTTGCCCAACTTCAATTGTATGTTCAAGACATACTGAGCGGGCCTGTCCCGACAAATGTCGTGGTGGCATTCGCCAATTCGACTGCTTCATCGCCCACGGCTTTCGGACGGGTGTCGGTAATAGATGATCCCGTGAGAACCGCGCCGACCCCAAATGCTGATATAGTGGGCAGAGCCCAAGGCTTGTATGCCTTTGCGGCATTGCAGGAGTGCACAATTCAAATGACCTTTGATATTGTATTTGTTGGTGGTGCATATAATGGAAGCAGTCTCAGTATTGTTGGTCATAACGCAGTCTTGCAGCCGCGCCGGGTTCTGTCGATCGTCGGAGGAACCGGCACGTTCAAGTTGGCACGTGGGTTTATTGGTGTTAGAACCGTGTTCTTCAATAGTACCACTGAAGATGCTTTCTTTGAGTATAATATTACTGTGATTCATTATTAAATATTCACATGAAGTATTCCTGGGGCTACTGTTGAAACTCTAGAAGGGTTTTAAAGCGCCAAAAGAAAGTGTTGGATTGCCAAATAATAAGTGAGTATACTGTGTTGTTCATATGTGATAATAAATGTATTCTGATCTGGAGTTATATAATATACTTCATATATATTAGGAATCTTTCGGGTGTGCCTACGCTGCGCATGCCTGTGAAAATAAAATGTGTTGTAATTTGTCATTGTATGATAACTAATATGTAGGAAAATTGGGTAATCTATAAAAATGAATATCTGTTATGGTATACTGAAATTTAAAAATATTTTGGGTTATTAAATCGTATTGTGTTGCTTGGAGTAACATACAATTTATGTATACACTATATTCTTAATTATAAGTAATTGTGAAAAAATTTGATTTCGATAAACCGACTCCAATGACTATGTTATGTAAGAAATAGTAGCTAAGAATGAATTAATGAATCTTACAGTATAATTTTGAGTACCTGTAATAAGCGGACTTCCTCAATAGGAAGTTCAGCTCCAAGATCACCTCGAGCCAACATAGACTATCATCGCAATGATCAAGAGCCAAGCAATATACCACAGTAGATGTTTGAAAATAAAACTATATGCTGTAAAAGTACAAGCACATAATTAGATATGAAGAGACCATTATTTTGAAATGAAATGCACATGCATTATCACATGCCATTCAAGAACGCAATGAAGATGGAACTCATGCTTGCAGTTTGTCACCTAATGACATCAAAAGCCTCTTCAATCCTTCCTTCCACAAAAGCCTCAAATGAGGTCAGGTGACTCTCTACCTTCTTCGCCTCATCCATCCCAAGAGCCCTAACAAAAAACAAAATCATACACGAGGCTGATTTAACAATCTATTCACATTAAACTAAAAGAAAAAAG